>OX375876.1:90357061-90957061 GCA_947359465.1 Metellina segmentata
ACCGTCGTCAATAGAAATTAAATTAACGTCGTGGTTGAGATCTTTACCTTAGGTTAGAGGATTGATCCCGTACCATCGTCAATAACCCGTTGTGTTGCTCTAGTGCGACGTTAATTAAAAATTATCTAATTACCCTGGGTGTGTTTCTCACTTTTGTGTCAATAGCCCTTTGTTTTTGCTCTATTATGACGTTAATAAAAAATTACAATTACTCTTCTGTGTCTGTAAAACTTTAATTGTGTGTGTCTTATATCTGACGCAGCTTGGCTAAATATGGCCCTTGCGACATTAACCTCCCCCCCCCCAAAAAAAAAATAAAAAAAAATAAAAAACCACCGTCGTCAATAGAAATTAAATTAACGTCGTGGTGGAGATCTTTACCTTAGGTTAGAAGATTGGTCCCGTACCATCGTCAATAACCCGTTGTGTTGCTCTAGTACGACGTTAATAAAATTTACCTAATTACCCTGGGTGTGTTTCTCACTTCTGTGTCAACAGCCCTTTGTTTTGTTCTATTATGACGTTAATAAAAAATTACAATTACTCTTCTGTGTCTGTGTTGCCGACCAACCGGTATAGTGGGTTAAGGTGTTAGCCTCTAGATCGGAAGGTTCCTGGTTCGAATCCGGGTCCGGGCATGGATGTTTGTAAGCGTATGGGTGTAGAGGGCGGCTAGTGCACCTTAAATCTGTCGTGGCCGAAAGTCCTCACTTTGGGTTGGCGTGGAAGTTTGGAGAGAACTAACGTCGTATTGGAGATCTTTACCTTAGGTTAGAGGATTGATCCCGTACCATCGTCAATAACCCGTTGTGTTGCTCCAGTACGACGTTAATTAAAAATTGCCTAATTACCCTGTGTGTGTTTCTCACTTCTGTGTCAATGGCCCTTTGTTTTGCTCTATTATGACGTTAATAAAAAATTACAATTACTCTTCTGTGTCTGTGTTGCCGACCAACCGGTATAGTGGTTAAGGTGTTAGCCTCTATATCGGAAGGTTCCTGGTTCGAATCCGGGTCCGGGCATGGATGTTTGTAAGCGTATGGTATAGAGGCGGCTAGTGCACCTTAAATCTGTAGTGGCCGAAAGTCCTCACGTTGGGTGGGTGTGGAAGTTTGGAGAGTGGGGTGCCAGCTCAGGTGTAGCTTTTTCATCTGACCATGGTTCAAAATTATGAGGCGTTGTCCTCGCCTCTTTCCCTTAAGGGACTGATCCCGGACCGTCGTCAATAGCCCGCTGTGTTGCTCTAGTACGACGTTAACTAAAAATTACAATTCCAATTACAAAAATTATGATGGTATTTTTTAATTAACGTCACATTGGAGCAACACAACGGGCTATTGATGATGGTCCGGTATCAACTCCGAAGGAAAGATAGGTTTGATGACAGCACCTTGTTAGTTAGAACCACGGTCAGATGACGAGCATATACCTGAGCTGACACCAGACTTTCGAAATTTCCACATTATCATCTGACCGTTTTTCAGATTTACGTGGTGTTGTACTCATATCTTTCCCGTCGGCATTGATCCCGGACCGTCATCAACAGCCTGCTGTGTTGCTCTAGTACGACGTTAATTAAAATTACCTCTCCTTACTTTGTACAAGATGGTTTTTGTTGGATTCAAACTCGCAACCCTCAAAAATTAAGTGTACCAAATTTATTGTGAATTAGTTAAATTGTGATATAGTAATGGTAATTTTAGTAATGGCAACACAACGGGTTATTGACGATGGTACGGGATTAATCCTCTAACCTAAGGTAAAGATCTCCACCACGACGTTAGTTCTCTCCAAACTTCCACGCCAACCCAAAGTGAGGACTTTCGGCCACGACAGATTTAAGGTGCACTAGCCGCCTCTACACCATACGCTTACAAACATCCATCCTTCGAGGTTATGCATTGCATTTTTATTTAATTTTTCATTAATTATTTTGTTCAGTCTCATTTTAGAGAGTTGGTATCTGATCAGGACTCCATTGCCTCTCCTAGGTCAAGAATAGGTGCTTTTTATGTTGACTAGATAACTTATTTTTATGATAAAGACAAATATTTAAATTATCAATAAATATTGTTCGCTCATGGTCACCTGAAAATAAAGATATTTATTAATTTATACTATGTAAATATACATTGGAAATTGAAATGAATTTTACACTGGACATTAAATATCGGAATTTGCGAAAACAATTTGAATAAATTTAAAACGTCATAAAAATTAATTATCCGACTGCTTAGTCCATTTTTTAATCAACGGAGGTTTGATCATTTCAGTCTGAAAAATGACTATGTCCGTAATTAGTTATATTTGTGGAAAATGTGTATGAAATATTAAAACCCCAACTTTTGATACATTAAATTTACCTATTTTATGCTAAAATTCCTGTGTCTTAACTCAAAACTTATAAATAATTATAGTTAATAACGTTTGAAATATTTGTTATATGACCAGCTAACGCTAATGTTATGCAAAATTAGAGAAACACATTTGAAATTGTCAGTACTAATTGATCAATTCTAAATGTAATTACAAAACGCGAATACACCAGTAAATGAATTTTCGACATATTTATTAATTTTATCTCAGTAAATAATGTAATTCCAAGTATGTGAAGACAATTTTAAATAGTTCAAATTCAATGCAATACAAAATAGTTTCGAAAACGATACACACAGTATGTTTGAATTTTAAAAGTTCAAACAGTTTTATTTGTCCGAAAAACACTTGATAATTTTTCTTTCTTATCAGTCAAAAATCTTGCGAGGGCTGTAAATATTCTTGTTTTCAAACCCGTGAAAAACTCTGCTGTCACTGCTTCTTGCAAAAAAAGGTTTTAGTGTTTTTCCCTTCATGTAAATTTATCTTTGAAATAAAAAATAAAGAATTGCAAGTTTAAAACAAGAAAGTTTTTGGACACCTAACAATCAAAATTAAGCCAGTTTTGTCAGCATTTATTCTGAACAAAGTGGGTTTTGTATTTTGCTCAATCAGGTGGGTTGTAGCATTTTGTCCACTTAATTTAAAAAAAAAAATGGAGATCTGTACAGTTTCTCCTTTTTAACATATGAACCCACACCATTCTGTAAAAAAAAAAATGATGTAACACCACCCCGATGGCGTCCCCACCCTCCAGCAACAGCAATTCTTCGTATTTCGAAAGACGGGGAAAATATGACTCACTATTCACTAATGACTTCCATGAGAAAACGTCTCAAAGAAGCCAAAGCCAAAAATTGCGCCAAAGTATTTGCCAAAAAAGCGATAACTAATGAAATATAGTAGTTGCAAATAGCGGTAACTCGCCAAAAAAAATTACCATGAACACACACACCAATTACCCGCCTCGGGCGCTGCATTTCGCACCCGTTCGATAGATTATCCGTGCTGGCTTCCCACTTCACGTCAATGTGACATTAGAGGCCGCGAGATTTAAAGTGAACCAGTCACATGTACAAGACTTCTTCGATTTCTAATAATTTACACTTCTAATTGGACTATCGTGGCTCTCTTCCAACTCCGGAGATTACGAGCTACCTTCGTCGAGCGCCTGTGACTATAGGCTCAGTTGAAATAGTAAATACGTTAAAAAAATATTTGCTGCAGTAATCGTGTTAGCTTCTTCGCCAAGATCATAAAGTTTGATTCGTATGCTGCGCAATACATCGTGCATGTAACGTTCCCTTCCGTCAGCTGGGGAATGTTACAACATGTCAGACTCGGTGAACCATTCCAAGAAAATTGCCTTGAACCATTCCAAGAAATTGCCTTGAACCATTCCAAGAAATTGCCTTGAACCATTCCAAGAAATTGCCTTGAACCACTCCAAGAAATTGCCTTGAACCACTCCAAGAAATTGCCTTGAACCACTCCAAGAAATTGCCTTGAACCACTCCAAGAAATTGCCTTGAACCACTCCAAGAAATTGCCTTGAACCACTCCAAGAAATTGCCTTGAACCACTCCAAGAAATTGCCTTGAACCACTCCAAGAAATTGCCTTGAACCACTCCAAGAAATTGCCTTGAACCACTCCAAGAAATTGCCTTGAACCACTCCAAGAAATTGCCTTGAACCACTCCAAGAAATTGCCTTGAACCACTCCAAGAAATTGCCTTGAACCACTCCAAGAAATTGCCTTGAACCACTCCAAGAAATTGCCTTGAACCACTCCAAGAAATTGCCTTGAACCACTCCAAGAAATTGCCTTGAACCACTCCAAGAAATTGCCTTGAACCACTCCAAGAAATTGCCTTGAACCACTCCAAGAAATTGCCTTGAACCACTCCAAGAAATTGCCTTGAACCACTCCAAGAAATTGCCTTGAACCACTCCAAGAAATTGCCTTGAACCACTCCAAGAAATTGCCTTGAACCACTCCAAGAAATTGCCTTGAACCACTCCAAGAAATTGCCTTGAACCACTCCAAGAAATTGCCTTGAACCACTCCAAGAAATTGCCTTGAACCACTCCAAGAAATTGCCTTGAACCACTCCAAGAAATTGCCTTGAACCACTCCAAGAAATTGCCTTGAACCACTCCAAGAAATTGCCTTGAACCACTCCAAGAAATTGCCTTGAACCACTCCAAGAAATTGCCTTGAACCACTCCAAGAAATTGCCTTGAACCACTCCAAGAAATTGCCTTGAACCACTCCAAGAAATTGCCTTGAACCACTCCAAGAAATTGCCTTGAACCACTCCAAGAAATTGCCTTGAACCACTCCAAGAAATTGCCTTGAACCACTCCAAGAAATTGCCTTGAACCACTCCAAGAAATTGCCTTGAACCACTCCAAGAAATTGCCTTGAACCACTCCAAGAAATTGCCTTGAACCACTCCAAGAAATTGCCTTGAACCACTCCAAGAAATTGCCTTGAACCACTCCAAGAAATTGCCTTGAACCACTCCAAGAAATTGCCTTGAACCACTCCAAGAAATTGCCTTGAACCACTCCAAGAAATTGCCTTGAACCACTCCAAGAAATTGCCTTGAACCACTCCAAGAAATTGCCTTGAACCACTCCAAGAAATTGCCTTGAACCACTCCAAGAAATTGCCTTGAACCACTCCAAGAAATTGCCTTGAACCACTCCAAGAAATTGCCTTGAACCACTCCAAGAAATTGCCTTGAACCACTCCAAGAAATTGCCTTGAACCACTCCAAGAAATTGCCTTGAACCACTCCAAGAAATTGCCTTGAACCACTCCAAGAAATTGCCTTGAACCATTCCAAGAAATTGCCTTGAACCATTCCAAGAAATTGCCTTGAACCATTCAAGAAATTGCCTTGAACCATTCAAGAAATTGCCTTGAACCATTCAAGAAATTGCCTTGAAACACTCGACTTTCTCATTTCGACTCTTCGATTTGCAAATCGTTGTCTCAACTTTCCAAACTGGAAGCCAAATGGGGAAATCCATTTTTTATTGGACGTTTCTTATTTCCTCTAGATATGAAATAGCTTCACCCTCCAAACTAAACTAACAGTAACTAAAAGCTCTTGACGCTAAAAGTGAACAGACCTTTCACATTGACATCCGCAGTTAAATTCGTCATAACTGGCAATTGATACAATAAGCGGGTATAAATAAATTTCTTTTATTGATCAAAGATTAACAGAAATCATGAATAAATCAACATTCGAAGACAAAATCATAAAATTTTGTAGCAAAGAATGCTGTACATGAAAATAGAATTTAAGGCCTTTTTCCTTCAGGCGTTAATAAGCTTTAAGTGCTGGTCGTTTCTTTAAGAATCCACCCACAGCTATGCATCTATCTTTTTCGCATTCCTGGCCTTTTTTACAACAGTGTGGCGAATCCTCACAACACACAGCATGTTGAAATGGACAACATCTGTAGCTACCCTCAAACAAGCAGGCCGTTCCACTGGAGCAAAAAGTTGTCATTTCTTCCTTGGATTCGGGTTTCTCCGAGACGACCTCTGGAGAGCCAACCTCAAGTACAAGACTATCGCCATATCTATCGCTCAAGGTGTGTTGATATAGTTGGGCCATCTGGGGAATACAGCCGCTCGCAGTCAAGTCACAGACTGTACCTGAAGGACAGCAGTGCTCACCATCCATGCAACAAACAGCTTCTGCATAAGGACAGCATCCATACTGCTCTCTCCTTTCTCCCGAACAGCAAGTCTGAGCTGAAATGTACAGCATATTTTAGCAGGGAGCAAGTCGTGCCAAAAAAGAAAATTAGTCCCCGTCTTTGATTTAGACTCACGATTTTCAGTGAACCTCAATAATGGCACCAGTCTAACAGATGTCGAAACGACTTAAACTGTGCAAGATTTATTAGATTTCAAAGGTTTACAATCCGAGTTATGGCAGGTTAAGGCAATCCATCTGCATTACGGTTATTATGGCAACCTCGGCAAGTTTAAACTTTCATTTTAAATATTCTAGAAAGTTCTTCCAAAATCCGTTAAACTGTCGTTTGATTTCATTGGTTCATGTAAAATAATTCTTTGATTAGAAATCATAGAATCCACCAAAAAAAAAAGCGCCAATGCCGTTGCCAACGCTATATAAACGTAGACTGAAGCTGTTCCCGAAAAACTCTTAATCGTACGGTTAAGATAATTTTGTAACTTAACTCCGGCCATTTTTTAGGACGCTTCGTACGAAAAGACAAAACCAGACGATATGGTTATGTTCAAACTGACAAGTTTAATTTCTAGACGCAATTTAAAAAAAATTTAAGGAAGAGTCATTTTATAAATTGGAAAAAAAAGGCCATCTACAGTTTATACATCTACTTACAACTGGGACACGAGCCCTCCGGACATTCTATTTCACTCAGAGCCACGCCGAGAAGTACGACGAATAACGAACTGACGAACACTAACATTTTCTGTCACTGAAAGAGATAAATTATGACAAAGTGAATCAGCGTACTGAAATCAATTTATTGCAAGTTTAATTCTACAATAAAACTAAAAATGGGTCAATTAGTGTTAGAAGCCAATTAAACTGCACTTTAATTCGAATGGGGTAGTAGATTTAAATGGCGCAATGGCATATTCGGCCAAGTTGTGCCGAACGAAAGTGACCGAGAAATACATCTAGGCAATTCGCACCTGCGCCACCAACAACTCGCAGGCTGCTTGCAGTGGGCAAATCCACCTTCACAAACGGTCACAAACGTTCAGGTGTGAAAAAAACAAAATGCCAAGTTTATCGCTATATTACTGGTTACACAACATTAGTTTTGTCATAGAAATTTGTGTCGAATGCCGTTTTCCCGCAAAGTTTTAGCCACACTAATCCAAGATTTTTAAATCGCAGACCGACAAAGGTACAAAATACCATTCACCATCATATTATCACAACAGAAATTGACAGTTGAAACCCGTCAACAAACAGGGGATCGTAATTAAGAGCTTCAGTATTAATTTAACTGTAAAAGTAAAACGTTGAAGGGAAAGTGTTCAATTCTAAGAACATTAGTTCATCTCAGAGATTTTCAGGACAAACCAGACGGATTGCCAAGACTTTACTTCCACCAACTAAATGCTCTCCCGGGATATCAGAATTACCTTAAAATGTACAGTTTCGGCTTTTAATCCAATTTATGTGTGTGGATCAATTTACTATCATATTAATTTGGAATATACTTTTTCAGATTTTTTTTGTTGGCGAAGTGCTGAAGCGGTATTCGATAAACAAAAACACCACGTTCAAGGATCAGGGATAACTACAGCCATGGCTTCATAGAAAATGCCCATCATAGAGCAGATTCATTCCCAGGATCACAAAAGAAATCGATTAGGACACTTTCATTAAACCTATTCAATATACTAAGTTGAAGCGTAATCTCAGTCGTGCTCTTTCCGCTAGTTTAATTCCAAACTCCCGGAAACGTCAATCACAGCGTTATATATAAAAAAAAACATTACGTATACCAAATTTACGACCATTTCAAATCTCAATTTTATTTTAACCCAGGCACCTGAATAAGTCACAACAATGAAAATCCTCCATTTCTTCACCAAATAGTTCGCAAGTCTAATTTCTCTAACGATGCCCATTATAATTAAAGTTTACAAAAAAAACGAATTCAGATTGATCTTTTATTTTAAATCCGAGATAGGTTCAAACTAAACAGGCTAAAAATAATCATTCGGGCTACAAACTATAAGAAAAGACCATCTCCTACACTTAAAAATGCGACTTCAAACACTGCATACCTTGAGAGCTTCCACCAGTCTTCGGGGTAAATGAGAATATCTGCTTACGAGTTCTATTTTCAAAATACATATGCACTGAATTATAAAGGTCCACTGCACAAATTTATTTTGTTCAGTGTTTTTCAAAATCAAAGTGAAAATCAAAAGTGTCACACGTTTTATTTGTATCTTTATTAATGTGTTATTTTACGATGTTTTTTGTAGTTTTAAAAAGTATTTTTTTTAATAGCATCAGAAAAAAACGTAGCCAAAAAAAAAATGTTTTTTTTTCATGCCAAAATTTGCATACACATGTAACTTTACCATCCAACCACAGCCGACCAACTGGTATAGTGGTTAAGATGTTAGCCTCTGGATCGGAAGGTTCCTGGTTCGAATCCGGGCCCGGGCATGGATGTTTGTAAACGTATGGTGTAGAGGCGGCTGGTGCACCTTAAATCTGTCGTGGTCGAAAGTCCTCACGTTGGGTTGGCGTGGAAGTTTGGAGAGTGGAGTGCCAGCTCAGGTGTTGCTTCGTCATCTGACCGTGGTTCAAAATTACGAGGTGTTGTCCTCGGATCTTTCCCTTAAGGGACTGATCCCGGACCGTCGTCAATAGCCCGTTGTGTTGCTCTAGTACGACGTTACCTAAAAATTACCATTACCATTACTTTACCATCCAACCACACTCACGTTGGGTTGGCGTGGAAGTTTGGAGAGTGGGGTGCCAGCTCAGGTGTTGCTTCGTCATCTGACCGTGGTTCAAAATTACGAAGTGTCCTTGGATCTTTTCCTTAAGGGACTGATCCCGGACCGTCGTCAATAGCCCGTTGCGTTGCTCTCGTACGACGTTAACTAAAAAGTTACCATCCAACCACACAGTGGTAGGTAGATATTTTAAAAAACGTGGCACTGGAGCAACACAATGGACTATTAATGACTGTCCGGGATCAATCCCAAAGGGAAAGATCCTAGAACAGCATCACGTAATTTTAAACAACGGTCAGATGACGAGGCAACACCTGAGCTAGCACCCCCATTCTCAAAACTTCCACACCAACCCAACATGTAGCCCGTTGTGTTGCTCTAGTACGACGTTAACTAAAATTGCCAATTACCAATTTACCAACCCAACATGAGGACTTTCGGCCACGACAGATTTAAGGTGCACCAGCCGCCTCTACACCATACGTTTACAAACATCCATGCCCGTGCCCGGATTCGAATCAGGAAACTTTCGATCTAGTACGACGTTAATTAAAAATTACCTAATTACCCTGGGTGTGTTTCTCACTTCTGTGTCAATAGCCCTTTGTTTTGTTCTATTATGACGTTAATAAAAAATTACAATTACTTTTCTGTGTCTGTGTTCCCGACCAACCGGTATAGTGGTTAAGGTGTTAGCCTCTAGATCGGAAGGTTCCTGGTTCGAATCCGGGTCCGGGCAAGGATGTTTGTAAGCGTATGGTGTAGAGGCGGCTAGTGCACCTTAAATCTGTCGTGGCCGAAAGTCCTCACGTTGGGTTGGCGTGGAAGTTTGGAGTGAACTAACGTCGTGGTTGATATCTTTACCTTAGGTTAGAGGATTGATCCCGTACCATCGTCAATAACCCGTTGTGTTGCTCCAGTACGACTTTAATTAAAAATTGCCTAATTACCCTGTGTGTGTTTCTCACTTCTGTGTCAATAGCCCTTTGTTTTGCTCTATTATGACGTTAATAAAAAATTACAATTCCTCTTCTGTGTCTGTAAAACTTTAATTGTGTGTGTCTTATATCTGACGCAGCTTGGCTAAATATGGCCCTTGCGACATTAACCTCCCCCCCCCCCCCAAAAAAAAAATTAAAAAAACACCGTCGTCAATAGAAATTAAATTAACGTCGTTGTTGAGATCTTTACCTTAGGTTAGAGGATTGATCCCGTCCCATCGTCAATAACCCGTTGTGTTGCTCTAGTGCGACGTTAATTAAAAATTATCTAATTACCCTGGGTGTGTTTCTCACTTTTGTGTCAATAGCCCTTTGTTTTGCTCTATTATGACGTTAATAAAAAATTACAATTACTCTTCTGTGTCTGTAAAATTTTAATTGTGTGTGTCTTATATCTGACGCAGCTTGGCTAAATATGGCCCTTGCGACATTAACCTCCCCCCCCCCAATAAAAAAAAATGTCCGTGTATTCGGCATTTTAATTAACGTCGCACTGGAACAACACAACGGGCTATTGGCAACTGTCTGGGATTGAACCCGTAGGGAAACATCCGATTTCATATCAGAGCTGGCATCTCACTCTCAAGAATTTACGGGATCAAAGGATCCGAAGACCTACTATTGAATGTGCCTAGTACAGACAGTACACCATTTAGCTAACACCTAGTACATATGCTTGGGCCGTCGTCAACATCCCCGTTGTGTTGTTCTAATTACGTTAATTAAAATACCTACCTACCTAGTACAGATGCGGTACAACACAACGGGCTCTTGAGGACGATCAACCCACGAAGGGAATCCCAGACTCCGTAATTTTGAACCACAGTCCGATGACGAGGCGCTAAGGCCAGATGTTGGCGATAGTACCACATACCTTGAAAACAGACACTTTTAAATATAATGGGTGGGTGGATATTTTAATTAATGTCGTACTGGAGCAACACAACGGGTTACTGACAACGGTCCGAGATCAATCCCCCAATAAATATAATGGTAGAAAGGTAAAGTAATTCAAGTAACATCGTACTAGAGCAACACAAGGGCTGTTGACAACTGTAAAGTAAACATATTTCAGTTCTACTTTAGGATTGAGTTTACAGAATAAATATTGAAGCTTGATAAAATATAAAGTTATTCACATGTAATCGAATATTTGGAGGAGAAAGGATGCATTATCTCTTCCACGGCTTTTTCTATCGCATTTTCAATTCACACATTTCCGATCACATCTGCAATAAGTTCAAATCTCTTCACTTTCTGAACTGTATCAATGGATTGAGTAATTTCGAACTGAAACTCGAAACGAAACTGATAAGATAAAGAACTATCTTCGAACTATCTAGCTAAGTAAGCAAAACTAACTTTCACGCACAATTTACTTTTATACTTTCATATAGTGTAAAGAGTTTAGTACAAAGACGAAAATTTCATCTTAAGACTCTCCAAAGACAAAAATAAAAATATCTCAAATATGACGTAATTTTATATTTTTAGTTGCATTTTAACACTTGATGGCGCGTGAGCTGAAAATCAATTTTTATGGTAATGGTAATTGGTAATTTTAGTTAACGTCGTACTAGAGCAACACAACGGGCTATTGACGACGGTCCGGAATCAGTCCCTTAAGGGAAAGATTCGAGGACAACACCTCGTAATTTTGAACCACGGTCAGATGACGAAGCAACACCTGAGCTGGCACCCCACTCTCCAAACTTCCACGCCAACCCAACGTGAGGACTTTCGGCCACGACAGATTTAAGGTGCACCAGCCGCCTCTACACCATACGTTTACAAACATCCATGCCCGGACCCGGATTCGAACCAGGAACCTTCCGATCTAGAGGCTAACAGAATTTTTATGGTAAAATACATGTTTCCATGTTAGGTCTTTATAACTTTCAAGGACATAACATGGAAATTTAGAACCACGGATATCAGGAGAAAATCATGTAATTTTGTCCAACCAGTCCGGTTACTGTTGTTGTCGTGCGGGCCATATAAGGCCCAATTGGGGGTGCCATTGCCCAGGAGGGTTGGACTTCTACATACATGACACATCCGTTTTACAGGAAGGTCCCTTTCACACATCCAATTCACTCACACATATCGTAATTTAGATCCCAATCAGAGGCCGATAACCCCCTGATCAGGTACCCCCAGAGGTATTGATTTGGTATGGGAACATGGACCACGGGACTTTGTGACCACGACCTATTTAACGTGCTCCTGCCACCATTAGCGAACACGACAGACTTTAGCCAGGTCTAAGCGCCGATCTCGCAACCATCAGAATTGCAGGAACCGCTGAGGACAGAACCCACAACCCTTCCGATGCGAGCCCGACGCTCTACTGACTGAGCTACCGCGGCTCATCGGTCTGGTGGTTAAGGTGTTAGACTCTAGATCGGAAGGTTCCTGGTTCAAATCCGGGTCAATTGCGAGGATGTTTGAATCGAAAGGTTGCGAGTTCGATACTTTATCCAACCAAGGACCGTCGTGTTCGTGGGGGCTGGTGCACGTTAAATTCTTTAAATGTTCTCAAATTGGCGTGGTGTAGAAAAATGGAGAGTGAGGTTCCAGCTGAGGTCTGACCTCGTTATCTGAACGTAGTTATGAATCAGTGCCGTAAATATGCAGGTGCAGCAGATGCACCCGCACAGGGCTCACTTGGAAGGGGGCCCAAAAGAGAGAGTTAAGATAATGGAAATAGATGAAACACCAGATGAAGGAAGTAACTTGACCACCCGAAGAATTATTTAAAATACAAATTTACAGTGTTCTTGGCACACGCTTGCCTCGCGTTATCAAAGAATGAAAACTATCTGTGACGATTTTTGCTTTCACTGTGGCTTGTCTTTACAATACATGAGTGTTGCCGATTTAAAAAAAAATTGGCTGCAGATCTTGCTATTATATAAAGCAAAGATTTAAAAAAACAAAACGAATTCACATGTGAAATTGAAAGTCTTTAGTTTCAAGTAATGACTCTTTTCAAAATATAGAAACTGCATCTCTGCTTAATATTCTACAGGCTCTTCGTGATTTTGGTTTAATTCCGTATTACCCAAATATAAGTAATTGGTAATTGGTAATTTTAGTTAACGTCGTACTAGAGCAACACAACGGGCTATTGACGACGGTTCGGGATCAATCCCTTGAGGGAAAGATTCGAGGACAACAGCTCGTAATATTGAACCACGGTCAGATGACGAGGCAACACCTGAGCTGGCACCCCACTCTCCAAACTTCCACACCAACCCAACGTGAGGACTTTCGGCCATGACAGATTTAAGGTGCACCAGCCGCCTCTACACTATACGCTTACAAACATCCATGTCCGGTCCCGTATTCGAACCAGGAACCTTCCTATCTAGAGGCTAACACCTTAACCACTATGCTGGTTGGTCGTCGAACTAGTATTGGACAAAAACGATTATTCAATCGTTCTATCGCCGACCAACCGGTATAGTGGTTAAGGTGTTAGCCTCTAGATCGGAAGGTTCCTGGTTCGAATCCGGGTTCGGGCATGGATGTTTGTAAGCGTATGGTGTAGAGGCGGCTGGTGCACCTAAAATCTGTCGTGGCCGAAAGTCCTCACGTTGGGTTGGCGTGGAAGTTTGGAGAGTGGGGTGCCAGCTCAGGTGTTGCTTCGTCATCTGACCGTGGTTCAAAATTACGAGGTGTTGTCCTCGGATCTTTCCCTTAAGGGACTGATCCCGGAGCGTCGTCAATAGCCCGTTGTGTTGCTCTAGAACGACGTTAACTAAAATTACCAAAAATTATCAATCGTTCTATCATTTCAATATAATACAATATCGTTAAAAAATATTAATTATGATGATGTAATTAATGGATTTGTTGAAATAATACCTAATTTAAATTAAGGGGCCTAAATGCAAATTCTTGCAGAGGGCACAAAAATGGCTAGTTACGGCCCTGTTCTAAATTATAAGGTGTTGTCCTCGGATCTTTCCATCAGGATTGATACCGGTCAGTCGCAAATAGCGCATTGTGTTGCTCCAGTGCGACATAAATATGCCACCAAGTATGTTTAATATTTTTCTCTCAAAGGTTCCAATGTATTTTCGACACTCAAGATCATAGTCCAAGTTTCTGGGGAATAGGAGAGCACAGATCTAATTTTATATTCTAGCAATTTAGTTTTTGGAAAATCATGTACGGTTCTGAAAGTACTCAAATATATCGACAAGCGAAATGTTAGTTTAATGTTTGGTAGCTGAGACAAGCGAAAAATCTATCTATTGTGATGGTAACAATTTTCACTCTGCTTTCCCTTTCACTATACAGGGTGGTCCCGAATTCATGGTACAAACTTTAATGGTAGGTACAGGACATTGTAACAATGATTTATTGTATAGGAATGTATAGTCGCAAGTGACGCGGTGAGGCGAAAACAGAGGAAATAACGGCCGAAAGGAAAAACAAAGATTTTATTGAAAGCGTTGTTGACAAGTGTCATGTTTACAGTAATTGTTCAAAATTGCGTCCACCAGTATCGATACATGCTTGACAGCGTCGGTGGAGCGATTGGCGTACACGTTCAAAGATGCCTGGTATTTCACGCACACCTGCAGCAGCTACAGATAAGCGAGCGACGAGATCCTCATCTGAGTCAACTGGAGTCTCATAAACAAGATGCTTTAGATGTCCCCATAAAAAGTAATCGAGGCTCGATAAATCGGGAGATCGGGGTGGCCAAGGGACTGGTCCACCACGCCCAATCCATCGAGTACCAAACGTGGCATTCAGGTAATTCCGTACATCAATGCTGAAGTGTGCTGGCGCCCCATCGTGCTGAAACCACATGCGGTTACGAATGGCGATCGGAACATCATGCAGCAGTTGTGGTAACACTTCTTTCAGAAAAGTAAGATAGCTTCCGCCAGTGAGCCGCGTGGGTAGTAAGTATGGGCCAATCAAAAAGTCGTTCACAATACCAGCCCACACATTAATACTGAAACGTTGTTGAAACGCATGTCGACGCGTTGCATGTGGATTATCGGTTGCCCACACATGGGAATTGTGCGCATTAAAGACACCCTCGCGTGAAAATGTCGCTTCATCTGTAAATAGCACATAATCTACGAAATCCGGCTGCAACGCACATTGCTGCATCACCCACAGGCAGAAGTTCACGCGGCGAGGATAATCTGCCGGATTCAATGCTTGTACTTTCTGAAAATGGAAGGGGTGTAAGCGATTTTCGTTTAACACTCTGCATACAGTCTGATGACTCACACCTACGTCACGCGCAACAGTTCTTGTGCTTGACTCGGGTCTATCAGCCACAATGTTCAAGATGCTTTCTTCCAGCCTTGGAGTGCGTACAGCTCTTACTCGACCAGCGCCATGTCTGTTGACGTCGAACGCACCTGTTTCACAAAGTTGACGATGTAACCGTTGAAAAATTCTATGATCCGGCATTCGTCGATCAGGATACTCCGCGCGATACATTCGTAACGCAGCTCTGCCGTTACCATTTGCACGGCCGTACATGTAATGCATGTCTGCTTTTTCTGCATACGTAAAGTCACCCATCGTCTACGGCAGCACAATTGTGAATGGCGCTTTTCCCTACTGCGATGCATCATGTTCAACAGCGGCTAGACATCTACTGCCCTCTACCGGCAATGATACCAACCGATCACTCCATTTCTCTTTCCTTTTATTTCCCCTGTTTACGCCTCACCGCGTCACTTGCGACTATACATTCCTATACAATAAATCATTGTTACAATGTCCTGTACCTACCATTAAAGTTTGTACCATGAATTCGGGACCACCCTGTATACACGGTTAATATCAATTTCCGTTTATTCGTCTTTGTAGATAGGTAAGTAAGTTTTAACAGTAGTGTGTGGTGGCTCTTTCTTGGACTTTGTCTACGTCAATGGTGTCCAAATAATGGGTTTATGACCCCAGGATGACCCTAAGCCGATTCTCCTAAATGGGGCCCCACACAAACATGAATTTCAATTCATCATTGAGAAAAGTTGAATTTATTATTAAATAATTTCATTGCTAAATTGTTTAGCGACACACTATAGCTATGGTTTTTAATTTATAATGTTTTCTATTGCCAATTACTCAATTCACTTTATTTAAAGAAGCATAATTTAAATTATTTTTCTTTGTAATATTTTGTAGAATTTCTAAGATTTATGGACGTATAAAAATAGGGTGAACAATAGCAACCTTAAATGCCGAAGATTATGTGACAAACCTAGTACTAACGTTACCCACTACTTCGTCTGATGGGATACACCTTTAAGTCACCACCTGATTTGTCCACGGGACGGGAGAAAACGCCCATCCATTGATTCAATATCTGATTGGTCCATTCATTGATAATCTGATATTCGTAGTCTTTGATGATTTAACCACTCTTTTTTGTCATCACTATAGAAATACACATTCACACATCTACCCTGTCATACGATATTATATCACCAAATGAGGTGATTAGATACCAAATTGGCCAAACAAGTCTCTTTATTACAGAACAGTTACATGACAAGTCGACATGTTGTTCAAACTTTTTTAACTTCTCAATAGCAATGCTCAATCTACCTATATTTCATGTCTATGGCTATGCCAAATGTAACACAGGCAACATAAAATAATGGACACACACAAGGAAATTTTTACTGATACATGAAGAGAGAAATACACCCATGAAGGAATCGAACTTGCGGCTTCTGTGACTCGCAGGTTGTTAGCATAGTGGGCTACGACGACCGCGGTGACTGAAACTGAAGTAATAACACCAGAACAATGGTTCCGTTAGCTTAGATGTGATGATAAGAGTATTTAAAGAAAGAGCGCAAGTCGAGCCCATCTTGAAATATTTAATTAGTTAAGTGTTTAATTAACGTCAGACTGGACGAACATTCCGGTCTAATGGTTACGCTCCGGGATAAAATCCAAAAGAAAATATCTGAGAACAACACCTCGTAATTTTTAACCCCGGTCAGATGAATCTATAAACTTAAACTGGCACCCCACTCTTCAATCTTCCACACCACGTCAACGTGAGGACATTTGAGGCCACGACAGATTTATCGTTCACCAGCTTTCACGTATGCGACGGTCTGCGATTTTCCAAACCCTCACAGATACTGCACCGCCAGGTGAGAGGCCGGTCGCTAGGAGGAACGTTAAGGAATTGTGGGAAGGTTGATCCAACTTCTTGGCGACTTACCGCTCCGTCGTCGCGTTTTTAGCAAGAAGTTTCAATGGATAACAGTTTGGGCGATTTGATTTTTTTTAAACGGGGGTTGAATTGGTTTAACCAGGTTTTTTTTAGAAACTTAGTTTAACAAAGCAATGAACATTAAATGCAAAGTAGTAATTATCTGTAATATCTGCTCAAATTGATTAATCCAATGGATTATCTTAATTGATTAATCATTATTTGAGATTAATTAATTATATGATTAGTTCTTATTAAATAATTAATATTACGGTGTGATCGTTTTTACATTTTCTTTAATAAGTCAATGGGATCTTTAAATAAGCAGTAACTTTAAATGCTAATATATTTAAATTGGGATTTATCTTTTGTAATCCACACACAATGAGAGAGAGAGAGAGAGAGAGAGAGAGAGAGAGAGAGAGTATCCGTTATCTTCGAAAATTCCTCCAAAAACCTTAGAGCGTCATTTTCATTAGCCAAGGAACTTCGAAGAATAATGATATTTTCCATATGTAAAACTACGTTGAAATCTTTTGGGATTTCTTTTAATATTAATTCTATTTCATTTTGCGCTCCACACGTGTAACACAGTCAAGATAACACAAACAACAATATGTGTGACGACAGAATGTGAACAGAATGTGCGGCGAGATTTCTTCAGCGCCAAGTCGTCCTAGTGCAACCCGATAACCGGTCAATTTAATTGGTTCAGCAACAAATCGTCATCCAGCGCGACCGGCCTGTCACCTGGCGGTGCAGTATCTATGAGGGTTTGGAAAATCGCCGACGGTCTTTGGTGGAATCGAAGTTTCGACCTTGCAACCCTCCTCACTCGTCCAACCGGGCTACCGCGGCCCTTGAAATATTTTAAGTGTTAAAAACACAATTTAATTTCCTCAGAGCAATCAGAATTTTCGTTCATCCACAGGTAAAATGAATTGAGTTGGATTGGATTCTTAGGTTTCATGGCGAAAAGTCCAAAATAGACAAACTGTACCCATAGGTACGAGGGTTGCTATTTATATTTCTGGCCTAATAATGAAAAACAAATATTTATGATCGAAATTGGTTTTATTGTTTTTCAAAATATTCTACCATGAAGATGAATACATTTTTGAATACATTTGAACCAATTTTCGAAGCACTTTTTCCACTCCGATCGAGGTACCTCCAAAACATACTTTTTTAATGCATCAACCGATTTTTCGGGTGTCGAAAATCGTTGACCACGTACTTTATTAAATATATATATGTGCGGGAATAAAAAAAAGTCATAGGGTGCCAAATCAGGGCTGTACGGCGGATGACCCATCAATTCGATGTTTTGGCCGGTCAAAAAATCCTTTGTTTGAGCCGATGTGTGAGAGCTCTCATTATCGTGGTGAATAATTCGTCTTTTTTTCTGCTTTTTTTCGAATTTGTCCGATGACTTCTGGCAAACAAAATGTCGTGTGCCATTCAAAATTGACCGTCCTACGTGGAAGACACGTACAGTCGATTGCTGTTTTGTTTCGGGCTCATATGCATAGATCCATGATTCGTCACCTGTGTAGATGTTATACACAGCCTTTGATGTACCTTGAGCGTATTTTTACAACATTTCCTTGCACCAATCGACACGAGCCTTCTTTTGAGCGTTTGTCAGATTATGAGGGATTCCAACGCGAATAAATCTTTTTTACGGCCAAATGTTCATGTAATAAATAATAGCACAAAAATCTTCACGAGTCAATTCCATTTTGTGCCCGAGATGTGATTTTTTTAATAAACTGTAAACAACACTCTAAAATGACAAAAAGTTCTCAATAAATTATGGTTAAAAATATTAAATTATCGTTTGCAAACGTCAGCAGTTGCCTAGCAACACTTTCTGTTGCCAAGACCAGAAATATAAATAGCAACCTTCGTAAAATGATGTCTAAAAGGTAATGGGAGAACATTAAAATTATTTTCATTTAGAGTTACGGCTGTCCATTTGCTGCAAATTATTTACTATACACGTGCCCCTCGTGAGTGGTAATTTGAAGAATAGGTCCCTTGACATTATACCGCTCATCTCTGAGTGTGAAACCAGAAGATGTTTTTTTTTTATCAAGTAGGCTATAGAACAGTAGATTGCAGATATTTTGAGCGAATAAGGAAATGATTGTATCATTACGGCATACATTGTAGAGAAATTATCAACCTGAAAAACTGTGCAATATTTGAAAAACTGTTGAACTGTTTTTATATATATATAAATCTTCTTCGGATAAAATCCGAAGAACAAACTTAATTTTCATAATTTGTAAACGACTTTCTTTGTCGAATGTTTCTCTTTTCTTGCGAGTTCATGGTTCAGCCAAATACCGTCGTATTAATGGTAATGGTAATGGTAATTTTAGTTAACGTCGTACTAGAGCAACACAACGGGCTATTGACGACGGTCCGGGATCAGTCCCTTAAGGGAAAGATCCGAAGACAACACCTCGTAATTTTGAACCACGGTCAGATGACAAAGCAACACCTGAGCTGGCACCCCACTCTCCAAACTTCCAACCCAACCCAAATACCGTCGTGTACGTGGGGTTTGGTGCACGTTAGATATGTAGAGGCCTCAAATGTCCTCACGTTGATGGCGTGTGGAAGTTTGGCGAGTGCTGGACGTCATCTCAGGTGTTTTTCTTGTCTTCTGACCGCGGTTCAAAATTGCGAGGCTTTGTCTTTGAATTTTCCCCTTCGGGATTGATCCTGAATCATCTACAATAGCCCATTGTGTTGCTCCAATGAGACGTTAATTAACTACCTACCTTGGTTTGTGCTCGTTATTTAAAATTTTTTCTCGATGGAAGCACGATATAGACGCCGGAAGTTGGAGGCACCGAGCACCAATGTCAAATGGGATGGCACTTCAGAAATATTTACTTTTACCTTCTTATGGTTATCCCGACGTGATATCTCGTCATTGGCAAAACTGTCGGATCTTGCCATTAGAGGATTGTTCCCAGACCGTCGTCAATAGCCCGTTGTGTTGCTTTAATACGACGTTAATTAAAATTACCCGATTGGCAAAACAGATCAGATCTTGTTGGAATAGATATCTCGTCATTAGAACAAAACATAATAACCATCATTAGAAGAAAACTGACAGATTTTAATCTCGTCATCATTAAAAAAAATCGGCAATACCTTGATGGGAACGTATCTTGTCATTAAGAAAATTGGTAAGATCTCTTGAACGAGATATCTTGTCGAAACCACTTGGGTAATCAAGCGATAGATAATGGTAATTTTAGTTAACGTAGTACTAGAGTAACACAACGGGCTATTGACGACGGTCCGGGATCAAACCCTTAAGGGAAAGATCCGAGGACAACGCGTCGTAATTTTGAACCACGGTCAGCTGATGATCAAGCGGTAGGTCTCTGCTTAATTAATTCTGTTGTAGAAAAAATTACAAGCCAATGAAAGAATATTTATATTAAACTTATTATATTTATTCAAGAGAGCTTTGATATTTTCTTTGAAAATAACAATAACTTTAAGCCCAATTTCGTTCATGACAAAGAAATATTTCCCTATGCTTTGCGCTTGAAGTGAATGTTTTAGAGAACACAACGGTTAAAAGTCAAGCTTCCTTTCATATATAACTTGATGTTTGTCTTATGCTTGGCGCAGCTTCCCCAAACACACACATGGCCCCTTCGCCATAAAAACCCAACTGACCTTTCATGTAGCCCCTTACAATCATTACTATTCAGAAAAGAGATACAAAGCAATAAACTATTTCTCGCAATTATCTGGAGATCACAAAACAGGGGATGCCTTTTCTTACTTCTATTCTGAGATACCTATTAACTAGAGTCATTAACAAAGCTCAGCCTTTTGCCATTTTTTATGCACAATCAATATAAAAATTCAATTGAGCATTACTATTGTGAATAATTTAGTAACGAATTAATGTGGATCTAATTTTTATATTTTATCCTGGTCATTTTAAATACACAAATTTTGTTTTGGACAAAGTGCCGCACCAGACTCATTGCCACAAATTTAAGTCTAGTCTCACCTCTAACAACAAAGTACAATTTGTGAGAGCAGATTCTTCTGTCTTGAATTTTTCAACTAAATGTATTCATTACGTAACCAAACCAAAGATGACATGAATTGGGTAATGGTAATTTTGGTTAATTTTTAATTAACGTCGAACTAGAGCAACGTAACGGGCTAACATGAATTGGGAGGATTCCGCGAACTGAAGCAATTTCATTTCTTGTTGCAATATATTTTTATATTCTATTGAAGTTGTTCGTTTTTGCTTCCTCTTTACCCATGTGTAATGAAGACGAATTAGTGATTACAAAAAATGTAACAAATAAAACATTAAATTATTGTTACAAAATTTACAAATTCAGAATGAAACCGAACATTGGTAAAATAATTTTACTTTTTCAGTAATAAAAAATTAGATTACAAGTTATTTTCTTATACTGTACATGATATATCTAATGAAATAAGACAATTGTTATATTGGATACTTAAGACAATAATAAAAAGGATAACGATTAGAAATTAACAGATTAATCGTGCAACATGAATCTAAAGAAAAAAAAGACAATTGTTATATAACAGTCACAGAATGATTGAGCTTTCAGTAGAGAGCGCATACGTTTCTGGGTATACCTTATCATCACATCACTTATTTTCATGCACAGCAGGAACCTTCTTTTCAATTAGGTATTAAAATAGAGAAAAATTAGCGAGAAAATTTTATTTGCAACTTGATTCAGGCCAAAAAATAAATTATGCATTATTTCTTCAGCGATTACTAGGCGATTCGATAAGACTTCTTAGAATTATTTGGTTACGCGTAGAAATTATGTAAATACTTCGTTAAATTCAGAGAAAGGTCGAATTTTTACTAAGAAATTTCAAATGAAAGCATTTTTTAAGCATATAATCAAACTCACCGGAATTTCAGAACTTCAATTTTTAAAGCTGCATCTAAGAATACCACAACACAAGACTAGTAGTGGCCGACCTTTGTTTAGTAAATAATATATTTCGAAAGATAAGCGGAGTCGGGGTGTCCGAGATACAAATACCTTATCCAATGACCTAAAATCGCATAAACAAACAGAAATTAGATTGCTTTTCAACAGCTTTCCCATATATTTGTACTCCGGACAGTCAGTAGAGGAACTATTAAGTATGAACTTGAGTCTAAACTATGAAGTCCAAAATACATGCAGGAATGCACGTAAACAGGTCAAAAAGATGCTCAAGTCCCGAGCTTCGTTATCATATGGGAAAATCCTCAAACTAAGTGATCGTGAGGAAAATATCTTCTGTCCTGTATCGTACGATTCTGGTTAGACCAAGTTTCGAACTCGCAACCCTCCGATTATTATCCGTAGTTTATATACACATGAATAAAAAATGTAGTCGCGAAAAAAACGAACCACCCCTGAATATTCAATTAATTTTAACAGATGAGAAAATTCAGGAACCCCTAACGTCTTCGATACATTCAAATACATAAAATTTGCATAAGGGGCAGTCTTCATATTAAATTAAGCACCAATGTCATCAGGTCTTTTCGTTTTGAAGTAGAGTTCAGAAAGATTGGAGCTTCTAATGTTAAATCAGTTTCTTACTTTCATGTGCATCTTCGTAAAAATGTTTGTATCTTGTTACGATTAAACAACCCTAACTAAAGCCACCTATTTTGTTTTAAAAACAGTTTTTAGTATACAATTATTAATTTTAAAAAAATTATAAATTGGAACGTTATTATAATTTGATGAGAATCGATTCAGGACTTCTAGAATGCGTGTGGACATAAGAAATGGGGTAAAATAATTCCTATTAGGTTTTGCGCTATATTAAATTTTCCTCATTATTGCTGCAAAAATTTAAAAAACGTCCGACAAATCTAGAATAATACTTGCATAGTAAATATAATACAATTCTCAAATCGTTTGCACTTGCGTGATGAATTCTCGGATCGCTGAAAATTACGTTCGAAATTGTGTTCAAATTCGAAATTTGGGTAGCGAAAACTACAATTAACCTCAATCTACGAATAGCGGCTTTCTATGTGGAGACTATCCCCGAAATTAATACAAACTTTAGTATTGAATATCTTGGGATATAATGGTAGTAAGGACTTGAAAAATTTTTATTTAAACTAATTTAACGATGCAGAATCTGATTATGGCTTCAAAATATGTTTAAAATAGAAATTTCTTTGTACAAAATTTGATATGAAGATATCCCTTCATGCATTTTGAATTTAGATTTGAATAGGACGTTATTCCACATTGAATGTTAGCTGTTAATTTGGTCTAGTAGTGATTAATGCTCGAAATGGAGTGGGGGTTCGTTTTTTTCCGCGACTATACTTTCAATTTACAGATAGTTTATAAAAGAAAATATTTTGCGAATCGAAAGCACATCAGTTTCATTTTAGGGTTTATTCTGCATCTTAGGTTTTAAAAAATCCAAGCCCTGACCAAACATTTCACAAAATAAAGAGTTTTAGTTGTAATTAATGGGTTAGGTACCTTTTAAATTTTCAAAAAAAAATTCAAAAAAATTATTGTGGTCTAATTTTAACGCTGTTTCTTAGCAACGTTTTAAAACAAACCTGGTGTAAAATTTCACTAGAACGGAAGTTATGGTTAAAAGAGTGAAGCCCTTAATCAAATTTTTAGAGCCAAATGGTTTGTTTACATTTTGTACTTCGTCGATATCAGTAATCACAAAAATGTAATTTGACTACGCTCTATATTGCTAAAGCCATCTCTATGTACATTGTTTAATTAATTTTATTTTTCAACTGGGAACAATGTACTTTGACTTCTACTTTTAGTTTCATTTGTTTCCTTCCTTTAATGCGAAAGAATTTCACAACCGAATTGTTTTTAACGACGATATCTCAAAACTGTGATTTTACCACTTCCGCGCAAGATTTATCTGGAATGGTTGGTTAGAATTACATGAAATCTTAATTGATTATGTAAACCATATATATATTTAAAATGACCAACTTTTTTGTCTATCCTGGTGAAAAATTTTGAAAAAAGGTTAATTTTGTGTTTTAAAAAAAATTTCAAATTATCTTTTATTAAAAACTTTTTTGTACGAAATTTTTTTTTTTAATACAAGAGTTCGTCATTGTAATTATATTATATATTTTTAAGTATGTAAAAAAATTCAGCTCATAATAATAATTATTTTGCCCAGAATACTGCGCGCAATGCACCATATAATATTCTAAAAACAAAAACAATGCATTTCATTTTGGTCCAATTTACAATATATTTAAGGGATAGAAATTAAAAAAAAAATAGTTTACAAAAAATAAAGGTAGTTAAAATCTGCATACAAAATTTTATTTGTGTAAATAATTTATTCATGGAGATATTAAGATTCGAAATGTAGTGATTTTTTTTGCATATTTTGACATTTAAAAGGTACCTAACCCCTTAAGGGAGGAGTCCTATTAAGGGTTAGAGGTTCCCTTCATGGAATAGTAGGGTTAGTCAGCTTTGCAAGCCACGAAATGTTTCACATTTGAAAATAGAATTTCCATGTTATAGAACATTCCCTATGCGAATTGAGTTTTCAATTAATTGTAAATTAACTAATCAGTATTGTGCCAAAACTGAAAGTTGAGTTAGGTTGAAATATTACAATGAAAGATTCAAGATGTCCTATGTAGCTTCTGTCGGGAACTCATCAACACATGTCAATTTGACTCAAAATATAACACTCAAAATGCTTAGAATTCTTTTCTACCCAAACAATACTAGTTTGTCTTTAAACGCCTGGTACAGCTACACTCTACGTTTATGAGTGATGGCAACGGCTTGGCGGTTTTTTTTTTTTGGCGCACTTCTAGTAGCGAGTTACGATAAATTAAGGCAACCCATCCTTCGTTACGGTTGTTGTGGTTTTCATGGCAACCTCGACAAACGGAAACTTTCAATTTTCATTTTGAATATTCTAGAAAGTTCTTCCAAAATCCGTTAAAGTCGATTGATTTCATTGGTTCGTTTGAAATTTTTTTCTCTCTTCCCATTGGTTATTTTGTTTTTAAAATATCCTTTGATTGCATTGGTCCTTTTAAATCGTTTTCTGTGATACCATTGGTCCATTTATTTGTATTTTGACAGTTGTGAAATTTTTATTTTATCATAATAGTTTTCACGATAAGATAAAAGTTGATTTTTTGACCATTTTCGTTTTCATTATTTTTTTTACGAAAGAATTCTGACGTTATCAGGTTGTATTATTTCTTGCTTTTTTTCTTTTGTCAATCTTTTTCTTTTTCAACATGCCCATTGTATTTAGTGTAATTGATAAGTTTCAGGGTATTCTTACCCAACATTCGTAGCTTAGTTTCTCTGCTGGTTCACAAATGTGTTTTGACATGTGCTTACTACTTTTTGTGAAAGTTTTTAAAAAATATACTTTTTAAAAGTTCTGAAATGTGCTTAAAAAGTGTGTTGTAAAAAGAAAAAGAAAAAATTGCGACAGGAAAAGAATTAAGAAATAATTATTTCCTTGGCGACTTTAGAAGTGCGCCAAAAAAAAAATTGCCAAGGCCGTTGCCATCAGTCATAAACGTAGAGTGTAGCTGTACCAAACGCCTCTACTGTAAAATCGAGTTTGTCGGGTAACGAGTTTCCATTTCAAGCCGACATTATACCAGATGTGAAACGGACATTAAAAGTTTAAAAAAATTGCTCACCGCCTTCATATTAATATCAAATTTGCTTGCGGACAATCCAAAATTCGGCAATTATTGTTGAAAGGAGATATATAATATTAGATTTTTCAACAGCAAAATCTTGCTTGTATGAAATCTTTAAACTAGGGTGTGTTTTTACATCTCTATTTCAACCATAGTGAAGTAACATTTGAATCATCGAGAGTGATTTAAAAAGTCTGAAGAAAACGCAAAACATAAAGGAGAGCGTTTATTTTATCTAAACACTGCCAAAACTTAACAGAATGTTAACGCTATTTCAGTATAGTAATAAACAATCAATTTAAGAAAACTACGATCCGTGGTAAAAAAAAAACAATTTAGCTTCTCTGTACTTTAGTCTCACAAGCGTACTTTGGTGTTATTCACCGTCTTCCCGGATACACAGTAAAGAGGAACTGTCACACTTAAAACCAGACGGGCAGCACTGCCTCCCATTCGGACAGCACGTGGCATCAGGATGAGGACAGCAATAAGATGGGCCACTGGGCCTCGAACAGCATGTTGCCATAACGGGACAGTAGACATCCTTGTCGCAGCGCTTGAGGTTCGCTTGGTTCAGCACAGGAGAATCTTCCATGTCGTCTTCAAGAAGGCTATGCCTCTTGTGGAAGTCACGGCGAAGTTCACTCATTTCGGGTATGCATCCACCTGTGCTTGAATCACAGATCGTATTATCTGGACAGCAATGTTCTTTATCGGGGCAACAGACGGCGTTCAAGTGTGGACAGCATCCGAATTCACCAGGTTCAAAACCCGGGCAGCACGTTTGAGCTGAAAAATAAAAATTTGTGCCGTGAAATCAGATTTGGGAAGATAACTTGCGCACTGGATTACGATTGTGTGCTCAATACAAAGCGCGGGACTTCAACTCAAGAAAAGGCCTCGGCTTTAAAACACAGTTGGAGAAACCGAGTTTAAACTAGACACTTTCACTAGCACATTCTTGAAGAACCAAATCCAATTGTTTTTAACGTGTACCTATACAAATCTATTGGTATTACTAGTTTACGATTTTCTGCTAATAGTTGATCAAAAAGAACCCTATATCCAAATTTACATTTCTGAATATATGGATTCAGTGTTAAGAAAAGCTTTCACGTCTAATACATCACGACAACAACCTGCATTTAGCCTATTAGACAGTTAAAAGACTTACTCCGATGCAAAATCCAAGCTCCGTATAATATTTACCCCACCCACCCTAGTGTTCCACTGCTACAAAATTCATTTTTGCGAAGTTTTTTTTACATCAAACACGATTTAAATTAATCTCACGCTTTAATTCGTTAAAATGCTACATACAATTTGCAGATTTCAGTTTGCTTCCTAGTTAGAAACTTTCCCGTTAGATTAAATTTAATCTTCTATTATCATACGATCAGCAGCCAAGTTTTATTTAAAACTATAACTGGTCTATACATTTCAACTTAATTTTAATGTCTTTTGGAAGCGATTATTAAGGAATAAGTGAATATTTGTATACATATATAACCTGCACTCTTTAACTGTTTATAAACGCTTCTTAAAGGGCGCTGAATTCTTGCTTACTTCGAATACACGTGTGCTCTGTACAATCACTGAAAGCAACAGCAAAGAGCCCGCAAAATCCAAATACCGTTAGAAGATTCATTCTTGCCTGCGAAAGAAAACCCAGGGTAAATAAATAATTTGTTCATAGCCACAAAGAGATGACAAATAAAACTCGGTTCAAGTAAATCTCTATTACATTAGCTTTTCTCGAAACCATTTTATTCACACATAATTACCAATATTACTGCCAAATATATAATAATGATTCATTACGTAAATCGAGAAGTCATGTCGCTACCCGGCAAGTGACAACTTTCAGAATACGAGAAACATCAACTTAAAGGATACTGTAATACTTATATTGAATAGTATAAGCTTCTTTTAAATTTTAGGCAAGTATTTATGGCAGTAACTTCCAATATATATTCTATAGAATAGTAATATAACACGATGGGGCAACTCGTACATTTTCTTCAAAGACATACCATCAAAATTCTTTTTGACGAGTCCCTTTTCTGCCTGGTGCGATATTCTCCGAGTCATAAATACCGCAGTTGTCTTAAAATATAGTTTTTCCCAGTCTTTTGGTAACGTTTGGCGTTGAATTGTTGACCAATCAACCCATCAGAAAGTCATTCTTTGGAATTAATTGGCAGAGTTCCATAATCGAATAACCAAGCAATTAACATTACGTTAATACGTATAGGAAACACGCATCTCCGCAAAAACCTACCGACACCTATAGCTTAACAGAAAAAGCTCACTTACGAGTCCCCACCAAACGGTCTACAAACTCTTGCTTTTACAAACGGCAGAAGATTGGACATTTGATTAAAATCGTTAAAGAGCCCACCATAAAAAAAATATTAGATCCTCAAGGTCCTAGACTTGCGATTAGACATAGCGATCGAGTACATTTGATGGCATATATTAGCCCATCGTATATGGGGACAGGGCTCCAACCATTAAACATAATCGCTACTAGCGTGGAAGTTTACTCGAAACGTATTTGTCTATATTTATACCTCCCATAAAAGGCACGTTCCTACGAGTAGGAGATCACCAACTTCAGAGTTTTGGACGACAGTTAAATTAGCAGACTGGTTTCCAGAGAATGCAATGTCCGTTCCTTCGATTCAGAGAATTAAAAGGGTCGCGTGTATGGAATAAAGCTATACACGTTGTACTTAATGCTTAGTGTGATTTGATAACACCAGCGTTACCAATTCATAACAGAAATGAAAATCTAGAGGCGTAGGAAGGCTGATCATTTTAGCGACTTGGTAATATACATTACAATATCGGTTAATATCATGAAGTGACCCGACGAACTTCCTTCAATTTACAATTGAGGCAAATTTAAGGGGACCAGTGCACAAAAATCTTTCAAAATTTAGATTTTATAAATTTAAATAAACGTTTAAACAACTGTTTAAATAATTTTTTTATTATTGGATATTCGTCGAGTAGAAGTATTTTAAATAAGTTTTTGAAAAATACCTGTACGTACCTGAAGTAAGGTCACTTTATGTTTTAGACTATCTCAAAATGTGTACTTTTCACATAAAAGGAACATTTTATCAAAGTCTATATAAGCGAATAGAAAAAAAAGTTGGTTTGAAAGTGTACATACCCTATAACATATTTTAACAGGCATTTTTTCTACCTGCTCAGAAAAGCTCATTTTGATTGTTAAAAATGATGCAAACTGTCATTTTTCAAAAATACACAAGTTGAAGGGAAGAAAATCTCAACTAAAAAAAAATTTTAAGTTTTTAAAAATTCCTGTGCTTAAGTGTTCGAAAGTGTCTTCATAACCTGTATAAAAAAATTAAGTCAATACACACAAGAGATTCTGATAATATGTTACTTAAAATTTTACCATTACGTAGATTACTAGAGGACTGTACTGGTCCCCTTAATGACTACACGGTATTAAAATTGACTAATATCGGCTGTTCTTCAAATTGTGGAGGCAGCTTCGTTTTAACAAGTTGCTCACAAGAATATTTTTAAAAAAATGTCAATTTTTAAAACAATAATCAGTTACAATGACTAAAATTAGCATTGTAAATCATTTATTTACAAAAGGTTATTCTAATACTTGAATAGATGCACTTTCCCACTTTTTTAAACGCAGAAATTTTGTTTGAAACAGGATTTGCCTCAGTCCAAAGTCTAGTTACGCCTCAGGATCTACTATAAATATTCCATTCACACTTCCTAAACTACAAATAAACCTATCGTTACGTATGAGAAATCTAGTAACACTTGAATAAAGTAGGTTTTTTTATTAGAATCGTGCCTACATTCCAGTCCCTTCTGCTACTAAAACGCAATTGCATAGACTTTAAAGTAACATGCTTCAATTGCCAAATTATCCCTTTAAGATTGATTACAATCTCTAACAATCTTGAAGAAACGTTTTTACATCGAAGGACGATCAGACCACTGACATTATAGTTTGATACTTATATTTAGTTAAGCAACTTCACAAGTATATATTATTATACAAGTATTAATAAGACAAATATCTAACCAAACCCACTTAAAATCGAAAACAGTTTAAATTTACCAGACAAGCTCACAAATTCACTTTGCAATTCTTGAAGATTGAAGATACACCTTGCTAAAGATTCACCAAGTAAAGCTGATAAAGAAGTCTGGTATTTATAGGACGAAAATCGTTCATTCTTTATGAATAAATCGTCAAAATTTACTATGGAAATTATTAATTACCTTTAAACACGTATATAAAATTTCCAATATGCTAAGTACATGCAAATTACACGTGCATCTAATTTTTTTGAAAAAACAACGAAGAAAATTATAAGTTTGCATATTTTAATACTTTGATAAATAATTTGTCGTTTAGAGTACATCCATGGAAAGGGGAAAGCATAGGTTCGATTCCACCTTTTTCTTTGCATTCTGCTGTTGTTGCTCGTTCCTCCCGATCTAACCCTGTACAAGACCAATCATGCTTAATTCGTTATCTGACAGTGGTACCAAATCACGTGGCGTTGTCATCGAATCTTTCCCTTCGAGTTTGAGTCCTCGGATCTTTCCCTTAAGGGACTGATCCCGGACCGTCGTCAATAGCCCGTTGTGTTGCTCTAGTACGACGTTAACTAAAAATTACTAAATTACCCTTCGAGTTTGATCCCAGACCGTCATCAATAGTCCGTTATGTTGCATCAGTGCGACGTTAATTAGAATTCTACCTACCTAACTTCATGCTCTAAAGAATTATTGTCATCATGATTCTGGAATACGTCGGAGGCCGCCTTAGTCAGGATGGAAGAGTAGGGATTGGCAACCGGAAGGTTTCGAGTTCGATCCAACCATAGACCATCATATATGAGGGAGATGGTGCACCTCAAATCTGTCGTGGCCGAAATTCCTCACGTTGGGTTGGTGTGGAAGTTAGAAGAGTGGGTTACCAGCTCAGGTGTTGCCTCGTCATCTGGCTGTGGTTCAAAATTACGTGTTGTTGGCCTCGGATCCTTCTCTTAGGGGATTGATCCTGGACCGTCGTTAATAGCCCGTTGTGTTACTCTAGTACGACGTTAACTAAAAAATTACCAAATCAGTAACACACCAAAGTTGCTTTGCGGAACTACCATCCAATTCGGCCAAATATGGCACTTGGGCTATAAAAGCCCAAAATAACCATGCGTTTCAATCTTTGCAATTGTGCTGTGATAATACAACAACTATTACTATGCAGCTAATTTTTGCCAGACCATCGTGTAAGATATTTAAATTACTTAAATAGTAAAACCGTAATAGTGATATAAATGTTAACCTGTTTTTATGCATTATATATTCATATATAATGCATAAAAATCACATTATATATAAGTAGGATTTTGTGCATTTGTTTTTAGTATCGGAAAACTGAAGAGAACATTGTTTTTAGGTTTAACATGTAAAGGATGAGTCCCTTTTATGTTCAAAACTCTTGCACTAATCATTACGTTAGTATATAATTCATTTCATAATTATCGATTTTGCAATAGATTAAAAAAATTGTACTTTTATGCTAGCTATATTGAAAGTTTTTAAAAGGCATGATTTTTGGTATGGGAAAATTAAACTTCTTACAGGATAAGTTTTAATTACAGAAACTACTTTTAAATAAGCACAGTTAATATAAGCAGTTTTATTTGTCAAATTCTATTTCTAGTCGCACTTGTAGTGTATTTTTCAGTTGCATTTTAGTAGTAAGATCGAAGTAGAGTAAAAAATAAGAATATCATTTAAAAAATACATCTTTGTATTTTTAAAGTAACTGGTAGTTTTTAATTGAACACTGATTTGCAAAAATTGACCAAACTGCGCACTTTTAGAAGGCCGATCGGTAAATTAACATCGCACTGGAGCAGCACAACTAGTTATTTATTGCTTTAGACAAGGAGTACTGCCGCCCGGATTTGAACGGAATTTCTATGATCGAATAGTGTTGGCGGATGTTTAGAAAGTTTAAACTAGTATTTCGTATTACATTAATAACAGGGTTTTCATTTGCACTTTTAACTACTTTTTGAGATGTATCTTACTTTGTATTGAAGTGATTTGTGGACAGTGGTCATTTTTCTTTTCAAGGACAAATATACCGAGCTTTAATCCTAAGATACGTTTCGACCTCTTTTTTTTTACTCTACTTCCCCTCCCTACCATAGATCTTCCGCTACTGTTCATTGGCTTCTGAAGAAATCGCCACTAAGGGAGAGCTTGATGGGTGGTTTTCGCACACTCTTTCGAAAAGTCTCATTTTCAAACTGCTAAGCAGTTTGGAGAAAAGGAACGAGAATAATTGCTGCTTATACTACTGTAGCTTCACAGTAGGGGGTCCCTCTGACCACAGCTTTCATGGTGATCCATGAATTTATGACCGGATGGGGGTATCCCCTTCTCTTTGGGCGATAGCGGCTTCGGAAGAACGTGTGGGGTCTTCTCTCGAGAAAAGGAGAATCGTGAAAAACCAAAACGTGAGCGGACGCAGGACGACTCTGCTCCGCTTGAATCAGCGGGACTGAAACCCTATTTGTACAATCTCTATTAGCCTCGAAATAGTTTTAACTTATATGTATTCCTCTATAATTAATTAAATGTGCTGTAATTTTAAATGTCGTTTTTATTATCTTCAAGCCAGTCGCCACGTAAACTATACCCACGACGTTACAACTACTTTTTTGAAAATGGACGCTCTTTTGAGAACGGTCCCAGTGGGGAAAAATCTTGGTTGTTGGTATGTTTTTAGAATTTGCATTCGTTCCAATAGTATGTGGAATAATTATTTTTTTTATGCATCAAATTAAAAATTGTGAACTTAAATTGTTGTATAAATTTCCAAGTGTGTATTTCATTTTATAGTGAAATTATTATGACTTACTGTCTGATAATTTCATAAAATGTATACAAAAATTTAAATTACTACTTAAGATATTTTGATCAGTGCTATATAGAATACACAGCTGCACAATAGGAATTTTAAATCGCAAGCTTTTCCGAAATGCTTTGGAGAGTGAGTGGTTAGCTCGGGTGCTGACCAGTACCATCGCCAATAGCCTGTGTCGCTTCAGTACGACGTTAATCAACTACATACCGAAGTAGGGCAGGGTGGGGTTATATGGGGTATAGTGTTACAGTGAATTTTATTTTAAAGTGGTAGCAAAAGGAGATTGAATTTGTTTGCAATCTTGTTTTCTCAGCAGTCCATGTGTCTTGGAAGAATTTGCATCCTTAGTTACATTTCTGTATGCAAATCTCTCTTTTTGCATATTAAAATTTTGTTTGTAATTAAATTCTCTTTATTCATGAGTGGTGCTTATTTTATAATGAATAATATTTTAGTAGTAAAGCTAATTGTGCTGAAGTTCTGTTGAGTTAAAATGGATCTAAATTCACAAAAAAAAATTTGTTGCAAGCTATATCAGATGGGGTACAGTGTTACAGAATGAAATGTTGAACACTGACACATACATAATTTGCTTCGTATTGTAAATTTTATTACTCTTATAGCTCTGCATTTTTCATTTTCAGATTTTTAGTTATAAAAATGAATAAGATAAATAAATTTTTTCTAAAGCCTTTTCCTCTATAGATTTGCAAATTTTATGTGACGTTTCCAATATTTCTTTACATGATTAGCAGTATTCTTTATTTTTTCATTCGAAACATTCACAAGCTAACAAAATTGTCTCCTTAAGAAGTAAGGTATTTCCCTAAAGCCCATCCCGATAAACTGCACAAAATAGATGACAAGTGAAATGTTGGATCTTGACTGATATGCTAATTAAAAATGATTACAGGACGTAGGTGTACCTCAGGTTAGCATTCTGAATGCATCTATTTTCAATCGAAATTAATAACATCTTGTATCAACTACCAACTCATCTTTTGTCAAGGAAAAGACATGCGATATATTGAACAGCTCCAGACATCCGTTTTCGCCTGATGATATGGAGTGTCGTCAACGGCTTTAGCTTTTCTGCTCATAAGACGTTCTTCGTTCATTTCTGATAACTTTGGAACCTGCATCCTGATCCAGATCTTTCTGGATGGTAACAGGATTGCAGTGGTAGACAGAGTAAGGTTTCTCGGTATTGTTTTTGACCATAAACTTGCCTTCGTTCCCACGCCGAGCAGCTGCGGATGTCTTGCGAAAGGAGGCTCAATCTTTTAAAGGTACTCTCCACTACACCTTGGGGAGGGGGGCAGAAGGGATCTCCATGATCAACATCTATCATAAAACAATTTTATTTAGATTGGAAAATGGGTGTGCAGCTTAAGGCTCTACCCATCCATCTGTTCGAAATCTCGATACAGTGCATCACACCGCACTGAGAATCTGTTCTGGAGCCTTCCCAACATCACCCATTAAAATCCTTTGCAAAAATTAGTGAAAGGTTACAATCTAATAATGTTTTGCAAATTTTATGTCCAGCCCAAATTTTAAAATTTAATCTAGAACATTTTTTAATTGATTTATTAGTTTATTTCCCCTCCGTTCATTATTTTCGTGGAGCTGACGTCTTAGCTCCTGGATTGAAAAAAGTTTGTTTCGATTTACGTTGTTGATTAGCATAACTTTCTTGACAGCGATTTTAACCCTACAGTGCATAGTGTAGCCTTTGGCTACATATATTCTTGCTCCAATAAATGTTTTCTAACGGCAACACTATGCAGCAAATATGATAAAAATCTCGATTCGTGTCATTAGCTCTTAAAATTGACAATTGATGGAGGTGTAAGTTCTATTTTGAGAAATGTGTCTGTTGCTTCCGAAATTAAGTTAGAAGCAGAAAACGTCATACTAAAATAACAAAATTCATTGAAATAATAATATTTTTTTCATTGAGGCGTTCACCACGGGGCCTCCACACACGAACACGATTGTCATCACTGCTCAAATTGAATCTAGATTCGTCGCTGAAGACGACCTGGTTCCATTCCGTTGCAGTCCAATCCCGTCGTGCGCGACACCACTCCAAACGCGGCGTCAGAGGGTGGGTGTCATTGGCAGCACACGTAATGGGCGCCGCGATACCACATGTCCTTCAGCCAGGCGCCTTGCGATGGTTCGGGAAGACACAGGGGTCCGTTGTGAAGGTGCTGCCTGTGTCTGGATAGCGGCCAATGAGGCAGTTGGCTCTACGCGTGCGTTTCGTATGATGTGACGGTCTTCTCGACGACTGGTCTGTCGAGGGCGTCCTGAGCCTGGTCGCCGTGTAAATGACGTCTCTTCTGTCCACTGGTCCCAACACTTCCTCACAGTAAAATCAGACCGGCCTACTTGACGAGCTACTCACCGAGCTGACCACCCAGCTTCCATCATCCCGGTGATTCTTCCCCTCTCGAACTCTGACAGGTGCTCATATTGTCTTCGATGGCGGCGTGACTTCATGTCTACCTCAGCGTTTTCTTTGCAAAAGATTAAGTACACTCAAACAAGCTCTGCTTACCTGTTTTATACTCTAAGGAGAACGAAGTTCAACGCCCTCTAGTGGCATTACGCAATGCGCAATCACGCTGTATTTCTAATCATTTTCATATCTGGCCAACATGTACCTTCATGCCAAGTTTCGTTACGATCCCACAGTTATTTCTTGGTGCGCAAATTTTTATGGCAATAAGTGCAAATATAAAAGATCGTAAAAAGTTAAAAATATCTACATATACATTTAAAATGTTAAAAATAGGCACAAACAAAATGTCAGTTGAAGTGTGTTGCTGCATGGTGTAGTCAATTGGCACAGTTTAGATTTTTGTCAAAACAGAGTATGTTTTTTTTAAACACTAGGGGGCTCCGCCCCCTGCTCGCTTACGCTCGCCAACCCCCGGGTATTGCTGCGCAATCCCATTTGGTTTGCTTCGCAAACCAACACTCCTTTCACAGATGTCATTTGGTTTGCTTCGCAAACCAACATTCCTTTCACAGAGTGAAACTATCTGAATAATTCGTATTATGCTGATTTCACTTTCCGGTACATGACGTCACAGCGAGGGCTTCGCGCCCTGCTCGCTTACGCTCGCCGACCCCGGGGATTGCTACGCAATCCCGTTTGGTTTGCTTTCTCAAACCAATACTTCTTTCGCAATTGATTTCACTTTTTTTTGCTTTAACACTTAATGCACCCTAAACTAATAGCCGCATCAGTAAAAAATCTTCTGTATCTTGTTCCCTGTACAATTTTAAGTAAACAGTGTTAATATCAAAACTTTACGATTGTACTTTGTCGGTAAACTGTCTTGAGAACAGAGGGAAAAAAGCGAGCCTTTTTCCTCGCCAAATAAAAAGAAATCGTTTTTATGGCAATTGTTGCTACGATAAATTTGATATCTGGCAAACCCGATAGTAGAAAATGCAACCCACTGCTGTTTGCGGAACCAGCTATGCGAACTGAAAAATACGAAATTTGTGTCACCAACTTTTGATTGCATCGAATTTATTTATGAACCAATTTTAAAAATAATTGTACCGTAAGAAAGAGTACATTGTGAGGTATACTGCAATATTTTTAAAATTAAAAACTAACAGTAATACTATATAGATATGACCATTTTAGTTTTGTATCGGAAGTTACGATCTGAAAGTTCCGAAAATTGTATGACCTACTTTTAATTGCATCGATTTTGTTTATTAACCAATTTGAAAAATAATTGTACCATAAGAAAGAGTGTAATGTAGTGTATTCAGTGATGTTCTCAAATTTAAAAAATAATGGTTTTTGCCGTAGACATAACGGTTTTAACAAAACGTAGCGAAAATATCCGAAGATTCCGAATTTTGTATCACGAACTTTTGATCGCATCCAATTTAATTATTAACCGATTTCAAAAATAATAGTACCGTAAGAAAGAGTATATTCTGAGGTATACTGCGATATTTTAAAAATTAAAAACTAATAGTAATTAGATATAGATACGGCAGTTTTAAAAAAAAGTAACAAAAATGTCCCGATTTTTCCCGAATTTCAAAAAAATATTATCAAGAACCACATTTAAATTTCAAAAAAAACTCGACGAGCTGCAAAAATTTACGTTGAGAGGTACTCTTTAAAAAAAACTCACGACTAAAGACTGAAATTTTGAATGTGTTTTGCTCACTCGCGGAAGAAATTTCACTTCTTCAACTTTAACACTTAATAAAACCTAAACTAATAGCCGCATCGGAAAAAAATCTTAATAATTATCCAGGGAATACGATGAAGAACAAAGCATGTTAATTTCATATTTTTCCGATCAGTACTTTCTCGGGAAACCGTCTAAGAATGGAGCTAAACAACAAAAATTTCAATTCTGTGGCGGCGGCGGCGGTAACTTTTTTTAATATAGAGAGATTTTTATTAACTTACACTGTTATAGAAATCAAATATATTTTTCAGATGAAATTAAAAAATCCTGCATTGTAGGGTTAACTTTGTCACGAGAAAAGACTATTTTAGGTTTTCTATCTTCGCGATCGTTAAAGATGGGGTAAACATCTCAGCGGGTTTGAAATCCGAGAAAATTTTACACCAGATGTGATTTTGTTACCTTAATGTGATTTTATTTTTTAAATAAAAAAAATTTTAATTGTAACCCGTGTAACGTCGAATGGAGGTGGGACTCGTTCTTGAAATTGTTTTTTCTTTTTAATGTTTTCAGTATCGGTTAAGGCCACGAAAAGAACTGTCACGGGCAATGCCATGCTGGCCTGCTAGTTCTTTTGTAAAATTTGCATTGCGTGGAACTAAATTTCTATGCATGAATTTTGTGTAAAAATATTTTAATAATTATTTAATATTTTTGATGAAGTGATTATTTACTACGTGGTTCATATTTCCTCTATGGTTCATATATTTTCAGCTTCGAGTGCCAAGTTCAAACCCAGTTTACACCAAGCCCTCAAAGGGAATTTCTTTGAAATAGTAACTGCAACTTTTAAAAGCTGATTACAGACGCCATCGGATTGACCAATCGGAGACATCTTCCTACCCCTTTTTGGCCTATTCTGAAGCAGGTGTGTAAACGACTAGACGTTGGAGAGAACTGTTGCTCAGTTATTCTTCGGACGTGCGCAGAAATGCCAGAAAACTGGCTTCTTTGTTGACAAACAAACGCTAGCATAGTAATTCAAAAACGAAAGTCGTTTTACCTCAAGATGAATGAAGAAAGTGAGTTCATTGAAAGTGAAATAAATGAAGATTAATTCGTTTTTGCATCAGTATCCATCAGTGCGACATCACTTTTTCCTCTGCAAGTAATCGACGGCGACACGAGACAAAATTGCATCAATTTTATCCTACGCATAACAAAACATAATTGTAGTGTGTAGCCATGCGTTTACAACTATCAGTAATCGTCGTAGACATGAAGTAAACAAATATAATTTTAATCCTGAAACTAAACAAGTTTTAAAATGTTCCGAATGTTTACTTGATTTTAGCACCAAAAAAGATATCATGGCACACATTTCAAACAACCACACAGAGATTGCATTAAAAATAGAAAAGAAGCAGTTCAAAAACAAGGAAGAATTTGAAAGTTGGAAACAAACTTAAAGAAAGAAACAGCATCCTGGTTTTTATTCAAAAGATCAAAACAAAATAAAGATCATTCTGTAAAAGAATATTTATGTCATCTAAGTGGCTCATTTAAAGGTTAGTGCGAAGAAGAACGCCAACGGCACTCAAAATTTTCTGTCAGCAACAAATCTGGATATTTTTTTTTTGTCCTGCAAGTATGACAGTCAAGGAGGGTCCTGTCATTCATGTATCATTTACGTGCACTCATAAGGAACTTATGAATACATGTCAAATCAAACAATGTCGGATGTTTTGATGATGTCGTTTCAGTTGATAGCTGGGTTCAGGAAATGAAACTTCAGGAAAGCAGCCCAATAATAATTTCCAAGCTGCCCGGTGAAACTGCCTTAGACATTCAAAATCTCTCTGGAGAGGATTTTGTCTTGGGCTTTATGAACGATGCCCAAGAAGAGATCTTCAAACTTTATGGCCAGGATGTTGTATTAATCGACTCGACACAAGGTACGAACAAGTACAACATTCCATTGACAAGCCTTATTGTCAAAGATGACAACTGGGAAGACTTTCCAGTAGCCTTCTTATGGTCTAATAGGCAGACCGAAGATGTTTCCGCTTTATTATTTGATGCAATTAAAGAAATAATGGATCTTGCCATAAATGCAAAGACATTTATGTCGGACGATTACCCTACATTCTATAATGCGTGGTTGAGCATCTTTTCACTAGTTCAATTCCACCTAATACACTGCTGGCCACCCAAATTGCAACACCAAGAAAGACAAGAGACATCACAACAAAAATTTATTTTGTACATAACATGTTGACTAAGTATCAAATGATTAAATTTATAGACTTCTGTGAAGTGTGGTTCCTGCCAAAATCAGTAGCCAGAGTAGTCGCCATTGTTGGAGATCACCGCTGCCACACGCCTCGGCATTGATTCAAAGAGACTTTGGATGTGTTCTTGGGGTACAGCAGACCAAGCATCTTGCACACGTTGCCAAAGTTGATCTGGTGTGGCAGCTGGGGATGTAATCTGGGTCAATCGTTGAGCAATCATGGACCACATGTTTTCTATCGGCGAAAGATTTTTTTAACCACAAGAAAAACACAATTGCCATACTTGAAATCGTCGAAATCTCCAAGCCTTAAATATCGCTTTGAAGTGGCGCCACAGGCGTGCGTGATGTGCATCTGCGCTGAAATTTTAATCATTTGCATATCTCACCTCCGCTAATGCATGTTGTAAATTTTATATTATTTCCATGCTTCCTTCAGTGTGTTGCATTTACGGCGGCCAGCAGTGTATGTGACTGACATGTAAGAGCCGCGGTAGCTCAGTCAATAGAGCGTCGGGCTCGCATCAGAAGGGTTGTGGGTTCTGTCCTCGGCGGAGCCTGCAATTCCGATGATTGCGAGATCGGCGCTTCGACCTGGCTAAAGACCGTCGTGTTCACTAATGGTGACTGGGGCACGTTAAATAGGTCGTGGTCACAAAGTCCCCCACGTTCCCATACCAAATCAATACCTCTGGAGTTACCTGATCAGTGGGTTATCGGCCTCTGATTGGAATCTAAATTACGATATGTGTGAGTGAATGGATGTATGAAAGGGACCTTCCTGTAAAACGGATGTGTCATGTATGTCGAGTAAAGTCGGACTTCCTCCCAATGGGGCTCAATAACATGGAAGGCGCACCCCCTCGCCTCTTGCCGTCTTCGACGGGCCTGGCACTCCTCTGGTCTGCCAGTGTAGGCATGAGTAACAACAACAACAACAACTGACATGTAAAACATGCGTTCAAAAACAGCCTAACAGTTGGTCGTTCAAGAGTGGGGGGATTAACCAGTAAAAGGGATGAAATATTTCAGGTATTAACTTTTATAATCAATGAAACTGACGAGGTAACATTTGAAAAACTTGTCAATGTTTATCTAAATGAGTGGGAAAATGATTCTGAAACTACTGCGTTTGCACACTATTTTAAGACTAATTTACTGAATCGTCCCAAACAATGGGCTGCATGCTATAGAGAGGGTGCTAAAATAAACACCAACATGACTTCTGAACGGTGGCATTATGAGCTAAAATATAACAGTGACTTAAAAGGGAAGTGCGGAGGCAGATTGGATATAGCTATCCACAGTCTTATGAAATCGTTAAGAAAGAAACTGATGAATAAGCTATCATCTATAACGAGAGGGAAATTAACAAAAAAAATTATCTGCTAAGAAATTCTCCCAAGATAGCAAGGTCTGCTTCAAAAGAAATAGATATTATGTTTTTAGAGGATAATGTTTGGATTATGCCTTCCTTCAGTAAGCAGAATGAGGTGTATAAGGTGAAGAAAATAACCTTAGAAAAAGAACACATGTGCAACATCAGATGTGACTACTGCAAGATATACATACATGAGTACAAATGTAAATGTCCCGAGTCTTGAATTAAGTATAACATTTCCAAATATATTCACATTCACCTTTTGTGTATTAAGAAAAGTATTCGTGAAGCTGAAGATTCCTTAATTGATGAAAGTACTGAACTGGTAATTTATTTATCAGCTAATAGAGAAGCTTCTGAATTGGAAAAAACGGCCATATCTAATTAAATGAGAAAGCAACAAGTTACTGAAAACTTGAAAGAAGGTGCTATGGCTGCATTGTTAGGCTTCATTCCTAAATTAGATCAATTCACTTCAGAGGCTCAGTACAAAGAGATTGTAAAAAACATGTCAGTCTTGGAAAGTAAATGTATGGCACTTGCCACTGTAGAAAAACAATTGCCTCCTGTTTCAAATTTTGCCCCTACAAAAAACATAGAATGCCAACTGTATTTTCCATTAAAGAAAAAGAAAAAAATTGAAACGCGTCATATATTACAAGGGGAATTGGAAATTCTAGCCAAGTTATCAAAACAAAATTAATAATTGCCTATTGTTTATATGTATTATCTTTTTAATATAACCGTTATAAATCTTTGCATTTCTATTTTGTGTTTTTAATCTTTTATCCTGAAAAATCATGATTAAAATTTTTTTAATGGATTACATTGAGTCCTGTAGAATAAATTTCATTGTGTTTATTGTATGATAAATAAACGTTATCTCTTGAGGGCATGCATCAGTATTTAAGTTTGTTTCAATTTAATATACACTGCTGGCCACCCAAATTGCAACACCAAGAAAGACAAGAGATATCACAACAAAATTTATTTTGTAGATAACATGTTGACCAAGTATCACATGATTAAATTTATAGACTTCTGTGAAGTGTGCTTCCTGCCAAAATCAGTAGCCAGAGTAGCCGCCATTGTTGGAGATCACCGCTGCCAACGCATCGGCATTGATTCAAAGGGACTTTGGAAGTGTTCTTGGGGTACAGCAGACCAAGAAGCTTCCACACGTTGCCAAAGTTGATCTGGTGTGGCAGCTGGGGATGTAATCTGGGTTAATCGTTGAGCAACCATGGACCACATGTTTTCTATCGGCGAAAGATCCGGAGAGCGAGCTGGCCAGGGAAGCAATTCAATCTGGCGATTGGTGAAGAACCCTTGGACAATGCGTGCCACGTGTGGTCGCGCATTATCCTGTTGAAATATGGCTGTGGGCAAGCCCTGAAGGTAAGGAAGGACAACTGGCTCCAACACCTCGGAGATGTAGCGCTGACTGTTTAAAGTACCGGCAATGCGCACTAAAGGAGTACGAGAGTGATATCCTATACCGCCCCATACCATAATACCCGGTGCAGGACCAGTGTGGCGGTACATAACGCAGCTGTTCTGCATCCTCTCTCTACGGTGTCTCCAGACTCGAATCCTACCATCGTGGTGTTGCAGACAGAAGCGTGACTCGTCAGTAAAGACAATTTCATTCCATTCTGCCGTCCACATCCTTCTTTCATCGCACCATTAGCGTCGGAGACGTCTGTGATTCTGCGTCAAGGGTAGACGAAGCAATGGGCGTCTTGCGGACAGACCACTCTGCTGTAAACGGCGTCGAATGGTACGCGCAGACACTGGATGATGCGTTACAGACTGAATGTGTTGTGCTATGGTTCGTGATGTGGCTGAGCTATCCGTCACTGCCATACGCACAATATGCCTGTCATCACGTGAAGAGGTGCACTGAGGTGGAAGCGATGGAACACGTCGGTCCGTCGTACCCTCTTGCATCCAACGATCACATATCCGCATTACAGTTGTTTGGTTTCGTCCAACACGACTACCGATTTCCCTGAAAAATAATCCACAATCTCTGTAGGCCACTATCCTTCCTCCGTCGAACTCGGATACTTGATCAAAAGATGATCGCTGTTTTCCACGAGGCATAATTGATCGTTTTTTTGAAAAAACCACAAGAAAAACCCAGTTGCCGTACTTAAAATCGTCGAAATCTCCAAGCCTTAAATAGCGCTTTGAAGTGGCGCCACAGGCGCGCGTGATGTGCGTCTGCGCTGAAATTCTAATCATTTGCATATCTCACCTCCGCTAATGCATGTTGTAAATTTCACATTAGTTGCATGCTTCCTTAAGGGTGTTGCATTTACGGTGGCCAGCAGTGTATTATTAAATTTAATATATACTGCTGTTGGTAAAAAAAATGCAACATCATGAAGGAGTCATCAGAATTAAATGAAATTTAAAACACAAACGGCTTGTATTAGTACAAATAAATTAATAATTTTTCACAGCAAAAAAAAAAAAAAAAAAAATATTAAGTGTCCGAAATAGGTATTTGGTGTAGCCACCACGCGCTGCAATAAGTGTTGCTATACGATGCGACATGGAGTGAAACAGACGTTGAATGTCTGTCTTGCGCACCCAAAGTTCGTCTTTTGAAGCTGTAGGACGCGGATCATGAGCGAGACGCCGACCAACCAAATCCCACACGTGCTCAATAGGCGACATATCCGGCGAATAAGCAGGCCAAGGAAGAAGTTGCATGTGTTGGACTGAAAAGAAGTCTCAAACATTCCTAGCAACATGTGGGCGTGCATTATCCTGTTGAAAGATAGCTCCAGGGATGCCTTGAAGGAAGGTAACGACTTCAGGCTCTAGCACTTCTCGGACGTACTTGTTGCTACTCAGATTACCTTCAATTCGTAGCAGCTGAGATCGTCTATGATACGAAATCGCACCCCAGACCATAACTCCGGGTGTTCGGCCACTATGACGTTCGATAACGCACTCTGGAAGGCAGCGTTCACCGGCATAGCGTCTAACACGAATGCGGCCATCATGGTTTCACAAATTAAAGCGGAATTCATCAGAAAAGACAACTTGTTGTCAATCAGCCCGACAGGCTCTGTGCTCATGAGCCAATTACAGACGCAGCTGTCGATGGTTTGGTGTGAGGTGGATCCTGTATAAAGGAATCCTTGCACGCAGTCCAGGGTGCAGCAGACGTCGGCGAATTGACGAAGCCGACATTAGTACACATGTAGCAGTAGACCAAAGTGCTGCCAACTGCCTGGAGGAAGCTGTACGATCATTCACCGCCATGTGTACCAGGTGTCTATCATCGCGCGCTGACGACACCTTCCGTCGTCCACTCCCATTTTATCGAGTTGTCCGGTGCTCGTCGGTCCACTGCTTCCAAACTAGCATCACTGTGGAACTGTTCCGCTGCAAAATGTGCTGCTATTGCGCGATAGGAAATCCTCCTTCACGAAGGCCCCATTCAAACTTCGTAGGTTGTTGAAATTTCACCATATTTAGTCGTGGAAGCGTACTTGGGTCTCACTAATCGTTCGCCACTAAAAAATAACCATGCACTATTTTCAACGTCCCGCTACAGCCCTCTATTTACAATGTCACACCCGCAACGAAAAAGTGATATTTATGTATCACATAAAATTGCATGAACTGTTTGTAATAAAAAGTTATATTAAAAAGAAATTTACTAAGATATATTAAACTAGACAAAAAAAAAATTTGTAAATTAATTATTTGTAACTTATATGTATCTTGTTTTTATAAATTAAAAAATAAATATACTTACAAATAATCATTTTAGAATACATTAATTGCATTACAATCAAGTACACATTATCACAATTATATAAATAACAGAAAATGGAGAACTCAAATTGTTGCATGAACATTTGGGTACTATTGTAACTTCTTAACTGTTTCTCATGAATCTGTTTTCTTTTTTTTTAATTTTTCGTATTGAAATAAAGTATTTTTACTGGGCAAAAGTTTTCAGGAAAATAATAACATATTCTAAGTAATGTCATAATCAATTTTATTGAATTCTGTGAGATTGGATATCATTATGATTTTTATCTTTTTTACTATCTTAAGTCTTGAGACAAAAAAATTCACTGTCTAAAATTTATGAATGAATATATATTAATTTGATAAATTTTAAAATGTATCCAATTAATGTGCATGCATAAATTGTAGACAAAAAAATTTATTTAAATTTTAAAATTTAAATAGATTAATTGCATTTTGTTAACAAACTTTAAAGATAAAATGCAAGAAAAAGCAATGGAACTCAAATTAGAATTCCAAATCCTGTTGTATATTGAATATTAAATTTAAAAAATTATAGTTAAAATAAAAAAAATTACATGAAATCTACAAAATACATCAGCAAAAGAAAACTAAGAAATTAAAGCAAAAAAACATAAAATGAAAAATGGAGAGGGAGATGTATTGCAAAAATGAATTAATTTAAACAATAACAACACATGTAAATTTTTTTTTTAATAAATAAAAAACTGAGAAACTTCTACTAAAGTAAATAAAAGTTAACTATCAAAATACACAAAAATTATACATAAGAGTTTGAAATCTAGCTGCCAGCAAATGGAAATTGTGTAAATGTCACACCCGCAACTATGGATTGGACGTAATATCTACTCAAACTATACTATTTAAAATGCATTAAAGAACATAGTGTCTTTGAATCTATGATGCAGCTTTCTGAATTTTTGTTGCACAATCTCTTAATTATTTCAGAGCAATATAATTTTTCAAAGAAAAAAACGCAGCAAACAAAGTCAATTTTTAAAAAAAGTCATGTCAATAAATTAATATTATAAAAATATAATGAAGAGTTTTTTAACTCATTAATTTTGTTTTTTTTGTAAGGGAAAAAAAGATGAATCTTAAGAATCCCTCAACCTTATTTTTCATAATGAAATTTGGGATTTATATTTAATATAAGATAAAGAACATAAAATATTAATTAGCTATTTGTTATACCCTCAAAATATTTTACTTAAATATTGCTTAAACAAAGAAATGGTCTTTATGGCTTTTTAATAAATTGCTGTGAGAGACAAAAAATTATTCATTTATTTTATACCCTTATATTTGAATTTAAAAAACTAATATAAAAACATGTCGGTTTGCTGCAAGAAATTTAATTCTTCACCTTAGAATGAAATTAGTACAAATTATTCTCACAGAATAAAAATAATTTTGCTTTTAAATTAATCTGATATTGGCGTATTCGAGCGAGATAGTAGTAATTGCAACAGATAGATGGCGTTACGAGTCTTTCCTTAAGGAAATGCAACTTGCCAGGGTTGAGAAAATTTTTCGATCCCTACTGCGCAGGTCTGAAGAGCCGAAGAATAACTGAGCAGGGGTGCCAATTTCAGAGGTTTTACCTTTAGATCTAGAGAGGTTTCAATTCGCTTCAGAGGTAAAAACAGAGGTACAAAATGCTCAGACTCAGAGGTAAAAACAGAGATTTTTGCAGAGGTCTGAAGTATAATTGCCGTTAATACGTCGTTTGTAAACTTAACTAGCCTAGGGGATTTATTTTTGATGCTTTGAGTAAAAAACAATGGCTTGCTGGTTTTTCAAAAGAGATTATGATTTACATTTATCTAGGTTCAGAGTGTTTTACGCAGTGATTTCTAATTCATGTTGCACAAAGGTCTCACAAGAATTACAGAATCGTGGTAAGCTTAGCGGAATCCACACAAGTGAGATAGTCTCCATTATATACGGCTTAGAGTGCCAATCGATTGAATCAATGAACAGGGCGTCACAGTATAAACATTATCAAGTCAACAGTTGAATGTCGTCGCTATTAAACGTCACTGTAAAGAATTCACTATTCAACTAGTCAAAGAAGTACGTAGTATGCTACCAGATGATGTTGGTGTGCTGCTTCATTTGTCTACACTACATCCCAATAATGCTGTGAGAAAAGTGAAGTGTAGCATTGCTCCACTTGCTGCACATTTCGTTTGCTTAAAATGTGTATGTTATTAAGAATAGGGCTGCATAGAGGAGATACTAATTTTGAAAAAAAAAAGATCGTTATCCCTTTTTTTGTATCGTTATCAAAAGCTTATTAAAGTTGGAAGAAAAAATGAAGTATGCACATATGAATCTTAATTCAGCAGCACGCAGCAATAAAAATTCAAACAAGCACAATGCACTTATAAATAAATGACATGTCTGTGCATGGCACATATCAAAAATATCTATATTCCTGTTCATCGGCGTCGTTTAAAATATCGACGATAATATCGCGCCATTAGATATGTCGATATATCCCAGATCTCTAAATCAGAGGTTTTCTAGAGGTTTACGCCTGCAAAACAGAGGTGCTTTGTTCTGAAAATCTAGCACCACTGTAACTGAGCATCAGTTCTCTCCAACGTCTAGTGAAATCAAGGCTGCGGAAAATATCCCCATCCCACAAATGGATTTGAAGAAGCCGAAGTACCCCCCCCCCTTCTTCAGCAGACTAAAAGTCGCGGCATAATGCGAAAATTCGACAACAGGTGGTGCTACTTGTACCGGAAAATCAAGTGATTTGTTTCTGGTGGACGAATCTTTTAAATGACTCGATTCAAAAGAATCGATTTGCCCATCCCTACACTAATTTCTAACTAAATTGATGCCACCAAATTCGAAAAAAAAAAAATTCATCATGAATATTCGAAACAATGATTTAGCAGATTTGAGGGTTTCCGATTATAAGTAAAACTAGAAAATCTACACATATGAACTACAGTTTAACAGTTTACAGTAATGTGCTTTTTTTTATCACTATATTTTGAGGAAAAATAGATCTGGTCAGTATTACGGGTGATATATCTTCCATCCTTAGAGAAGATCCAGACAGTTTTGCTAATGACGAGATGCCTTGTCAAGACAACCACCAGTAAGGATGATAGAGGCACAATCTACTTTCTCGACAGCTTACAATAACAATACATGTGATGGATCTTTAATCTTGGATAGTTAAAATCAATACAAACTTGTAGCAATCGAATCACTAACTACGGCATATAATGGTACGAGTAGTCTATTGTGGTCTATATTAGGTAATACACAGTCCAGTCACATTAATGTGGCCACCTGTCAAAAGCCAGAATAACCACCTTTGGCAGACGGTACTGCTGCGGAAGAGAGTCAATTAGGTTTCTGAAGGTATTCACTGGGATGTTGAGCCATGCCGACTCCAGTGTCGTGGCCAACTGCGCTAGATTACGCGGTTGAGGATCCATGGCGCAAACAGCCCGATCGAGGTGGTCCCACAGATTCTCGATTGAGTTTAAATTCGGTGAGTTTGCTGGCCAGGGGAGTACGGTAAAATAATCCTGGTGCTCTGCGAACCACGCACATAAACTGCGATCGGTATGACACCTCGAATTGTCCTGCTGGTAGATGCCATCATTGTGAGGAAAAATAATTCGCATGTAGGGGTGGACATGGTCCACAAGGACAGATGCGTACTTGTGCTGATCCATCGTGCCTTCCACAATGATGAGTGCACCCAGTGAATCACAGGAAAACATTCCCCAAACCATAATGCTCCCTACTACAGCCTGGATCCTTCCGGCAATTGTTGCAGGGTGTTTGCTTTCAGACGTTTCACGCCGTATACGCCAACGTCCATCTGTCCGATGGAGCATAAAACGTGATTCATCGGAAAAGGCCACCTGTCGACACTCTATGGACGTCCAGTTGCGGTACTGGAGTGCAAATTCCAGCCTTCGTCGCCGATAAACAGCAGTCAGCATAGGTGCATTAACCAGGCGTCTGCTGCGGAGGCCAATGCGCATCAACGTTCGCTGAACCATTGTTGAGGATACACTCTTGGTAGCACCTTGGTTCATCTGGGCGGTCAGTTGCTCAACAGTTGCACGTCTATTCGTCTATCGCCCATGGTGCACCACATGTGCCACGACGCTGATTTTTGGATAGTGCCATTTTACCATGCACGGTATACTTTTACCACGGCGGCACGCGAACAGTTCACAAAATTAGCCCTTTTGGACGTCGGATAAATCGCTACCTTTCTTCATTACGCCAACGATTGAAATGCTTTCCGATGCCCTAGGACATCCTTTATATACACTCCACTGCAATGTGCTGCCACCTGCCTTTTGTGATTGGTTATTTCACGTTGACGTCGAAAGTAGGCGGTGGTCACATTAAAGTGACTGGGCTGTGTATCTACACGTTTGATATTGAGTACACATATCTTCAGTAACATCATGGCTATAAGTTTTACAGTTTGCCTTGAGCCGTTCTTCAGGAAATTACAAACTTTTCAGGGCTGTAAATTAAGAATTTTTCTATCCAGTTATGCGATTTATTTATTTTGTCTTTTCGAAAATTACATGGAAATACATCGCCGCATCATATACACACGAAACAAGCCCAGAGATTGGAGCTCTGAAAAATACTTTTCCGGAATAGACTTGATTAGATAGTAGAATTAGTTGCTCATATAAGACGCAATTTGGAGTAGATTTCAAAGAAATATACCACCTCCATTAATTCATAAATGATATCTTTACAACTTTAAGAGTGCTGAAATCTTAATAGTACTGAGACCAATTACATAAAAGTTTAACAGTAATTTTGAATACAAAACTCTTCTCTTTGCACAACAAAATTAATTCATACGAATTACGTTAACTTTAATTAAAGAAGAATTTCTAATTACTTCAAACCAAGCATATTTCATTCCAAATCTTAATATATGTGTCCTGGGACGAATTTCAGGCCAATTATGTGGATTACTTGGTTAACATAATGACAATCGAGATATTGTATTTTTTTTTCTCTCGAGGTCTGCATAGTTAACATACACTGCTGTTTGTTAAAAAATGCAACACCATGAAGGAATCATCCGAATGAAATGAAATTTGCAGCAAATGTCAACTATAGGATGTTATGCAAAGTAGTAAAGTTTCAGAGCCACCACGCATGCGTGGTGTGAGCAGCGCCCTCTGAATTGATGCTAAAAGCGTATAAAAAGAGGGCTGTAGCGGGACGTTGAAAATAATGCATGGTTATTTTTTAGTGACAAACGTTTAGTGAGACCTAAGTATGCCTCCACGACGAAATAGGGTGACATTTCAACAACTTACGGAGTTTGAACGGAGGAGAATTATCAGCCTTCCTGAAGGAGGATTTTCTTATCGCGCAATAGCAGCTCGTGTGCAGCGGAACAGTTCCTCAGTGATGCGAGATTGGAAGCAGTGGACCGACGAGCACCGGACTTGAAAAACTGGGAGTGGATGACGGAAGGTGACGTCAGAGCGCGATGATAGACACCTGGTCCACATGGCGGTGAATGACCGTACAGCTTCCTCCAGGCAGTTGGCAGCACTTTGGTCTACTTCTACAGGTGTACTATTGTCGACTTCGTCAATTCGCCGACGTGTGCTGCACCGTGGACTGCGTGCAAGGATTCCTTTATACAGGATCCACATCACGCCAAACCATCGACGGCTGCGTCTGCAATGGGCTCATGAACACATGCAATTTCTTCCTTGGCCTGCTTATTCGCCGGATATGTCGCCTATTGATCATGTGTGGGATTTGGTTGGTGGGCGTCTCGCTCGTGATGCGCGTCCTACAGCTTCAAAACACGAACTTTGGGTGGGCATACAAACAATAAGGAATTCTCTTCCACAAGCAGACATTCAACATCTATTTCACTCCATGCCACGTCGTATAGCAGTACTTATTGCAGCGCGTGGTAAATAAACCAAATACTGATTTCGGAAACTTAATATTGTTTTTTTGCTTTGAAAATTTATTCATTTATTTTTACTAATACAAGCCGTCTGTGTATTAAATTTCATTTAATTCTGATGACTCCTTCATGGTGTTGCATTTTTTACAAACAGCAGTATATGTTTAAAATGTAGCATCGGTAGCATTTACGCTTGAAGTGAAAGATGTAAAGTTTATACAATAATAAAATTGGTGAAGAGATTTTTAACAATCTAATGATTTCATTTCAAACGTTCAAATTTAATTTATCCCTTTACTGTTTGCAAAGCCAAAACTGCAATGACAATAGATACTTTTCATAAAACGGTGAATTTTTGTATTTTGTTCAATTACTTTACAACGCAAACGTCAACAGTGTATTTTTAGTTGTATTCTATATCCCCTGTGAATGTATGGTACTACAAAGCCCTTATTACCGTCATTCCTAAGAAATCCTTTCTTAGGCATGACGGTATAATAAAGTTCTTTGGTTCTGTAACTTTAAATGAATTATTTTAATAAATTTATGTTCTTTTATTCCATTTTATTGGTGCTATAAAAGCCGTTAAAAATAAGAATATGAATCAGGATCATAATAAACATTCAATCACTTTGGCTGCTTGACCTCTCCTAATTCCTTATGTAGAGATGCCAACTACTACGGATTATCCGTAATTTCTACGGAAGTGAATCCGGTACTACGGATTACGGAATCGATGATTTTTTTTCTATGGAAAAATTCAATTTTATTTATATTACACAACACATAAATTTTTATTTCAATATTTTTGCTGTATAGTCACAAAACTGAAATTTTCTGAACCAAGGGGATTGCAAATTTGGGATCAAAACGCAGTCGAAAAATTGGTAAGACGTGTTAACTCTGTAATCATAAGAAAGAGAATAATCAATGAACCTGACCTTGTTATCCATGACTCAATGCCAATTATTTAACTGACGTCTGACACCCCAGTCTTTGTTGGTCCCCTTCTCCTGTTTCTGTTTTTAGAAACCAGTTGGGGGAACTGTTTTTTTATTTTGAATTTGAATCCCCAGTTTTTAACTGTCTTTAAATATAAATTGTTCTTCAAGTAAACAAATTAAACTTACTAATTAATATACAATATATTTTATAATGTTAACACGTCTTTAATTGGCAGATATTCTAATTAATAATGCTTGCTCGAGGGCTTAAAAGTTAAGTTGAAACTTACTGATCTTGCCTTTCATAGGAATACATTTTAAGTACAAAATTAAATTTTTTTGCAGTTTACTTATCTCTGTACTTTTTTTATTCCTATATTTTTAGTAAATGGGAGAGAGTGCTACAATTTAATTATTAAATGATTTTTATGAACAAAATTTTCAATTTTTAGTATAATGTGATATAATTCTTTCATACACAATTTTTGGTTCTATATATGTGTTTTCATGTATTATATATCTTACTGTAATCTATAACTTCTCACGTTTTGTCGTGGGTTTTAATCAATTTTTTGTTGAAATATTTCGCAAGAGGTTGCAATTGATATACTTGATAAATTAGTGCAAAGTAATAAAATGAGACTGATGATGAATTTGACACATTTGCTAAAAATGTCGCTGTTTCGTAAAAACAGATGGTTCTTTACGATGCAATCTGCCAGGAACAAATTCAAACTTCAATACGACAAAAGCGATTGAAACTCTTAAAAAACATCACCTGCGTTTTCACCTTCTCATAATACAACGTTCTTTTTTCAGACATTTTAAAATGATTTCTAAATCCCTCTTTATCCTGTAATGATAGTTTCTTCAGCAAGGTTTCTGAAGCTCCCAATTAATTTCTTAAAATCCATTGGCGCACCTAAAAACGACGTTTCGTACGATTTCTTCGTATGTTAAATAAAATTGTTTTTGATTCTTTAAACAAAACTGTTAGTATCTGTACAACTTCACGCACAGTTGCTTTCGACGCCATTTTAAAACTGAAACTGTTGATCAGTTTCTATTGAAATGTGTCAAAAAAAAACTGATTCGAGTCATATTCAACTTTTATCGATCAACTATAATCGGTCAATTAAACTTTATTCGCGAGAACGCGCCTTAAGACACCTCTCCCAAGCATTTCTGAAAAATCTCTCTCGAATTCTTACTCAAACTTGCCTTCCGAACCCAACTCAGTACCTAGACTGTGTATAATAAGAAATCGTTTGGGATAAGATGGGATAAAATCGTCTGGTTTATTCGTTTGTTCTAAATACCATTTTTATTCTATATTCTAAGGTAAGAAATATAATTAACATCATCTTCTAATGTCAAATTTGTATAATTATTAAGAATCAGAACAATGAAAAAGGAAAGCGAAATTTAAATTGAGCTGTTTTCAATCAACATAGCAAACATTTGAATTTTTTATTTCATAGCATAGAACCGTACATTCCACTTCCATTCCTTTTTTTTTCCTTTAAGAATATCGTTTCAATTGGGTCTGTGTCTTTAGTCTATTTTTTGTTATTTAATTTAATACCACTTATGAAATATGTGTAAGGAGTTTCAAACAATAATTGAAGTTCTCAACTACGTATATTTATATATGCAGAAGAACTAAATTAAATTAATACTATTAAAAATCCTGCTTGTAACATCCTTATGCGAAATATTATAATTTTTCTAAGTGGTAATTGTGAAAAAAACGTGTGTTAAACACTACTGAGTGACGACCTTGTTGTATATTTGGCGCGAACCTTGATTAGATTGTTTTGTTTGAAGGATTGAAAAAAATGCAATCTGATATTCAAATGAAATATTTAGTTTAATTCTGCTCAAATTCAGTGAAATTTTAAATATGAAATCGAAAGCGAGCGGTTTTCCTAATCACTTGATCGAGAAGAAGTAGGAAATTATAAAAGACGCTTCTTTCTAAGTTTTCATACATGCTAAGCGAATGCTAAACTGTTTAAATATAATATTATATTCCTAGCCAAATCTTGTGTAAAGTGTTATTGAGATTAAACGAATTTATTTTACAATTAGGCAAAATACCCGACCTTACTCGGTTTGAATTCGTTTACTCTAGATTGAAGAGATAATCAAAATATATAATGACTTACGTTTTTTGTAGAGTAAAAATTTATTTTAACACCTTTCGCCATCTTTATATTTTCTACAACTTACTTTGGACACAAATCCTACACATGCATATCCATTCATGTAATACATTTCACAACCATCGCACAATTGCTGTATGACAAAGCTCAAAAAGACGAAAGGTGATACTAAGGTTACTACTATAAAAGACGATTTTTATAGGAAGATTTGGAATTCCCTTTCTTAAGTTGTTTTCATGTGCAACTCAATTAATTAAAATTACGATTTACGGCGAGTGCTCTCGCACTCATAGTCAACAAAACAATATTTTTTTACCTGTGGCACTCTTGCCTCCGGTATGCGACCTTTTGAAATTTTGCAATCTTCTCCTGTCATTACTACAACGAATTTTTTAATGTTGGAAAAAGTTCTAGTTTGGATTTTTAAACATTATTATTATTTCAATAACGACATTATTCTTTAAATAACGGCATTATTCTTTAAATAACGGCATTATTCTTTAAATAACGGCATTATTCTTTAAATAACGGCATAACTACACTTAAAATTTACTGAAAATTTATACTGACTTACCTAACATTTTCAAGTCTAATACTTTGTGGTGTGATGAGAAGGAAAACACATTTATTAAAATAATAAATATTTAAAACAGGAAACAGCAAAATAAAACAAAATAAAAGATGTAAAAAATTGTTCCAAAGATATTAATTTGTGATTCAATTTTATCTCTTGATCTTGCACAGTTGCCACAACTTACAACTAAAAGTGTACAAAATTTAGAAATGTGAAATTAATTCAGAGCGAAAGAACCAGAAAAAATATCACTGCTCGCGCGATCGATCATGTTCATTCTCGTTTCATTGAAAAATATCGTCTGTCCCAAATTTTCGGAAATCGTTTTCATTGCGCAAAGAATAAAAATAAGACTCAAAATAAATGACGTATCAGAAATGAAATTCCATAAAAAAAAAAAAAATTTTGAAGAATAATTACTTTTTCAGCAGTACTGGTAAAGCAATCGAATTAATCGTAATATTCAATAGACATTCCAATTTTTCCAAAACTACCAAATTATGGTTGATTTAAGTATACTTACTCAGGTGTTTTAGCATGAAACTCGTCAAAATATAACAATAAAGAAATGTTTAATATTGCATTCACTAAATCATTAGATAATGTATAAAATAAAATACAATGCAATCAAACATCTGGAATACAATTCATGTGATGCTTACACAAACACACAAACACAAAATCGAGCATAGAACAGAAAGACGGACAGACAGACTTTCGCAACCAATTCCACTCACTAAATCAAGATAAGTACTCTCTGTATGCAAATTTCCATGAAAATATCTTAAACCGCGTGGACGTGTATAGGGCACAACAGACAGACAGACAGACACCAAACGAGAAAAAGGCGGATTCGGCATCAGAAGGGTCCAAAACGGATAGAAAACTTGAAATGCATCGAAAATATTGAATGTACAAACAAACACTCCATTCTTATTTATATAGATATAATGTGTTGAAAGACATAATATGAAGCAAACACAATATTAAAAAACACACACAATAATAAGAGGGAAAAAATTATTCTATTAATATTCCACACAACTGTTCAAAACTATAATTTTTTTAGATGAATAATTCCAGAATTGACAAAAATATAATTTTTACAAGAATAATTCCGAATCATATAAAGTTTAAAATTCGCAAGATGATGTGAAAATTCAAAAAATAAATCATACAAATATCTTAAATGTGTATTAGAATAATGAGACTTAAATATCTTTAAAATAAAATTCCAAAATCTGTGCAGAGAACGATATTTAAGTTGATATAACATCACTTCCTGAAAGACCTATAAAAGAATAAAACAGTTTAATACATTGGTAATTGGTAATTTTAGTTAACGTCGTACTAGAGCAACACAACGGGCTATTGACGACGGTCCGGGAAAAATTTTTTTAAGGATTGTTCGGTTGGTGTGTTCACTTTAGAACTTTGTAGAGTTGTATGATGTTTTACAACAATTTCATCATTGCTTTGGTTCTCATTGTTTGGTTCTTCGTTTTCTCCACAGTCAGAAGCACTCAGATTAATAGAGCTATATCGTGAAACAGAAATTTTATTCTCAGAACTTAAAATTGTTTCCACGTTTCCACCATCATTAGGACTTTGTTGAGCTGTTTGATGTTCTACAACAATTTCATCATTGCTTTGGTTCTCATTGTTTGGTTCTTCGTTTTCTCCACAGTCAGAAGCACTCAGATTAATAGAGCTATATCGTGAAACAGAAATTTTGTTCTCAGAACTTAAAATTGTTTCCACCGTCATTATAGTCATTCTGACAGACTTCTAGAATCTCCTCGTTAAAAGGTGAAGTATCCTCTTCTGAAAATAATAAAAAATATAATTTTAATTTTCGAAATATACGTCACACAGAATACTGTTCAAAATAATCTCTATGCCTATTCCTGATAAGAAAGTAAACTTTGCTATGATCCTGTAAGAGCTGAATGCAAAAGTCAACCGTCTTTGTATTTAGTTTACTACCAAAACTAAATGGATTTTTGTTTAATATGGAACCAAGGCTATAAGTTTCGTGATAATCGAAGTCTTAAGTAGAGACAAATTTTTCGAGAAAGTTTCTGTTAATCTTAGACTGTTAAAGTTAGTTAAAATAGTTATATTGAAAAGGCTGTTTCTATGTGTGTTCATAGAGTTGTCTATTGGTTGCTGAATTCGGTTTAGAATAATTACGTATGTTTTGGTAACTTTATAAATTTAATTTTATTACCAATTTTATGATTTTATTTGCTTTAATTATCATGATCTGAATCGATTAAAACAGTTCCACAGTTTCCTACTTTGAGAAATTTTACTATATTATAAAAGATTTTCATGATTAAGCAAGGAATTGTATAAGTTTTTTTTTATACTTCCACTTACAGGGATATTTATTTTATGAAATTACTTAACATAAAGTTATTTTTAACACTTAAGTCTTATAAAGGCTTGAAAATCGAAAATAGTTTTTATAAGAGTAAATAAAAATATTTTTTTTTATGTATCGAATTCAATTACATATTAGGGGAGATCGGGGTCGGTTGAAACAAGGTAAAGTTGAAACAACGCTAATAGTGGGCAGTAAATTACTAATAGTGGGGAAAGTGGAAAGGAGAAAAGACGTGGCATTCTTTTCTGAATCATACGCTATTGTTCGGTGTTCTTCGAGTGCATCAGACGTGTGTGAGAATTATTATTATATATTTGCGTGCAAAACTATTTTTGTTGCTGTTATTTTGCTTTTTAATCCAAAACTATACTAGTTATGGTTTTTATTGTTTCTTATTAAGGCATACTGTCCCATACGCTGAGGTCAAAATGTTGTCACAGAGAGCGATTTTGTCGAAAATGGTTCAACCGTCCTCGGTATAGCCTATATATATGTATGCTTACTTCTTTGAATCCAAATGTCATCCTTGATATTTCCAGTTACAAATCCATGATTCAAAAAAATATGTCTTTTTGCAAAACATACTGGTGCTCTGTTCAAAGAATTAGTCTCCAGGAAGATATGTATGAAGTTAAGAGCTAGTTTTATGTCGACTTCTTCAATTTCATCACCAGGAAATGCTTGGCGGATTAATTTTTCAAATTCTTTTTCCTAGAAAAAAAACACTTCGCTATAAAACTATGACCGATTGTTACTTATGTGTAGTATTAAAAGTAAAATTACAATCCATTGAAGCTAGTGTTTAAATTTATAAAATATTGATAAACAAGTGTATCAGAGTGCAGCAAGACATAGTTTTGAATGTTTTATATTAAGTGGGACCTGAATAAATAAATGCATAGTTTGAAAAATTACGTACTGTCTTAAATTTTGCTAGAAGTTAAGAGCGGTTTCACATACCTGCAGAGCATCAAATAGAATTGGATAGATATCCGTCATCCAACAGTCACACTCTCGTATGTTGGAAGCAATCCCGAAATGCGTCAATATTTCGACGCTCCTGATTCCGTATGCCCACATATCATAGGCAGCACCATTGACGCATACTTCCTCTTATTGGGTTCTGCAGACTTCTGGTGTACGATAGATGTAGGGTAGGCCCAAAGCATGTCTGTGAAAGATAATATAAATTTAAAATTCAAATTTAGACTAAAGGGGGACTAATTATTTACCCGCAGTAAAATTTTATTTTCTATTAGTAGCATACATTCTCAGTAACATTTATGTCAAACAGCCAAACAAATGTTATCAATTTTACTTGAAGACTTTGAGCAAAGGAGAATCTACTTAAAACGCATGGAAACATACCAAAATTGCGGTTCTTATTTACAAATGCCTCTTAGATCAAAATTATTTTGAAACTATAAAATATGATGTATGTTTTAAATGAAAAGGTTACAGCTGAAGAATTCGAAAGTAAAAAAAAAAATTTAATTAAATTCAGCTACATTTTGAAAATGTCTAATTCTAGATGTCTGGCAACATCACTGCATTTTGGCGACAGTTAAAATCCACCAAACACTGCATATATTCTTCATGTAAAAATGAATTATTGAAAGATTAATTAGTCAGTTGAGACACCAGTTAATATTCCAAGGCTGTTTGGCGATGTTTTGGAGGGTGAACATTATTCTAGGTAGGTAGGTATTTCAGTTAACGTTGCGCTGGAGCAACACAACAGGCTTTTAGTGACGGTCGGGGATTAAACTGGATGTAAAATCTCCGAGGATCGCACCACAAAATTTTTAACCACAGACCGATGGTGAGGCCGTGCCTGAGCTGGCACGCAACTCTCCAAACTTCAGTCCCAGCCATCGTGAACACATTACTCTGGATATTAAACCCAAATGGGTTATTTTGAGAAGTAACAGTTCAATTCAATACTCAGACAGAACAGAATTTAATTTGAAAATCTTTTCTGTTTTTGATTCCATAGCTGTTTTACAAAAACATGGGTATAGTTTATAATAAATTTATAACATTTAAAACCAGTAAGAACTTGTTTAAGTTGTTTTAATTTTCTGAAAATTGAAGTTCACCGTCTTCTCTAAAAATATTAACAAATTACTTAGGCACTTGACGGCAAATGGGATTGAAGTATATTTTGTTACCTGTCGAGTGGTGAAACGGTGAAGTTGAGAAACGAGAAGTCACAAAGCATTGCTTTGCTGTCGATTGTTTTGAAATCAGTACGTTGTCAGCCTTAATATCCAGGTGACAAAGATTGTTGGAACTGAGGTATTCTACTGCGCACAGAACCTCGAACATCCACTCTTTCACTTGTTCGAAAGATCCTGGGTGCGTGAAGAAGTCTTTGTCACACAAAAGGTCATGGAGACTTCTCTCCTGGACTGGCATCACGAATATAGTTACGTCAGCGGGACTGAGAGTCGATACATCCAAAAGTGGTAAAATTTTGCAATGCTCAAAGTCGAGGCCACAATGTCGTTTCTAGGTCAGCAGTGTTTTCGGGAGTGATTATTTTCACAGCAATGTCTGCCTCCCTTTCTGGATCGTACATTCTATATACATCACCGAAAGCTCCTTGTCCGAGAGCCGAGATCAGTTGGAAATATATATATATGTAAGATTCGTGTTGTTCTGTTTGGTAAGGTCTATATTAAAGACTTCGAATCTTACAGCACATTGACATTTAATGAATAAATATATACAATTATTATGTACAGTTGAGTTATATTTCAAAAAAGTTCCGTCATTATCGGCAGCAGTCGTCTCTGCTCGGAAAAAATACGTCAGCTCTCAATGGCGTCCAGGGGAAAAAAGTGTCTGTTCTATTAATTTTCTCGTAACTGAATACCAGAATGTGAATGGCTCGTGACAGTCTTGCCTTGCATTCCTACTACAATGCAACTGACTCCTACCAGTCTCGTTGCTCTTATAATGAGTTCTTTCCAGACTAGTAGACAACTACCGTTGTTTAGTATTCCTACAATCGGCCATCCTGATGATCTTTCGTCCTCGAAAGGAACACGACAAACCTAAAAAAAACACAAAACAGTATCTGGGAATACATTGATTCAGTATTAGTTATTGAACCACGACTTCATATGGTCAGCTGCTGTCGACGTCAAGTTCGGTCCTTCATGGTTTCCAACTTTCTCAACGTCATAGCGATCATGGGGTTTCACTTTCTTCACTCGATATGGTCCTAAGAATTTCGGTCGTAATTTCATTCCGACACCAAATTGAGTCCGCTGAATAGCAATAAGATCGCCCTCTTTGTATTGATGAGGTTTCTTCCTCTTCTTATCATACGTTCTTTTATTCTCTTCCTGAATTTTTAGGATATACTCTTTGGCATCGTCTCTTAATTTCTTCCTCTTCTCTAGAAAAACTTCAGTATATTCTTCTTCTAAAAGCTGGACTATCTTGAGATCTTCTTTGTTTCGCATTTTCACACCTGTCAAAAGTTCGAAGGGTGTCCATCTTGTGCTTCTGGAGGTTGTACTATTGAGTATTCTTTGTACGGCGTCAACGTGTTTGAACCATTTGATCGGTTCTTCAATTGAAAGTTTGGATAACACTGGAACCAGGGTTTTGTGCATTCTTTCTACTTGTCCATTGCCTCTTGGGATTCCTGTTGTGATTTTTAGGTGTTCAATCCCGTTTTCGCAACAAAAATCTGTAAATTCTTTAGATGTAAAAGCGGATCCTCTATCCGAGATTATCCTCGCAGGATTTCCAAAACTATTTTGTTGTTGTTTGAGTTTATTTATTGCGTCACCTGATGTCGTAGATTTGGTAGGATATAACCAAGTGAATTTTGTGAATGCGTCTACTACCGTGAAGATATGCTGATAGTTCTTAGATGTTGAAGGTAACGGACCTATGAAATCAATGTGATAAGTGTATAATGGAACGTCCTCTTGGAATTGGATTTAGAAATTTGTTATCCTCTGCTATGGTTCGTTTTGTCTCCAACTTAGTGTTTGGTTCCAGACGATTAGTTACTTCGAGATGAGTTTCGGTTTGAATTTTAGTTGAATCTGAAGTGTTCGCTAAATTAACAATTCTTGCGTAATTCACTCGAAAATTATCGCGTTTGCTCAAAACATGAATTCCGCTCTCTGATAAAGTAAGATTTAACTTATTTATGCAATCGAACCCAAGAACAATATCATCAGGTAAATTTTTAAAAACATAAACATCAGTAACAATAATGCATTCATCAATAATAATTTCTGTAGAAAAGAAACCTAGAGGAGAAATGTGTTCTCCTCCTATACCCATTAAAGTCACATTATCAAAACTCAATTTTGGGGATCCAATTTCAACATAAAATTCATATTTTATCATTGACACATCACTTCCTGTGTCGATTAGCGCATTAGATCTTTTCCCGCACATTTCAACATATTTTCTAAGCTTAGTACGAGAATTAAAAGGGCTATTAATTAAAGTTCTATTTACATCTCTTTTGGGACACACGTCGACCTTGTGCCCATAATTTTTACATTTAAAGCATCTCACACCCTCAGTTTTCTTTTCACAATTTATCGACTTATGTCCATATTCATTGCAGTTGTAACATTTTATATGATTGGTGTTAGTTTGTTCAGGGCGCACGAAAGATCGAGGCTTTAATTTGTCAAAATCCCTATTGAAACGCTTCTTATATTTATCGTCTGATGTTTTCGAATCTCTATTGGGTTTTAAATGACATCGAGCCACTTCATATTCGTCTAATTTATTGACGAGTTGGTCTATTTTCGTTATTTTCGGTAGCTCGTCTATAAAATGGTCTCGAACGTCATTGGGTATTTTTCGCTTTAGTTGATCGGTAATCATGAGTTCTTTAAGGTCTTGGTAATTTGATACTTCCAACCCACTCGTCCATTCTTCAAAGAAATTTTTCAGATCATGAGCAAAGTCATTCCAAGTAGAAGACGCTTCTTTTCTATGCGAAAGGAAATTTTGCCTAAATTGTTCCGGATTTAATTTAAAACGTTTCAACAATAATCTCTTGACATTTTCATAGTCATTAGCCTTTTCGTCAGGCTCACGCGTGATAAGATTAGCCAAATCCAATGGGAGTAACCCCAACAAATGTGTAACCCATTCCGTTTTTGGTATTTCGATACGACTAATCTGTCTTTCAAATAAAGTTAAATAACAGCTAATATCCTTATTCGTCTCGTAACGGTTAATCAATTTCAATAAATCGTTATTGTATAGGCTGGTAGTTTTACCATAACTGTTGCCTTGTCCGTTAGCAGTTTCGATTTCGAGTTTCCTTAATTCGAATTCGCGTTTTTCGGCTTCAATTTTCTCTGCGCGTTTTTCGGCTTCAATTTTCTCTGCGCGTTTTTCGGCTTCAATTTTCTCTGCGCGTTTTTCGGCTTCAATTTTCTCTGCGCGTTTTTCGGCTTCAATTTTCTCTTCGCGTTCAGTTCTAATAACACTCAACAGATTTTTTGTTATCTCCTCGTCATAATTTTCAGAATCTATTATAAGTTTCGAGCACTGCGCTACTTTGGGATTCGCTGGCACTATTAGGCCTAATTCGTCAATCAATGTTAGCAAATCTGCTTTTCGGGCCTTAGTTAAATATGCCATGTCATCAATTAAAACAAAATTCTGTACTCACAGTTTCGAAAGTTCCTTCTATCCGTCTTTTCCGTCAACTCGTCTTTTGCGTCTACGCGTTTTTTCGTCTACGCGTTTTCTTTTTTGTCGTTTCAGTCTATCATCAGCACCACGTCAGGAGAAGTCATGAAACTGTTCTTGCAGATGATTAAAACACAAGTCCAGGTTTGCATAGGTAGTCAAAACATTCCGCCGGCCGGTTCAATCGTCACTGCTTTCGGGGTCTGCTAATCCGTCGTCACTACCCTTAGTTGGAGCTTGTACGAAGGAGGAGAATCGTCGCGGTCGTCAACGGTTTTTCACATCCCGGCCGAGCCCCCATTTTTTGTAAGATTCGTGTTGTTCTGTTTGGTAAGGTCTATATTAAAGACTTCGAATCTTACAGCACATTGACATTTAATGAATAAATATATACAATTATTATGTACAGTTGAGTTATATTTCAAAAAAGTTCCGTCATTATCGGCAGCAGTCGTCTCTGCTCGGAAAAAATACGTCAGCTCTCAATGGCGTCCAGGGGAAAAAAGTGTCTGTTCTATTAATTTTCTCGTAACTGAATACCAGAATGTGAATGGCTCGTGACAGTCTTGCCTTGCATTCCTACTACAATGCAACTGACTCCTACCAGTCTCGTTGCTCTTATAATGAGTTCTTTCCAGACTAGTAGACAACTACCGTTGTTTAGTATTCCTACATATATATATATATATATATATATATATATATATATATATATATATATATATATATATGTAGGAACGGAATTATTTCGCCTCCCCACCTACTACCGAAAGGAGAAAGGGACTATTTCATCCAGGAAACGGAACACCACGAACGCTAAGGGGGAAAAGGCTTGATCCCTTGCCCGCGGCGGAGGGTCTTCAGTTTTTTTGTGTGATCGGAGAGAGTCGAGACCTGTGTGGCCACTCTTCCGTACTTTTTTTATGCGAATCTATTGAGACCTCTGTGGCTCATATGTGTACCATCTTCAATTAATTTAATAAACGTTGTGTTTTACAACACGTGGACTCATTCCAAAATACCATATCAAGTAATAGCTACAGTGCCATTCCAGTGTTGACATCACAAAATGGGGGCTGGTGCCGGGATTGCCCCATGCAAATTGAACGTGGACTAGAACCCTAGAGGGCCATCATCATCGCAAACTGTGAGTACATTTTGCTCATTTTTAATATAAAGATGTCATATTTTGGTAAAGCAAGAAAGGACGATATTTACCGTCTTGCAACGGAATTAGATATAGAAATACCCTCAAATGCGACAATTTCGAAATTAAAAAAGTTAGTGACGAAACAACTCGATTACGATGAGGAGTATACAAAAACACTTCTGGATACAATAATAGTTGAAAGAATCGAAAAAGAGCAGCTGGAGAAAGACAAACAGCAGTTAGAGAGGGAAAAAGAAAAAGAATTACGCCAATTTGAATTGGAAAAACTGAAACTGCAAAATGCGACACAAACAGTTAGGGAAAATCACATGACAGAATCGAACACTGCATGGGATAGAGGAAAGGAATTATCAAAGATAATTAAAAGTTTTGATTCGAATGAATCCAATGATATAAGTACGTATTTAGCGCTGTTCGAGAGACAAGCGACGAAAATCAAAATCGAAAGTGAAGATTTTGTAACGCATTTACTAGGTTTATTACCCTTAGAGATAGCACAGATTATAACTCGCGAACCGGAGGAAAGATCTAATGACTATGAACACATAAAAGAAATCTTACTCAAAAGATTTAAACTTACGTCTGAACAATTCAAACAAAAATTCCTGAATCATAAAAAGGAAAGTACAGCCACTTGGCGAGATTTTGCGTTTGAAATAAGTCATTATTTTGACGAATGGTTAAGAGGACTCAAAATAACAAATTTTGACGAGCTCAGGGAACTAATGGTATCCGTGCAGATAAAACGTAGAGCGCCGTTTGAAATCAAAACACACTTCATAGATGACTGGCATCAACTAAAATGCGCAGAAGTTATAGTGAAAAAGTTAGAGGAATATGTGTGTGAGAGTGCGAGGTTGCAATTAGGAAAAATAGAGATACGGAATGTAAATAAATACAGAAAAAATGTTTCGCAAGATGAAACTCGATATAAAGGTGAATCGTCGAACTTTCGTGCTAACCAGAATAGTAGAAATGTTGATAATTGTTATAAAACTGTTGGTTATAGTACAAATGTCAATAAGTATGTTAATAAGGTTGATTATGATGTACCAAATAGGAGATCCATATAAAAGTAATAGAATTAAGTGTTATGCATGTGGAAATTATGGGCATAAGAGTAATACTTGTACATATAATTTTAAAGGTGAAAATGCAAATGTGAATAAAACTGTAAATCAAATATATGTAGCAACTCCTAAGAAAATTGAAAAGAGTGTTTATATTGAAAAGTGTTATATTAATGCAGTAATAGACACTGGATCTGAAATAACTCTAATTAATGAGGAATGTTATCATAAAATAGGATCTCCTATATTGAATGGTAGTAAGATATATTTAAATGGAATAAGTCAACACAAAATAAGTACCGAAGGGTTTTTCCGATCAGAAATTGTTATTGATAATATTTCTTTGTGTTCTGATGTGCATGTCGTTAAGAATTTACAATTTGAAGCAATAATTGGTATGAACGTATTATCAAGGGTAAAGTTTGCATTTTCTGGGGGAACATTAAACGTTACCGATAGAGACATAAATGAAATAAGGAGGTCAGAAGTAAGGGGCGAAAACGGAAGCGAAATAAAAAACAAAGCAACAACAACTTCAGGCGCTGTCATAAATCACGGGGAAGAAGAGCGCGTGAGTTTCCCTCAACATCCCCTCGTAGACTTTCAAGTATCGAAGGCGCATGAAAATGACTCATCAGCAGGTGCTTTTGTTTACACTTTAGGCGCCGTAGCGTTGGATATGTCTAGCGAAGAGACAGATCTCTCCCATATAATGAATCCCTGTTTACGAGAAAGAATCTGTCAAATTGTAGGAAATTATGTGCCTCAGCAAGTAACAAACACGGATGTTAAGATGAGAATTCTTCTGACGGACGAAGTTCCAGTTAGTCAGCGTGCTCGGCGGTTGCCGATTACTGAACAACTTGTAGTTGAAAAACAAATCCAAGAGTGGTTAGAAAAAGGGATAATTAAAAACAGCTGTTCGGAATATTCTGCCCCTATAGTGCTTTGTAAGAAAAAAGATGGGAATCACAGACTTTGTGTCGATTTCCGAAAGCTCAACAAAAAAATAATTAAGGACCGTTTCCCGTTACCTCTAATCGAAGACGTGTTGGACAAATTGGAGGACTCGCAAGTCTTCACAACGTTAGATTTGAAAAACGGCTTTTTTCACGTCGACATAGAAAAGGAGAGTACAAAGTACACCTCTTTTGTTACCCACGAGGGACAGTATGAGTTTTTAAAGACACCTTTTGGATTGTCAACCAGTCCAAGTGTATTTGAAAGATATATTTTTCATGTTTTTAAGGATTTGTTAAAAGATAAAACTGTTATTATTTATGTAGATGATATTATCATACCAGCCATGAATGAGGTAGAGGGTTTAGAAAAATTAGAACGTGTTTTAAATACGGCGTCAATGTACGGATTAGAACTAAACTTCAAAAAGTGTCAGTTTCTAAAACGAAAGATAGAATTCTTGGGTTACGTAGTAGAAAAAGGAACTATAAAGCCTTCACCTTTAAAAACTGCAGCCGTACGGAACTTCCCACAACCCAAAAATGCCAAACAAATACAGAGTTTTCTGGGATTGACCGGTTATTTTCGAAAGTTTGTTCGAGATTATGCCAAGATAGCGAAGCCCCTCAGTGATTTACTTCGTGATAATAAGGAATTCCATCAAAAAGGACATTTTGCCGTGGCGAAGACCGAGGAGTTAGTGAAAAGAGATTTTTCCATTCCAGGACTTAGGGAAGAAGCTAAGGAACAAATCCTAAGGATGCAAGAAGAAAACCGAAAACAGTATAATCGGAAGCGGAAACCTGCAAGAAAGTATGCAGAAGGAGACCTGGTAGCGATACAGAGGACCCAATTTGGAGCAGGACTCAAATTACGACCAAAATATCTGGGCCCATACGAAATTATCAACAGGAAACCACACGACCGTTACGAGGTGAGGAAAGTGGGCAGTCACGAAGGACCTATCAACACGTCCACTGCTGCCGAACACATGAAACCATGGACTAATTAACTTTAAAGAACTCTGGGAAAGAGAAACTAATGTGGAGAGAAAAATGATGTTTATTTTCAGCAATTCTCTCAAAAGTGAAATAGATACTTTTATTTTTTTATTTTTTTTTATTTTTTCAGGTCCCATTGTACGTGCCTAAATGAGTGCAGTGATGTTCGGGGCGAACACCGTCAGGATGCCCCAGTGTAGGAACGGAATTATTTCGCCTCCCCACCTACTACCGAAAGGAGAAAGGGACTATTTCATCCAGGAAACGGAACACCACGAACGCTAAGGGGGAAAAGGCTTGATCCCTTGCCCGCGGCGGAGGGTCTTCAGTTTTTTTGTGTGATCGGAGAGAGTCGAGACCTGTGTGGCCACTCTTCCGTACTTTTTTTATGCGAATCTATTGAGACCTCTGTGGCTCATATGTGTACCATCTTCAATTAATTTAATAAACGTTGTGTTTTACAACACGTGGACTCATTCCAAAATACCATATCAAGTAATAGCTACAGTGCCATTCCAGTGTTGACATCACATATATATATATATATATATATATATATATATATAGAGGGGTTCATATATATGGCAATTATAAGCCTGCAGTTATGAAAAGATTTATCTAAGGCAACCGGAGAGAATGATCCATTTGGAGCTGTTTAGTATCGGTTCCACATACGGAGGGGCAGAAAATTCCATATCAACAGTTTATTTACTTACTAGCTTAATAACCCGGTTTTGCTAGGGTTTCAAATATGACCCCGACATTTCTCGGTGTTAACTCAAATACACAAACTCTGTAGAGCGTGTTTCCTACCGCGACATTTCCCTGTGTTATAACTCATGCCCAAACCCTGTAGAATGTGTTTCCTTATCAATGTCCCTTTATTGCAGAAAAACAACATTTTGATTTTAAAATTGGGGCTTTGAGAGCATTTTTAGGATTACCTCTGTGCCAATTTACATGACAACAGATTGGGTCTGAAAACAGGAAAGAAATAGCCTATGTTTTCCGCAGTGTTCTAAAGTACGAGTGTACGAAATTTGGTGTGGATTGGTCAAACGGAATAGATTTGCATAGAGAATATATACACACACATACACACGTACACAAATCTTTTTTCTAACATCATAAGGCTGGTGGTTGTTGAGGGTAGGGTGTTTGGGACGGCTCTGAGAATTCTTTAATTTTAGGGGTTCATGAAAGAATAAATAGTTTACATTGAACTCGCTAAAGGGATAAGGATTAAAAGAAAGTTCGTTGGTCCAGGGGATCTATCAAGAAAGCTCATTGGACCAGGGAATCTGTCAAGAAAATTCATTAGACCAGGTTATCTATCAAGAAAGTTCAGTGGTAGAATTCGATGGTTTAACGGAGAAGTAATATCATCTTACACAGACAATTTGAAAGGAAGAGGGTCTGTGGGAATGAGGTGGCTTGAATTAAAAGGTGAAATGGGAAGGAAAGATATGTTGACCACATGGACGAAAAGAGAAAAAAGGAACGTTAAGGGTCTTAACTATGGCGAGAACTGTACTTAGAGGGTTAGTTTTAGATTCCGTTTCATATATATAGTATAGTATACTTAACCTCTTTTTATATTTGATTCTCTTGACCTACACAAGCTGTCCACGAAAAACAAAAGACGAAGTTTTATTTATAGTTTAGACCACGGCAGTGCGGTTGCGTAATTTTAGCGTGTAGGGAATTTAGAATGAAAATAATTAAGTTCACTGAATCAATTAAACTTAACTTTTATTAAATCTAACAGATTAAATACATTAACTAAAGTATAATTTATCAGAGCGCTAACAGAGGTGGTTACGAAACTGAAATCTCAAGAACAGCTTGAGGTATTTAAAGCGTGAACGCATGACGCGGCATGCACACGTCAGAAGTCTCTTGAAGTGGAAGTGGAAGTAATCTCTAATTTGCATAACATCACAGCACTCCCCCGCCAGTCGAACGATGTTGGAAAGTCAGGCATGATAGGGTACAACGAATCCTACTTTCCTACCGGACCGGGTCTTCACATCAGGCTTTGACGTCTCAGGCATTGGCGTAACAAGGGTTGTTGAATGGGGAGGGAGGGGCCTCCCAAAAAGTTTGGATTGTAACCCAGTAAAAAGGGGAAGAGTAAATTAATTATATTAATTTAATTAACATATATTACTTATTTATAATTAACCGGGTGTAAAAAATCATAATTTTTTTAATCAATTATAGGATTTTTTTATTAAAATCAGATTTCTTTATTTAAATTTCTGTAGGCACTATACATTGTTTTTACAATAATTATGTATAAATTTGTTAAATAAAAAATCGGATTAAATTCTTTTGTCAAGACATTGTGTACAGTTCTTTCTTTCAAAATTTAGGTTTCCATAAAAATCCAATTTGAAATTGAATAACTTTGCATTTCTTTTCCCAGACCCAAATTAAAATGCCGTATGCGTTCTATTTAATCTCAATTCGGAATCAATTCTACGGTGAAGTACGTGCTTTATCAGTATGAATGCAGATTTGGGCGTCGTAACCAATCTAAACAATATCACGTGATCGTGAGGAGACTGTATTAGCCAATCATAGCGAGCGTTTCATTTTAATTCCTGGATCACCTAACCCGTAAATTTTTCAAGGAAGCCGAGTTTATTTACAAATTTCAATTTGGTTCCCGAAAACATTTTTTTTTAATTCAGGAAATATCGAGACATTTTTGATACCGGTTTTTAAAGCTATCATATCTGTAGCTTAATACTATTAATTTTTTAGATTTGAAAACATCAACGAAACCCTTGGAATGTTCTCTTTATTATGGTACATTTATTTTTGAAATTGGTTAATAATATAAACTATAATAAAAACTAATTATAGAAAGAGTTAGATGCATGATTATATATAGAAATAGGTGAAAAAATTATCACAAGATGAAATTTTAAAAGTATTTACTATTTTTTAATTATTAATTCCTTTTTTCTAAATAAGAGAGTGCATATGAAAAAAATATTTAGATTTTTTAGAGTCAGAGTATTGGAAAGCAATTACAGTTTATCTATTACCATGAAGTATAACCATACAACTTTTTTGAGACTCTAAAAGAAAGTTGGAGGATATTTAAAAGTTCGTAATAAAAATGATTTCCAGCCTTTTAACCTCCTAGAGGATAGTAATCATTTAAATAACTGACATATCTGCTTTAGAAATCATGTATTGAAATTAGGCAAATTGTTTTTTAATTTTTCTGTTTCAATGAGTTTTATTGTGTTAAATTAATTGTTTCAACAATAGCTGTACCAACTTATAATTTTAATAATCATCTTTTGAAAATATTTTTAAAATCTCTTTTCCAGTCAACATCTCACTTAAACTCCAGTTACAAAATCTCACATTTTGAAACACACATTTATTTTAAAATCACATTTCACACTTTCTTTCAATTTTGTAGACATAAAACACATAATTTGTTACATAAATAGAGAAAATTGAATTCTAGACTTTGAAACAAACAACTGTTAAGACATCTATAAAAATATATGGAACTGATTTCTAATCTGTATTTAAGATACAACACCAAGTCTTCATCATGCATTGAGCTACTATTGATATAAAACTAGAGGAATGAATGCAACTTCCGAATTTTCCATTTATAAATTTCAGATAAAACGACTCTAGCACCATTTCCCGATCTTCCTTAAAATTAAAGGAAATACCAATAGATAACTTCTTTCTACTCTTAGTATATGCAAAATACTAGTAGGGAATTAGTTTATGGCAAAAACAAATAATTATAGCAATATATTGAAAAAAAATTTACACATTCTAAATTCATAAAATTTTGCACAGAAGCAAAAACATTCGACAGAATAGCACAGCTGTGATTCAATTTCAAAGATCAACTTAGAACTGTAATGTAGATAATAAGTTCACAATCAGTGATAAACAACATGTTTTAGGCGACCAACTAATTTAGTAAGCTTCAACTACAATACATTAAAAATAACAAAACATTCTTATTTTCATAAATATTGTTCCAGAGTCTCTCAGTTGCAAGTTCCATTTGAATTCAATACATAAATAGTAATATCTACCAATTGTTTTAAAAACTAAAACTGATTTTCTATGAACATTTGGGACACATTAAGAGCAACAAATATTTCAAAATCAAGCATATTGCTCATACTAGGAAATATTGAAAACTCCTGGTCGTGATTTGCAAAAAGAAATGTAATTTTTTTAATTAATAAACACAGTGGTTAGATGAAAAAATATAAATAAAATTCTTCGAGTTTTTCAATCAATTTGTAAACATTCTTGACATAAATATTTCCTCTTCCTTATCAGAGATAGTAAATTCAGATCTCAAATTCAATAAAACATTACTAAATCAATGGAGCTTTACGTCCTGAACTATCAAAATATGCTTTAAGAAATAGTTTAGGAATTAACAGTCCATCATTCTCGTAGGGCAACGAAAAAAGCAGTATACCAAGGGTATGATGTCGAGACAATTTTAAGAAAAAATGGGATAAGTTATACGTTTTTTTTTTTTTTTTTTTTTTTTTTTAAATTTTCAAAACTATATGCAACCAGTTAAACACAAAAACAAGGGTAAAACTCTGTATTAAATTTCTTAAATATTTCGGAAACAAAATTCTTCTGGTAAGCGCTTATAAAATATTCAACTTTTCGGGCTACCTATTATTTTCTTAGGTAGGTGATGATCAGATCGTTTGGGTTCACCTTCTCACTTGACGGGAGAAAAAACTTGCAACGCGTAACCTAGGTTACGATAAGAAAAAAGCGGAACCAGGTTACGTTTCTTAAATCTCCCTGTGTGTCATCTATATATATAATTCTCTTACGTGGCTCACGAAAAAGACGTTATTTGTAATCGCGTTTTGGCAACACTGTACGATTGTTTATTTATCGCGAAGTCTCGCGCATCGATTGAATTTATAGCGTTATCGGATGAAATTTTATTGAAAAAAAAAAGGAAATTTTAATGAGCTGTTGCAGTTAGTTTATAATAGAAATCAAAGAAAGCGGGATATCTTTTCAGGGTCATTTAAAAAACGGTCCTTTTCAGGGCCAACAATTATAGTTCAACAAGACGCTTGCACTACAACTTTCGGCCACAAACTCAATGAAAAAGTGTGGGTCGTTTGAGTGCTGGGAAAATGTACACACAAACAACATGCTGGGTATTCAATTTCCAAAGCAGCGCTCACATTTCGAGTCAAAATTTGCACAAAGTTTTCATAGAATTCTGATTTTAGAGATACTGTATATATTTTTTCTGTAATACAGCAAATTTAGATTTGAAAAACATTTTTTTGGTAACATATTTTGTAAACAATCCTTCTGCTAGGACACATGTCTTCATTGAGACGAGCAAAGCGAGCATAGGTTCGCGCAGCGAACCAATGAGGATTGCGAAGCAATTCTCCGGGGGTTGGCGAGCGTTAGAGAGCAGGGGGCAGGCCCCCTAGTTATTAGAATTACTCTGCTTTTACAAACCAAAAATTGGTCAAGGGAAAGGGCGATATAGTCGAATGCAGGATATAGCAAGGAGTTGTGGTATATTTCAATTTTTCAGTAACCGTCCATTTTATTTTAAGATAGTGGACCGACCTACCGGTATAGTGGTTAAGGTGTTAGCCTCTAGATCGGAAGGTTCCTGGTTCGAATCCAGGTCCGGGCATGGATGTTTGTAAGCGTATGGTGTAGAGGCGGCTGGTGCACCTTAAATCTGTCGTGGCCGAAAGTCCTCACGTTGGGTTGGCGTGGAAGTTTGGAGAGTGGGGTGCCAGCTCAGGTGTTGCTTCGTCATCTGACCGTGGTTCAAAATTACGAGGTGTTGTCCTCGGATCTTTCCCTTAAGGGACTGATTCCGGACCGTCGTCAATAGCCTGTTGTGTTGCTCTAGTACGACGTTAACTAAAATTACCATTACCATTAAGATAGTGGGACTTTTGCTTCAAATGTAAGTATGCAGAGACTGAAACATAAATTACATACTATAGTTATCCCTCTCAAAATTTAATGACAGATTTGAAAATTATTCCCTTTTAAAGCTGAAAATCTCAACCAATTGAAATTTAGTTTTTTTTTTTCAAACTACACTTAATGCCTTCTATTCAATAATCATTTCATGCAATCAGTACTTTATTTTCAGCTGTGCCAAGATATATTTGCTGAAGATCAACTATCCCTGATAAATTATATGTTATTATACAGACTTGTTTCATAAACACAGGATTAAAAACTTTTTTTTTTTTTTTTTTTGCAATAATACAACTTTATTCATAATACTTTCATTTCATAAAATCAGATAAAAAGTTTAGAATATTGAGCAAAATCTATCTAGTAAAACATTAGTTTTTCAGATCTACAGTGGAATGAAATATACTTACTACATGTGGTTTTTATGCACAAGCTAACAATCTCTACAACAAAACACAAAAATCAATTTGAAGTGCATCAAATGAGTCATTGAGCAAGTTGCTCAAGATGATCTTCTTGAGACAAAATATACCCATACTAGCCGCGCTCGACGGTGTGTAATAGTGATTTTTTTAAACTTTTTTACACACCGTAATTAAACATTTTTGATTTGTATATTTTATTTATTTTTATGAAACAATTGTTTAAATCATTGCGTATTCAATCAAATATTTAAGGAAAGTTGGTTGAAATATACATATACCGCTACAAAATTACCCATGTCTAGTGATATTTTGCAGGAAATTGACATATTATTAAAATCTAACTTCTAAATAATATTTCTGCAATAGGTAATATGCCGGAACACATAATGCAAACAAAAATAAAATTCCAATCCTTGAAAAAATGCAAAATTCTGAAAAAAAAAACACGTACATATCTATTCAAACGTGTTGTATTTCGACTTCCTGAATATATTGTGAAATAGAATAATGCGACAAAAGACTTTTCAGCGATATTGACAAAGACAATAATGATTTATTACCAAAAAGAACACGTATTTATTATACTTGGGAATCCTCAAATATGTCCGCAACATCTGGCAGTCAACTCAAATACCCAAACACGGAATTCTAAATCAAAATAAAAAAGTAAACATAAATTCTGACGCTGTCAGATACCGGGTAGCAAAGTTACGTTTAAATTACTTTTACGTCAAAGGAAGAAATAAAAAGTCAGTTCAGACATAAATATTACAATTTAATTCCTTATTTTGCAGAGAAATTGACCTCGGATATTTGAAAACAACAAGAATTAAAAATATCTGGGTTATTTTCTTTACGTTGATTGTTGCCATTCGACGATACACATGTAACGTCGATTTCTGGTCCACGTACGATAGTGTTTTATATACACTCTATAACAAAAAAATCGACGCACCAAGAAGGAGTTGTCCGATGGAGACAAAAATTGGTGGATAGGAAAATTATGTACAGAATAGAAAATGATTAAAATTTCAGAACAATTGAATTATTTATTTCAGAGTTACAATAACGAGCTCAATAAGATGTTGACCCGCCTCTAGCCTGGATGCAAGCTGCCACACGGCGTGGCATAGACCGATTAAGCTCCCGGATGGTCTCCTGCGGTAATTCTTGTCAAATTTGCTCCAATTGTCGGACTAAGTCATCAACATTCCCTACCGGATGCAGTCGCCTTCCCATCATAACCCAGACATGCTCAATGGGAGAGAGATCTGGTGATCTGGCTGGCCAAGGAAATGTTTGACAAGATTGAAGACAGTTCATAGCAACACGTGCCGTATGTGGTCTGGCATTGTCTTGCTAAAAAATAAGCCCAGGGTACTGCGAAAAGAACGGTAGCAAAACAGGTCTCAGATTGTCGTCAACGTACCGCTGTGCAGTAAGTGTACCTCTTATGACGACCAAAGGGGTCCGGCTATCAAAGGAAATGGCACCCCAGACCATAACTCCTTGTTGAAGGCCCGTGTGGCGTGCAATAGTGAAAGCAGGATCGGCACGCTGCCCTGGGCGTGTCCAGACACGTCTTCCATGATCGTCAGGACACAGTTGGAAGCGGGATTCGTCGCTAAAGACTATACGTCCCCAGTCAGAATCATTCCAGCCTGATCGAGCCAAGCACCACTGTAATCTGGCTCGACAGTGTGCAGGCGTGAGTGGCAGGTGGCGTAACGGTCGGTACGAGCGTAGATTTCGCTCTCTCAGCCGTCTGTGAATGGTCATGGTGGACACTCGTGTGTGGGTCGCACGACTGATGGTTGATAGCGATGAATCAGGCGCTGTGACAGCTGATCTGACAATCACTCTGTCCTCGCGATCTGTTGTGGCCCTACGTCTACCGCTACCATCATGACGTTGAAATCTGCCATTGTCCACCCACTCTTGCCAGCATCTTCTAATCGCCGCATCGCTTCGACTCACATGACAAGTGATTCTCCGATTTGCCCAACCTGCCACTTTCAATCCAATGATAGGACCTCTTTCAAACTCTGAAAGTTGCTCGTAATGAGCTCGAATCCTGCGGCGAGGCATTTTTTCAGTCGTTAAAAAGTATCCTAAATCGAAATGCAGCAGAAATTTTTAACAACAGTTCAAAAACAACTCCTTATATACATCTGGTGGATGCGCAGTTCCGATGCGCTGGAGATCGCACTATTCATTCATTGGACACCAAATTTTAATCATTCGGATATTTGGTCAAAACATTTTTGCATACGAAATTTCAAAGCAATCGGATGATTCCTTCTTGGTGCGTCGATTTTTTTTTTTTTGTTATAGAGTGTATATAGATTATCATATGAATTTTTTATTTCTAATTTGGTGGAAATGATAAAGACTGAAATCTACTCAATTCAGTCGGGCTTTGGCGAGTTAGCAAGTCACGTGATTTCATTTGAGTTATGTTAGATTAGGAGACAGCAGTGATTTGTAGTTTGCAATACAAATGAACGCCTATGGTGATCGTAGTATATAATTAGGCAAATGGCAATCCTTTCCACTAGCAAAATTATACCTTTCTACAAGTTTACTCATAACAACTGCATTCTCACCAGAGCTGCACTACACATTAACTGCTAATAATAACAAAATAAATTAAAAACTATCTAGACAAGCAACAGGAAATACTGAGCAAAAGAAAAAACAGCTGCTGGGAAACACTTTTGAGTTTTTAAATAACAACAATATAAAAAGCTAAGAACTACTATTTGTTCATAACTGGCATTTCTTTAAATGCAAATAAAGAATTTGGGGATGTTAATATTTTATGAACGCCGTCAAACACCAGATTAGATCGCTGCAAACATTTATATACAGACATGGAAAATTTTACGTCTTCTGGTTAATTCATATATCATTTAGATATATAGACAAAGCACATTTTTAACATACTTTAAAATTACATATTTAAAACATTATTTTAGCAGTAATTTCGGAATTTCTGCTTTACGAAAAGCTCCTTGCATAAAACATTTTGAATGCTGACGGCATTGAAATTGTTTTGCACTTGCAATATTTCACTTTTGTGAAAAGTTTTAAGGTACTGAGAGAAAGATTTTAAAATTTTGGTGTTGAAAACATATTTACAACATTCTAACACACTATTTCAATATTATGGAGAATTTTAAGGTATTAACAGATTTTTAAACACTGACAAATATTAATCTCGTACGTTTGCAATATCTTAACGCATGTCTTGCACTATTACGTATGCAATATTTTAATACGTCTTGACTATTTCGGATAATTTGCAACTGAATATAGCTAACCTTCGAATTTTCTAAGAGAATTCCAAGACAGAAAGCTTGAAATTAGTGCTTTAAATAGAACGAAACAAAATTATTAATCCCTTTAAAAGTCGAAAAACTCATATTAAACTGACTTAAATAGCAGAAAATAATTTGCAACTTAGATTCATACTGTCGGAACAACCTCCACCACAAGAAAACCGTTCAAAACATAAATATTTTAAAATCAGTTCATGAAAAAAAAATATCACATTTAAAAATGTTACCGAAGGAGTCATTTTATAGCACACAAATTATAAACTATATATAGATTCTGGCTAATATATTAAAGTATAAAATAAAATGCTCTAACCCATACGACAAAAAAAAAACCATGTGATTTATATAGTATTGAAGTAAATAAAAATAAAAATAAAATAGAAAGTAATCATTCTGCTTAAATATATTATTAGCAATTATAGCTATATTTACAGATCGCACTATTAAAGCTACAGTTTACGTGGAAACTCTTCCATGTAACAGAGAAAATATCTTTTCTTTAAACTGAAGTCAAAAATGATATTTCAAGATTGTTAACTGCAAAGAACTAATGAATACTATTGAAAGAAAATAACTTTTGTCATATAATGCAAAATATTTTTTTCAAGTATCTATATATATAATTCTCTTACGTGGCACGCAAAAAAGACGTTATTTGTAATCGCGTTTTGGCAATACTGTACGATTGTTTGTTAATCGCTAAGTCTCGCGCATTGATTGAATTTATAGCGTTATCGGATGAAATTTTATTGAAAAAAAAATGAATTTTAGTCGAGCTGTTGGTGTTTATAATTAGAAATCAAAGAAAGCGGATGATCTTTTCAGGGCTATTTAAAAAACGGTCCTTTTCAGGGCCAACAATTATAGTTCAACAAGACGCTTGCACTACAACTTTCGGCAACAAACTCAATGAAAAAGTGTGGGTCGTTTGAGTGCTGGGAAATTGTATACACAAACAGCATGCTGGGTATTCAATTTCCAAAGCAACGCTCACATTTCGAGTCAAAATTTGTACAAAGTTTTCATTTGAATTCTGAACTTAGATATACCGTATATATTTTTTCTGTAATACAGCAAATTTAGATTTGAAAAACATTTTTTTGGTAACATATTTTGTAAACAATCCCTTCTGCTAGGACACATGTCTTCATTGAGGCGAGCGAAGCGAGCATAGGTTCGAGCAGCGAACCAATGAGGATTGCGAAGAAATCCTCCGGGGGTTGGCGAGCGTTAGCGAGCAGGGGGCAGGCCCCCTAGTATAAGGTATTATTCAAGGTATTATATAAGGTATTATTTTTCACAGAGTGGAGGTGTTACTAAAACCATTGAGTTAGTTTCAAAAATATGCTCAGTTGTCTAGCATTTTTAAGGTTAAATTTATAGGTCACACTCTTTTAAGTTAGCTCTTTGAGTTATTCTAGCAAGCATTGTCAAGCCATTGGGGTAATGAAAAAATTCGTCCAGTATTATTTAGACAAAAATTAAAAAAATAAAATTTTTATTTACTAAAAATTCCATTGAATCAATACGGCATGTGCCATACTGTCCTGTAGCTGCATCATCCCGAACTCCTAGAAGTTCTGAAGTTTCTGGTTAAATAACTGAGCCAGGAGATAAAATTTTCCGAACCACTTATGATATGTGGAATCGTCAATAGCACCCAAAATTCTACACGACACATGTTCTTTTGTGTCCGTGAAGCATTCTTGCCTTTTCGAAAACAAAAACGGGATAAAAATGTCCCTAATTTCTTTACCAATTTTAATGCTTATATATATATATAACACAAAATTTAAAAAAACAAAACGCACAACTTCAATTTTTTCCCAGATACTCCCTGAAATTCCTTCTTCAGCTACGGTTTCGCAAGAAAGCGGAGCCGTTATCTAGCAACCATGATACGTCATGATGCGGCGAGCATAACTAGGCGGCCATCTTAACAGAGACCAGAGGTGTCAACTTGGACAGAATAGGCCGGAGATGGGCAATATCGACGGTTGTCATGGTTTATTTTGTTCGAGAAACAAAACAAAGGGGCTTTTTAATTCTCCAGTCCAAATTTCTAACTTCGGGAACGTTGAAGATAGAGAGAAAATTTCAACGGATATCAAATCAGCGTAAAATTCTACGCCAGATCGATACCAAAAACAGATTTAATTATTTACCATTTGATTATTTAATTATTTATTACAAATAATTAATTATTTCTTTAAAGAAAATCACATTTAAGGTATCGATCTGGTGTAAAATTTTCCGCAGATTTCAAATCCGTTGAAATTTTAAATCCTTCTTCAACGATCCCGATTTCACAAAAACAAACTAAACAATGCCAGTCAAAAAAAAAAATCTACCCTCCGTTCTAATTGTTTGGTGCTGGAAATGAAATGTTGCCGTTACAAGTGAAAAAACGTTCCTCACAACTGTTTGAAACCACTATAACGATCTCATGCAAATGGAGGCTCTATTAATTTTTGTTTCGCTCACAAACAAAGCTCTCTAGGAAACCAACGGCATCTGTTTGTACAAACAACGTTTTAGTAACATCATCCACAGCTACATTACGGCTGCTAGACAACGGCTCCGCTTTCTTAGGAAACCGTAGCCTTAACAACGTTTTAGTGACGTCATCTACAGTATACTGCCAGTTGTAACGCTCTAAACGCGGCTTCTTTGATCAATCAGACACAAAGCAGATGTATTCCAGAATTTCCTAACTGGAGATCATAAAACTCCTTTCAAGTGATCAACTGTCCATTACTAACCCTAGAAGTACTATTACAGCACTCCATTTGACATTACATCGGTCACAAATTTCTGGGCACTTGAAACAAACCTTCTTCATCTGTCGTTACACTGACATCACGATCTCATCAATCTCAAGCCCCTTGAGAACACTCGAAATTCCATAGACATATGGTTTTTTCCGTTCAAAGGCTTCCTGCAAGACGTTAGAATTTTCCACAGAGACCTGATAGCGAGAACAAGCTCGCTTATTTGCCGTACCCTTCTTGTCCCCAAAACGTCTGTAAACTTGCTGTAAATATATGCTAAGCTGTAGGATGTTAGAATAAATGTAAAAGTGGTGAAACCAAAGATCTTATTCCTTTACGCTACCATTTCATTTCTGTCACCACACCATTTCATCCGATACAACAGCTACATTACGTCTGCTAAATAATGGCTCCGCTTTCTTAGGAAACCGTAGCTTTACAAACTTTCAAACTTTACATGTGTGAAGTATACAATACCTCGTTTTCACGACACAGTACCATCTAGTTTTAAAAACGGGACTAGTTTCAGGATCCAGATGTTTCAGTATGGTGAAAAATTAAATCATGTCAGAAAATCAATCTTTTCGTCAAAATCATCCTTTACACAAATGAACACTTTTCAAGTTCTTTTCATTCTAATTGCCAATGAGGCAAAGAAACAAATTGACACCAAAAACCCGATACTTACAGGGATGCCACAGTCGAAGCAATTATGAAAGAATAGCACAAATTCTTAAAAATAGTAGCAAAAGGTCTTTTTTAAACCCTATTTTAGTCGCTCAGATACGAAACGAATCGTCTGAAACACAAAATCTCCAAAATTTAGTGTGAAACAGATGTTGGAGATCTTACTAAGAAATACAAATTTTGATTACAAAACTTAAAATTTTCTTGATGACGTTTTCAAGACAATCTAGCAACTCGAGTCTATATTTTCTCTTTCATCATTTCCAGTGCCAAAACTTTGAAATTGGTGTTCATTCGAAATTGTTCTCCTAAAAGAAAAATTGAAAGCATATTTTTTCCTATTCGCTATTAGTCAAAAATAAGAGACTTCATTTTTGTTGAAAAAAATTTGCCTAAATCTTGTAATGGACATCGAAACAAACTTTGATTTAAAAAGTTACACCAAGTCTCCAAGGTTGAAAATTAGTAGCAAAAAGTCGCCCTGTATTCCAATACAGGATATGAAGGGAAGTAAGACTTTGAAGGGTCCAAGTGATGAAGACTGATATAACATTGGAAAGTTTCTTTTCACGAGCTATCAATCTTCCCTCTTAGGAATTTGGATGTAAATAAACTTCCTTACAATTATTACATAAAATAGGCATGATATTACCTCTTTAAAATAGCTTCTTTGTCTAAGTTATTAGTGGATGGAGATACCAGATTTACTGTTGGCAGTCTTTCAGCAGCTGCAGCCCTTGAGGCTAGGAAACGATCAAATTCCTCTGTAAGGGTAAGGATCAGTGAACATATTGACCCAGTCCAACATTTTCTCCGACATTCAAGAAAAGGTTTTTGCCACATGTACTAATCCTTACAGTGTAGGAAATCCTTAAGCTATTTGATCAATGGTTTCTGTGGAGTACAGTAGGTTTTTAATTCACGTAGCACTGCAGCAACTACTTGCTGTTGGTGACGGTCCGGGATCAATCCCCTAAGACAGGGGTTCCCAACCCTTTAGTAACTGCGCACCACTTGAAATTTTTAAAAAATTTTGGTGTACCACCAGAGTTCTATATTTTTTTATAAACATATATCTAATGTCAGAAAAGTGCCCAATGGCTTGTTTTATTTTAATTAAAATACTAAGGAAGCTTCATATTTTATTATTAATGCACTTGTATTTCGTATTAATAATGTTTTAATAAAGGAAAAAATAAAATGATTTTTGAAAATTACAGTTTTATTTTTTATTTGCAGGTCTAAAAACAAATAGTTTTAAATAATTAGTACAGACTAAGCAAACAAAGATTAACATAATCAAAACTCAATTTTTATTTCGAAACTTGTTGTTGTTTGTATTTTATTAAAATACCAATATCAGCAGCAATGGAGCTTAACTTCACTCTTAAGTCCTCTTCAAAACTTACTCTGTTTCTATATTCATTTTTTACATACAAAAGTGCAGAAAAACCACTCTCACACAAATAACTAGTAACAAATGGAATAAGAAATAGCAGAACTTGATGGAAGATCATTGGGTAATCGGTTTTACACCCGATAAAGAAGTTAATTAACGATTTCTCTTTAAAACTGTCTTTCATGGAACTATCGTGTATTAGATCGATAAAACTCTCTTTTAATTTGGACTCATTTGGTGAGGTTCCCGAAAAAGGATTTCTGTTCCAGTCAAATTTAGAATAATCTTCTATCTCTTCCTATAACGCGGTTGTACATACTAAAAAATCGAGCAAACTTCGTAGAATATTTAGGTCGCTCGTATCAGCCTTGCCTACCACCTGAAACTTTTCCGCGTACCACCAGTTGAGAATCCCTGCCCTAAGGGAAAGATGCGAGGACAACACCACGTTATTTTTAACCACGGTCAGAGATGACGAGGTAGCAGTTGAGCTTATAGCACTATGCTAAATAGCTTTCAACCAGGAAGGAGTACATGACACGTATCAAACCTTCTCGACTACACTGCAACTCTCGGCAGGTTGATGGCGCAATGGGTTTAAATCAATGAGCCACGACGCTTCAAGTTACAGAGTGGGATGCTTATTTCCGAGATGTCTTTTTGAAATCGAAAAAAGGACTCGAATAATATTATTTTTCAAAAGAGCATGACACCCGATCCTAATCTGTTTTTGTCCTTGGTTGGTAGGTAGGTGTTTTAATTAACGTCGTGCTGGAGCAACACAACGGGCAATTGACGACGGTCCGGGATCAATGCCTCTACGTAAGAGCCGAAGACAACCACGCCATTTTGAACTCCGGTCAGATAACGAGGCAACATCTGAGCTGACAACCCACTCTCCAAACTTCCACGCCAAAGTGATGACATTGGAAGCCCCGACAGATTCAACATGCAACAGCCCCCTTTGTACAGGTGTTTGGTTGTATTCAATCTCGTTCCGGTTGCTAATCCGTTGCTCTTCCCGCAAAGGGCCACCACGGCTCTCTCCTTCTTGCATAACAAATGAATTGAAAGTGAAAGCTTTACATAGTTCTATAACGCAATCATCTATAATAGGCATATTTTCTAAAAAAATCATTACTTTTCACTTTAGGTTTTGTGTAGTGTGTTAATGTTTCAGTTTTAAAATAATCTTTATACAATCTTTTGAGTCCTTTTAAAACCAAAAGTTAAAGTTTATGCTTTTGTAAATTTATACGTTACATAAATAAACAAAATTAAATATTGCTATGCTTTCCAAAAGACACCCAAACACAGAAACAAACAAAAAATAGCATAAAAGATGAACAAAATAACATCATTGTGTGACAAAGGTACTTTTTTAATTTACAGCCCCCAATATGCAAGAAAGGCAGTCGTATAAGAAGCCAGCATTGTGAAGGGTTAGAGCATTGGTGTAATTAACAAAATAATGTTTAAATACAAGACTGCCTTTTTAGCATATTTCTCAAAACGAAGCCGTGATTGGCCTTTACCCAACACATTTGAATACTTCCTTGTTCCTGTGCAGCAAATTGCAGCCTCTCAAATTCAGATTGGCTTCTGGAAATTATAATTTTCCTCTCCGTGCTTAAATTTTGGTAGTGAGTGTATTATAAGACGAATATGAAAAGGTTACTAATGTTTAACTACACCTATTAGTCTGAACTGCCTGCAGTTCGTATCGTAGCACGTAAAAGTAGCCTCGCAATGGGAATTTTAGTTGTGATGTGGGCTTTGTATAAAGTTGGTGTTGATCTAACTACACGAAAGCGACAACGCAGTAAAATGATGATAATGTTGTGCAAACATTACTGATAATTTCGTGAGGCAAAATGTAGCAGTGTCGCCTAAAGGGAGAAGCTGATACTAAACAAAAGCATAAAAACAGCATTTGTTTTGGTCGTATAACAAAACATTGTGGGGCGTAAATTAAAAGAGGCCGTTTTAGCGAAATGCCATAATTTTGTTATTCTTTTATGCAATTTTTTGTTTGTTTCTGTGTTTGAGTGTCTTTTGGAAAGAATAGCAATATTTAATTTTGATAATTTATGCAACATAAAAATTTACAAAAGCATCACCTTTAACTTTTGGTTTTGATATCTTTTTGGAAGTTTAGCGACTTCTGTGTGTTTTCGTTTTGCAACATTTCCATCCTTCATCAACGCATCTCTCAAATGTGCATACTGTTCCATTCTGAGTGATCTGATTCAGTCGTATGTACAACACCTTCTCCGATTGAATCTCGGAATACATGGCGACAATAAATTGATGGAACAGGTCTTTGCTTCTCAGTAAAACGTTGAAATTCGAAGAGCACATCATCATCCTGGGAACGTAGAGCTACATAGAAGAAATGTTCTTAGTTTGCATAAATGATACAAATCCAAGATTGGCGTGAGTGCAGTAAAGACCCTTTCAATACTGTGGACATTTTTAGAAAACCAAATAAAACAAAAATATAATAATAAATTCATTTTTAAATGTTCTACATTAGACTTAAAATTTGGATTAAATATCGCTTTTCTTTCCATAAGACATCAAAACAAAAATAATAAAAATTTACTTTTCAAAAACCGAAGTACTATACAGAAACAAACAAAAGATTGCATAAATGAAACAAACCAGAAATTGCACAAAAGATAAATAAAAAATATCGCTAAACTTTGAAACAAATATCCAAATAATCCAAACTAAAAGCGAATATGCTTCAAAAATCAAAATCCAAACTATCGTAGTCTAAAAAAGAAACAATAACAAACGTATTGCACAACCGTTATCCAGTTCCAAAAATGAAGTAAGCACAATAAAAAAATACAAATATAAAAGATTAAAAGTTAAGGCTAACTAAAAGTTAATATGCTTTTAAAAAGGCAATAAATTTCATAAAGGATATCCAGTATCGCTCTGAAAATACGGATTCATTCAATACTGATCATGACTGTTGCCATTCGGAGAAAAGGGAATAATAATTAAACATCGCCTTAAATTAATTTTAAAATTTTCAAGATTAAATTTTAAAAATCGGGCTGGTCTATAAAATTGCTAAAAAATTCGTACTACATGTGTGCCAAATTTCATTAGTGTGAATGCCATAAATTCGTCAAGGCACCCCGTACACACCCCGTAGACACATCCACAGAAACTTCACTTTATAATAGTAAAGAGGTATAATATTTTAGAACAGGAAAATAAACTGCCTGATGAAATAACCCTATTATTTGATAATAACTGGTTATTTGATTTGGCATTTTTAGTTGATGCTACAAGCCATTTTAATTATTTAAATTCGAAAATCCAAGGCAAGAATAAATTATTTCCTAGCTTAGTGAATAGCACGAGTTCATTTTAAATTAATTTAAAACTATTCATCTCTAAGTTAGAAAATTAGGATTTGAATCAGTTTCGACACTTGAAAGAGCAGAGTGAATTTGCTACAGATATAATAGCAATTTGACCAAATATATTGAAAAATTAAGGTACTGCAAGAGTCTTTTGAAAGTCGTTTTCATGATTTGGGTATAGAAGAAAACTGCATAATCTCATTTATAAACCCCTTTTCACTTAGTGAACAAAACGTAATGAAGATGCCTCGTAACATGCAAATGGAATTTATTGATTTAAAAACATATTCATTATTGAAAATGAGATTTGATGAGCTTTCTTCAGATCAAAATGCTTCTGACATGATAGTATTCTGGCGTTTATTACCCTGTGAACATTTCCCAGACCAAAGAAAATTTGCAAAAAATTATCTACCCCCTTTCGGAGCGACATATAGATGTGAGCAAGCATTTTCATCCATGAAATTTATAAAAAGCACAACCAGGTTGCGAATGATTGGTTCAAATTTGAAGAATTCTCTGTTGCTCTCAGTAACAAATTTAACACCAAACATTGAAAGGCCAGCGAGATTCAAACAGGTTCAAAGGTTTTGTTAATAATGTAAGTAATGTTTATGTGCTGTAATAGATATTGTTTTACATACAATAATAAATTATTTAAAAAAGTTAAGTATGTCTATAAACATACTTTTATTAAAAAGGTTATTACGGCTATACCAGGGGGACCATGAACGGAAGGTAGAAAAGGTACTAAAGTTGTTTGGCGCATCTGAACTCTCACATGAAAAAAAATTGACCCATGGTATGTAAAAGGTTGATCCCCCTGGTCTAGAGTATAAGCTCATGTAATAATATGTACATATCGCATCCCGGCAAGAATAGTGATACAATTCAAAATTGCAGAATTTGGGAAACATCAGCTTAAAGGATATTATAAAACTTATATTGAAATAGTGTAAGCTTCTTTTAAATTTTAGGTAAGTATTTATGGTGTTAACTTCTATTATATGTTATCGAAAAGTAATATAACACGCTGGGGCACCTCATACGTATTTTTCAATGACATAACATCAAAATTTTTACTATTTGAGTTGCGTCACTATTCTTGCCGGGGTGCGATATGTTCTATACTGAACTTAATGTAAATTGTATGTTGTTTGTTTCTGTAAAATAAAATACATGTATGTACACTGCAAATTCTACAGTGTATTTCCAATTCGTAAACGTGCACTTTTTAAAATTCGTTTATAAGCAATGGATGGGGGGGGGGTTAAGATTTTTATGTTATACATCTATTCGATTAACCGTCAAGGTCTTGTTCCCGACTCTGACGGTTAAAGCTTCACTGTACGTCATTTTAAACAATTAACAACTCTTCTACAGAACATCGTTTTCATACCCCCAAAGAGAAAGAGTAATAGAATGTATCGCTGAAATAGGTAACAAAGGTGAGAGAAAGTAAAGGCCCTTTGCGTGAGAATTGAATATTTATCTCAGAAACATAGAGATAACTGATAAGAAAAAACTAACCAAATGTGAAGAAGAAAAAAACCTAAAACATGAAACTATGAAAACAAATAAGGACAAACGGAAGTTTCCACCGATCATGGTCATCACATGATTTTAGTCTCCTATCTTTTTTAAATGAAAATGAGTGTATGAAAAATTTTAATAAAGAAGAATATACATTTGTGTACCTCTCCAAACGAAACCAAGTATATCCTCCAAGATTATTTAAATTATGATGTTTAGTTTGATACGTTCAGGTTTTTATATAAGAACTAGTTGAATAACACGGCGTTGCTCGTGTTTCAAATATAACCGCGACAGCTAAAATATGACAGCGACATTTCCTTGTATTCACTCAAATACACAAACCCTGTAGAACGAGTTTTCTTGTCCATGTCCATTTATTGCAGGAAAACAAACTTTAGATATCAAAATTGGGAGTTTAAGCGACACTTTTAGGACTACTTGTGTTTCAATTTTTATAACTGCAGATTGATTTGAAGACAGGATAGAAATAACCTATGTTCTCTACAGTGTTCTAAAGTATAAGCGTGCCAAATTTAGTGTGGATTGGTCAAACGGTGTAGATTTGTATAAAAAAAAGTTACCGCCGCCGCCGGATTGAAAACTGTGATGTTTAGCTCGATTCATAGACGGTTTCCCTAGAAAGTTCGGATCAGAAAAATATGAAATTAACATGATTTGTTCTTCATCGTGTTCCCTGGACAATTGTAAAGATATTTTTCCGATGCAGTTATTAGTTTAGGGTTTATTAAGTGTCAAAGTTGAAAAAGCAAAATTTCTTCCGCGAGTGAGCAAAACACATACAGATTTTCAGACGTAAGCCGTGAGTTTTCTTAAGATTACTTCTCAATATAAATTTTTGCAGCTCGTCGAGTTTTTTAAGAAATTTCAATTTGGTTCTTGATAATATTTTTTGGAAATTCGGGAAAAATTGGGACATTTTCGTTTTTAAAACTGTCATATCTCTATCATATTACTATTAGTTTTTAATTTTGAAAATATCGCAGCATACCTCAGAATGTACTCCTTCTTACGGTACAATTATTTTTGAAATTGGTTAATAAATAAATTCGATGCGATCAAAAGTTGGTCCTACAAAAATCGGAATCTTAGGATATTTTCGCTACTTTTTGTTAAAAGTGTCATATCTACAGCTTATTTCTATTATTTTTTTAATTTGAGAACATCACTGAATACATTACATTACACTCCTTGTTATGGTAAAATTATTTTTTTAATTCGTTAAGAAATAAAGTCGATGCAATTAAAAGTTGGTCATACAATTTTCGGAACTTTCAGATCTTAATTTCCGATACAAAACTAATACTGTCATATCTATATCGTATTACTATTAGTTTTTAATTTTGAAAATATCGCAGTATACCTCAGAATGTACTCTTTCTTACGGTACAATTATTTTTAAAATTGGTTCATAAATAAATTCGATGCAATCAAAAGTTGGTCACACAAATTTCGTATATTTTATTTCGCGGAGTAGGTTCCGCACGCAGTTGAGGGTTGTATTTTTAACTATCGGGTTTGCCAGATATCAAATTTATCGTAGCAACAATTGCCATAAAAACGATTTCCCTTTATTTGGCGAGGAAAAAGGCTCGCTTTTTTTCACTTTGTTCTCAGACGGATTGTACAGAGAACAAGATGCAGAAGTTTTTTTTTTATTTATGCGGCTATTGGTTTAGGGTTCATTAAGTGTTAAAGTAAAAAAAAAGTGAAATCACTTGCAAAAGGAGTATTGGTTTGAGAAGCAAACCCAACGGGATTATGTAGCAATCCCCTGGGGTCGGGGAGCATAAGCGAGCAGGGGTGAATTCCTCGCTGTGAAGTCATGGACCGGGAAAGTAAAATCAGGATTATACGAATTATTAAGATAGTTTCGCTGTCCAAGAGATTCACTCTGCGAAAGGAATGTTGATTTGCGAAGCAAACCAAATGCGATTGCGTAGCAATCCCCGGGGGTTGGCGAGTGTAAGAGAGCAGGGGGCGAAGCCCCCTAGTATAAATATATTTGTATGTATATCAAAAACACCCATTAATAATATGTATCCGTAACTAAAACATGGTATTTTGCCTTTAAATTATTTCGTAGTATCAACAGAAAAATTGACTGACAAACTTTTAAATAGATAGGATGGTTTTAAAAAATGCTGTGGTGTGTGTATTATTTGTCTTTTAAATTCAACTGATTAGTTTTTGAAGCAAATGTGTCTTTCTTTTCTTGTTCTTAGATCAAGAAACTCTTTCCTTTTCTTATACGACTTATAGGCATGAAACTAAAACACTTGTTCAAACATTGACGCATCGAATAAAAATACTACGCATGGAAACGAAAGAAACACGCATTAAAATTGTGATCATATCACAGAGGGTTGTCTAAACATCTTATGAAGTAGATATAGATCGTCTTTCAGAAGTATTCTGCTGCATAGTTCCTCAAATTGTGGGTTCTGTGAAATAGGCTCTAATAGGATTCTATTATTCAGAGATGTAACGCCGTAAAACTTTAATATGGATACAAATTTTCGGGTCTGGTTTATGTATTTTTAATTAGTAAAACTAAGTAAGATTAAAATATCTTATTTGAATGAAAACTATTTCGTTTGTTATATTCATAAACTTCGAAGTGCTTGTTTACGTTGCGTTACTTATACGATATTTGGACACGATTCTAGCTGTTATGTAACTGTTAAATCTCTCACATATTGTAAAGGGCGCTGTGTGAGCGCTGGGAGTGTTGTCTCCCACATACTGTAGAGGGCGCTGTGTGAGCGCTGGGGTGACATTCAGGCTTTAGACAGGGAGGTGCTCTCCTTGGACCTGATGAAAACACGGCTTCCTTAGCCCTAATTAGTACTAGGCTTCCTTAGCCTTAATGAGAGTGGTTCATCCACAACATTGTTAAGTTTGTTGTTAATAAGAGTTGTTTTTGTTACAACGAATTGCATTAATTAAAATACAGTCCACTATATATAGAGCTATCGAACCAATTCAGTAACCATACAACTTTAATGTGAGGCGTGGAATTTAAAACTTGAGGTATATGGAGAAAGTTCTCAGAAAGTTTTGGCTTTCCAAAGCATGCAGAAATTTTATTCATCCAACCGAGGTTTTATTCTCTCATCTATACTCTGAATCTCTTACATTATTGAATAACAGCATATTAACGAATCTTGCATTTTTATTATTCTTATGTGTTGACTAGAACGCTATATGTTTCAACTCATCATTTTATCCACCCTTATGCAGTTCAGTATTTACTTTTCTTAATCTCTACTATTATTAAAAAAAAAGTGTTTGTCTGTTTTCTGTCTGTCTCTGATCAAAGACTATATGGAACTTACAGTAATGGGATTTAACACACAAATAGTCCAAATTTTCTGCAATTTTTAGGTCGTGCCAAATTTTAAAATTCAATCTAGAACATTTTTGATTAATTTAATGACATATTTAATTATTATTGTTTTCCTTAGAATATCAACAGCATAAAAGATCAATTCTGAATTAATTTTCCGCTTCCGTTTTATTTTGCTGAGGAACGATTTGTCAGCAGACTAAAAAAAATAAAGTTTTAACTGGATTCATGTAGTTATTTTTTACATCTCCTAGATCGTTAAAGGTGGAGTAAAAATTTCTACGGATTTGATATCTGAGGAAAATTTCACATTAGATCAATACTTAAAAATATGATTTTCTTTAAATAAATCATTTTTTAAGTGAAACTTTTATATTCCTTTCCCGTACAAACGCCGCCGCGATGAATGGCCTTCGTTTGAATCGAGATTAATTAATTTTGATTTCCTGAGAAATGCATTCGAGTGAAGTAAAACAAATAATTAAAGTTATGACTGGCGTTCTTCAGAGATTTTTTTTTTCTATCTCGGCGATCATTAAAGATAGAATAAAAATTTTAACGGATTTGAAATCTGCGGACATTTTTATACCAGATAGATACTTTATACGTGAGATTGTCTTTTCATAAAAAATTATTCAGTAAAATATTTATATTTTCGCTAGAGATTGTGACGCGACGCCGATGGGATCTCTTCGCAATTCGAAATTGGCAGCATTTGACAATGATAAGCATCACTGCGTTACCCGTTATGGCTGTTATCTAGCGTTCACATTAAATAATTGAATTCCATACCTCTCTAAACGAAAAAAAAAAACGTATCAAAAATATGTAAACTTCAGTTTACTTTTATTGTTTGCATTCTTATCTCTAATATTATAAAAATAAGTGTTTGTTTGTCTGTCTGTCTGTTTGTTTCACGGCCGCACAATCCTGACGATCTATGGCACTTACAGCAATGAGATTTGGCACACAGGTAGTCCAAATTTTTTGCAATTTTTGAGTCGCGGCGAATTTTAAAATTCGATCTAGAACATTTGTAAATGAATTTAATAGTTTTATTCTTACCAGCGAGAGAAGAAACTCAGGAAACTAGACTTTTCTACCCACATGACCTTGCCTTTAGGCTTTGGAATCATGTCAAGTTTTTTTCATCGCGGTAGATTTAAAATTTATTTTTTCCGCTTTCATTTTGCGCGGAGGAATGTCTTTCCAGGGAGACGATAAATCTTTCTACTATATTCACAGTTCTTTTTTCTATCTCCTAGACCGTTAAATATAGAGTAAAAATTTCAACGGATTTGAAATCTGCGGAAAATTTCAGTTTAGATTGATACCTAAAAATATGATTTTCTTTAAATAAATAATTTTTAAATTGAATGTATCTTCAACAGATTTGAAATATGCAGAAAATTTTACACCAGATTAATATCTTGCATCACGGCGTTGCCACGCAGTGGCTAGTTTCGAATAATCTGTGTGGCACAAAGCATACCTCAGTCATGTTACCACAGTTAAATTCTTGACTACAATTTCATCCTATTCCTTTGTTCAAAAGCGATTGGGTATTTTTTGTTGCTGAACCTTTTTTTTGCACATATTTTCTTTTCCGCACTGATTTCTATCTTCCAGATTTCTCATTGTTTCCTGCAATCAGACTGCTGACGAATTTCATTCAAGAGGCGAGCTCTTCCGTGTAGTTTTAGCCATTTTGCATTACTGTACGTTCCACAGCTCAAATCAAGCATATTTAAACTACGCGGCAAAATAGGCGAATGTGAATCCCGTAACTATCGATTTTATACTATTTACAAACGTTGGTGCCATCCACACATTTGTTTAACTTTATTTTTTATAACCAAAATTGCTACATTAAATAAAAATAAAAATGAAACGAAAACTGTACATTAACAAGACTGCAACTTTTGATCTTGTTTTTTGGAGAGTGGGGTGCCAGCTCAGGTGTGACCTCGTCATCTGACCGTGGTTCAAAATTACGTGGTGTTGTCCTCGGATCTTTCCCTTCGAGGGTTGATCCTGACCGTCGTGTTGCACCAGAGTGACGTTAATTAAATACCTATCTACTTTTCATCTTGTTTTAACCATATTTTAATTTCTTAAAATAAAAGTTGAAAACGAACTGCTAACTGTAAACTATTTCATTTTCCTTCCATACATAAAATCACAACTTTTTCAGGATTATTAGAATAGCCCCAGATAATAAAATATCAGGTTCTCTGGAATAACATCCACCATAACACATGTATGGCTTAAATTTTAACTTACATTTCTTCATTAGAAGAAAAATTTTAAATTTGAATTTATATTTTTTCATACCAAAAAAATTTTTAATTTTAATTTACATTTTTTCCTTAAGAAGCAGAAATTGAAACTTCATTAGAATATTTGCCTCAAAAGCAACTAATGATGCTGCAAAAAGCATATTTTATAGTTGACTAACGCATGTGGAGTATTACTTACAAGTTGCTTACCAATATAGTTGACCGTTTTGTTACAGGAATTAAATGTTCGACAACTCGGCCACATAAATAATGTGTAAACATTTCATAAGACATTTATTTGTATTGGTTACTTTCAAATTAGAGTATGATTACAGTAGTCAAAAAATCGTATCTAATACTTACATATAATACTCCAATGTTTACGCCCTTCGGGATTGATCCCGGATCGTTACCAATAGTCCGTTGTGTTTTCGGTGTGACTTTAATTTAACTACCTACCAATGTTTACAAAGTGAAGCGAATCTTTGGACAAAACAAAAATCTTTTTTGTACAAAAAGTAAAAATGTTTTGTCGGGAAAGTTTTATTTACCAAAAATATTTTGTTCATTCATATAATTTATCGAAAACTTTTATGACCCATCGAAATACACATTCATAGGTTGAACTGGTGAATCAAAACTCCGTAACTCACAAGAGTGGCCACCGCAGTGACGAAGAATTTCTTATTCAAATGAAGAATGCCCCAACCTGTCAGTGTCACATTTTCTTTGTCGTCCAGCAGTCTCATAAAGTCTCTGTAGGATTCGAAGTCGTTGTCGTTGCAGTACATCTCCTTGGGAACTTCGACCATTCTTTCACACAGCCGTTTGTAGCTGCTTAACAGGCTAGTGGCGCTCGAAACCACGAATATGAACACTGTCAGAATCACGAGGCAATACAAGGAAGTTACTACGCTTGAAGGTACGTCGAAATTCATGTTTGTTCTGTTCAGAAGAATAAACAGAACGCGAAAGAATTCCAAAAAGGAATGTAAAATGAAGATAAAAATAGGCGCAGAAAATCTTTCCTCTATTTGTTTCAAGCAAGTCTGGATGTGATGGTACTTTTCCCATATTTTTCGAGAACGAAAGTTGTGCCGCTTGGAACACAACACTTGTACAGTTTGTCCAAGTGTCCTGCAGCAGAAGCAGTACAATACCGCGGTGGCGTAATGAATGCTCCAGTCGGTATGCTGATTGAACACTTTCCATAGTAAAACTATAAAGATTCGCACCTTCGTGGAGACCGATTCCAGAAATATTCCGCATCCGTTGCTGCGTTTGTTTCGCTTGTGCATGCTGAACATCTGAGGGGCATATAACGCCAAACCTATCATGTAAATGAAAGGTATACAAATGCTAACCATGAGCATTCCAATGGACATTTTTAGTTGCATCCCTGAACAACACTTAAGTTGAGATTTTGGGGGATTTTTCAAGGCGTGTACTTGAAGAAGAGTATTCTGTATCAACGTTTTCCGACTGTAAACAATCCACCATGAGAGAAGAGTCAATATCTTCGGTGTAATGGAAATGGACATGATTTTAGAAATAGATAAACATTGGAGGATGGCTGTAACATTTAAGATCCACAGAATGTGATAGACAACGAGAAGAATGTTACCACATATCCTAACAAATCTTGTGCCTTCTAGTATATTGATGAAATTTAAGAAAAAATACAAACGTATAGGTCTTATCATTTTATAAAAGGTTTCAAGATCAACCGGTTCTGATGGATTGTATAAGGGATGTACTTTAATTTCCCTCATCGTACGACCATCATTTAATGGCATTAAATTAGGATATCAGATATTCTGAGTGACAGTCGGCCTCTTGTACATCTTCAATAATTCTTTTCTTCAGAAATGCTTTGTTGATTCAGTGAAATTTTCACTTTTTGGAAAAATTGAACTCTTTTTAGGATGAGCATGGCAGCTAATGGTAGCTTCAAGTTTGGAATAAAAAGTTTTCTTAACTTCATAGATATTTTTAGGTGGAAAAATCACTGAAACATTAAACTGAAAAATAGAAACAGATTACTTATCGATCATGCAGGGCATCATTGAAACTTGAAACGCTACCTGTGCTGTTAAGTTACTGTGTGCAGAACGAATAAGGACATCAAGAAAATGATCTTCAGATACAATGTCATTATAACGTTAATGTCATTTTTGATCGATAATAACGATTATTAATATTAGTGATCGGATAATTTTAGTGGACAGCAAATTCGCGTGATCGTATTCTAATGAAGCGAAAGTAATGTAAGCTCATTGTTTGGTTTCGTCGTTCTAGTACAATCTACTGTTCATCCCCAAGAAAGTCAAGACATGAAATCATCGATCACACAGCAAAGTTAAATATGTGTTTTGGTACATCGTGTATGCTTATAGTTTCAACTACAGAGTGAAAGAATAAGCGTTTACAAATTCATATCAATTTTCTGAGAAATTCATGAATAGCGACACAAAACAAAATATGAAGTTCACACTGAGAATAAAAATATTTTGTTGTCTATTTGTAGAGTACAGTTGAACATCTTTAATTATTAATGGAATATATTTGTTTCATGACAATTCTTTACATATTTATGTTCATAAAATTTCTAAACCACACAAAGACGACATCACACCGATATCTTCCCAGGCCACTAGAGAGTTCCCGCCGGGACTCGAACAGTTTCGATGCGGATGATCTCAAGGACCCGAATCTAGCGGCCCTTGCCTCCACCTTTGAAACCCTGTTGGAGCTCTGCAATACTAAGACAAGAAGCGAGGTCAAAGCTCATTATTTTCAAGAAAACCTATACATACAAGTCCGGACCACTGTAGATAAGTACTTAGAACGAAGTAGAAAAAAAAGAGATGTCGTCTTCCCACGATGACCGAAGGTGCCTGAGTTGTAGCTCTCCATCTCCTCTCACTAACCCAGCTGCGAATAAGGAATTGGAGGATCGGGCTGCATATTAACAACCTTTACCTGGAATAGAAGACATGGGGAAATTTTTAGCCCGCTGATTCGTTGGTTTCAAACTGTCGACTATGACGTCACTACTTAACATCATCATTAATGGCGATGCTTCACGTGGACTCTGTCATTACTCCTTACTCGGTAGTTTCTACTTGAACTGAAAGCCGGTTGCAAAACCTCTGCAACATAAATAACGAATCTATACAACAGATCCTCAGTAATAACGAAAAACTCCCTTGTTTCCGCCTTCTATTCTGTTCAAGGTCCCAAGTGTCCTTTAAAGTTTGAAAATGGATTATTTTTTAATCATGCGTGTGGAATCTATACTGGAATTAAAACTAAACACAAAACATTTACGATCAAATTACGAGTACATGGCACAAGCCGTTGAACTGTCGCTTGGTAATCATCTAAAAGCTATCGCTTTCTTTTTTATTAGTATTCTATTTTCGGTCGAACCAGATTCAACTTTTTTTTTCGCAAACATTGCAAGTAAATAGTGATACTTTTCACACATGTGGAGAGCGCACTATGGGTGAGTGACGTCATAAATCTCGGATAGAGATAGCAACGAATCAGTGGGCTTAAAATTTCCCCATGTCTTCTATTCCAGGTAAAGGTTGGTAATATGCGATCGGGCTAGGCTATCACTGAATTAGAGGGAATGGTTGTAAAGAAAAATGCGGAAATCAAGAGGTTGGATGGGCCAGTAGAGAAAGGGGGGTTTGCATATATAGACGCATTGGAAAAATCTGGAGATGCTACCATTAGAGAATTGGAACGAGAATTTAGTGGATAAGAGGTGATGATAAGAAACTCAAAACAAATATTAATGCAATGGGTGAGGAGATATGCCTCCTAAATTTGGACCGAGCAAAGCTTGAGAGTGTACTCTCCGAAAGAGAAAAATCAATTTCCACTCAAACATCCACATTCGAAGGAGTCAATAAGGCTACTTGCACACACATCGATTTCCTATCGGACGATAAACAAACGGAACGATATTTAATTGAGCGTTGCTTGCACACTATAGACAACTGTCGTGGATTATTTTATTCGAGAAACAAAACAAAAGGACTTTTTTATTCTCTGTTCCACGTTCATACCTTCGCGCTCGTTAAAGATAGAGTAAAAATTTCAACAGATTTGAAATCTGCGAAAAATTTTAAAACAGGTCGATACCTTAAATGTGATTTACTTTAAATGAATAATTTTTTCAATTGTAACTTTTATGTTTTCGCAAAACGAATTTAGCCGCATTTGACGAAGATATTGACTACGAACACAAAAAGGGCTATTTATCTCGATTTATAGAAAAGATATAACTTGAATGGAGTACTTCGTTGACTTAATTTACTATTTTATATAAATAGCAACTAAAACTAGGATGAATATTTAATTGTATTCGATGTAAGAGTTTATGCAACAAAGGGGATAGTAGTTAATTTTAGTTCTGAGATAACGTATACCAACAACTGTCCGTTTAATTTTTCATGTGTACCAAATGTCTTTAAAATAAAACTAAATTGAAACGTTCAATTTTGAAGTTATTTTATATACTGTATTTATATATTTTAATCTTGAAGTTATTTATATATTTTAATCTTGAAGTTATTTATATATTTTAATCTTTATATATTTTAATCTTGAAATTATTACCATTATTATCGAAGTTTTTATAAAAAAACAAAAATTATCAAAAAGTTCTTCCTGTTTTTGACATAAACTGCTTTTTTGGTCATTCTTAGATTGTTTTTAGTTTAGCATAATTTTCACGTTTCGTCGTGGGTTTTAATCAAATTATTGTTGAAACATTCCCCAGTACTTTACAGCAGACGTCTTCCCATGCATTTTCTGGTAGAATTTTTATCTTTGTACAGTTGTAATGTTTGATCCCATAGCACCGATCTTATTTATACTTATTTCCAAAAATTAAATCAAAATATCTAATTTCTTTATCTCAACATTCAGTTTTGCGAACAAATTTTTAAATCCTTACTTATTCAAGTTTCTGTGTTTGACAGGTCATTTAAAAGTCACGATTTCCTTGCTATCGATGCTATCTCTTCTCTTCTCTACTATTATAAAATGAAGTTTCTGTGTGTGCGTGTTCGCAGTGTACTGACGAATTTAACAGGCGCCTCAATCCCATGATAGTACTTTACGAGCAAGTTCAACTTGATTGGCTAATCGGATCACATGACCTAGATACGTATGTCATGAGAATTTTTCTGTTGGCGATTTATCTCTTCCTTTCTGCTTTCTTCTTTTCTTTTCAGATCCATAGCTATGGGTGGGTAGAGGTGGGAGCCGAAAATTGTATCCTTTTATTATATAAGTTAATAATTATATAAGTTAGTGTTTTATGTATGCTTTTTGTTACATCAGAATGGTCCTAAGCCATGGGTGGATACGACACCATCATCCTAAAGCAAAGGGGATGGCAGAGGGGCGGAAAATATCAGCTGGTAGTGAGTTCAGGAGACAGGCGCCTCAATCCCATGATAGTACTTTAAGCAAGTCCAACTTGATTGGCTAATCGGATCACATGACCTAGATACGTATGTCATGAGAATTTTTCTGTTGGCGATTTATCTCTTCCTTTCTGCTTTCTTCTTTTCTTTTCAGATCCATGGCTATGGGTGGGTAGAGGTGGGAGCCGAAAATTGTATCCTTTTATTATATAAGTTAATAATTATATAAGTTAGTGTTTTATGTATGCTTTTTGTTACATCAAAATGGTCCTAAGCCAGAGGTGGATACGGCACCATCATCCTAAAGCAAAGGGGACGGCAGAGGGGCGGAAAATATTAGCTGGTAGTGAGTTCAGGAGTGGTTCTTAGATTATTTATGTAAAATCACAACGGAAGCTTGGAAAAATATAAAAAGGGTATTAAAAATTAGGAAAAGTAATTTAGACTCAAAAGGATTAAATTGGAATTTTTTTTTAAATAATTTGGAGGATCTAAAATTTTTTCCGCCTGCTGGATTTGAACTCGTAAAGTCATCCTCCGCTGCCGACGCCAATCTGAATTTAGGTGACTTTAGCCATTAGGCCATCGTTGCTTCACGGAAAAAAAAGCTCTTTAAAAGTATAAGTACCCTTAGTATAAGTTGGCGAGAAATACTACTAACAACAACCATACAACATATATATGAGGAGCCAATCAGAGTCAACTTGTCGGACACTTACGCTGTACGCTGAGGCGCTAGTGTATGTATTGTATTTGTAATTCTACGAAACAACGCGCATATTCAAAATCAAATGGTTACTGCAACAATCAGATTGGCGAGATATCCAAGTGAAGCCAAGCCCGTGAAACTAGCCAATCAAGCTGGACTTGCGTAAAGTACTATCATGGGATTGAGCCGCTTCTTCCTAGAGACGGGAGATGAAAAAAACAGCATGGTTCAAAAGGCTTACGTCAAAGTGACGTGAGACGTGGGGGCGAAAAGTATAAATTTTGATGTTTCTTCATTTCGCGGTAAAACGCGTAAAAAGGAAGAATGTTGAAAAAAATTATTTAATTCATTTTAAATGTTCTAGATTGAATTTTAAAATTCGCCTCGACCTTAAAATTGCAAAAAAATTCGGACTATCTGTGTGCCAAATCTCATTACTGTAAGTGCCATAGATTCGTCAGGACTTTGAGTCCAAGAAAACAAACAGACAAACAAACAAACACTTCCTTTTATACTATTGGAGATTATTCGCGTTTTACGGAATTGAGAATTATTGAAACAAAAAAGCGATGTAATTGAAGAGCTAAAATTTTTCTTTGAGTCAAATCCTTCCATTTGTATTTTAAGGTGTGATAATGCTAAAGAATTCATGTTTGATGGAATTTTAAAACGTGCAACACATGCCGGAATAGTCATTGATCCATCTCCACCTTACGTTCCAGCATTGAACGGTGTGGCTGAACGCGCTAATAGATCTATTATGGAAAAAGGCGGGTAATGATTTTTGAGGCCGCTTTACCCTAAAGTTTCTGGGGTTTAGCGATTCTTACTGCCGCATACATTAAAAATAGGTTGCCCAGTACTATTGATAACTCTTCACCGTGCTTTCTGAAATTTGGCAAAGAGCCTGATCTAAGGAATATGCTTGTATTTGGGGGCGATATATACACATAGGCACTAGGGTAGTTGAATGGTGGAGGTCCTCCCGAAAAGTATGGACAGTGTCGGAGGATGGTAATTTGGGGTTTCATTTTTCGAAGGATTTTAATGTTGAAGACTTAGTTAATGAAATTCAGTGTTTCAAAACTCAAGTTGTGGAACTCATTGATGATATAGAGCTAGCTACCTAACTTTGACTTATTAAAATGTATATGCAAATATCCTCTTAAAGATCCATATCCGACAATAGAAATTGCCCTCAGGATTTTTTTTTACCTTGCCGGTTACAGTGGCGTCTTGAGAGCGCAGTAATAGTAAGTTGAAGTCATAAACCTACATCCTGTCTAACATGGGACAAGAACGTTTGACATACCTTGCTATTTCATCCATTGTACAAAAGGTTGCATAAAATATGGACTTTTACGACGTAATCACAGAATTTGCCTCGTGAAAAGCAAAAAAGAAAAGTTTTAGGGAATATTCTCTAATATTATAAAATGAAATATGCGTGTGGTCTGTCCTGACGAATCTATGGCACTTACAATAACGGGATTCGGCGCGCAGGTAGTCCACATTTTTTGCAATTTTTCTATCGCGCCCGAGTTTTAGAATCTTATCTAGAACATTTTAAAATTAATTTAATGGTATTTAGTATTATTATTTTCTTTAGACTGCCAACACCATACAGAAATGACAGATTCTAAATTTAATTTTCCGCTTCAGTTTGTTTCTCCGAGAAACGATTTGTCAGAAGACTTTAAAAAAAATAATAATAATAACTTAGTTCTTTTTTCAATATCTCTTAGATCGTTAAAGATAGAGTAAAAATTTCAACATATTTCAAATCTGTGGAAAATATCACATTAGATCGATACCTAAAAATTTTAATTTTAAATAAATAATTTTTAAATTGAAATTTTTATATTTTTTTCTAATACGAACGCCTCTGCACAGAATGACCTTCGTTTTCGATTCGAGAAATCAGAGATTTAATTTCCTGCACTCTTTAAAACACACAAATAAAAACCATTTGAGGCCCGGGGCACACATTCGGTTTTTTAACGGGAGAAGCCGCTACGGCAACGCAAGTGCGGTTTGAAATACATTAGATCCAATAGAGTAGTGCACACATACCTCCGGCGCCGCTGCGGCGAAGCACATTCAACTTGCGTGCAATTTGTACCGCAGTTCCCCACAGCGCTGCAGCTCGGAACACACGCTTCTCCGGTCTCAAGTACCTTGTTTTCATACATAAATGGAATATAAATAATAATTAATAAATGTATATATGCAGTAACGTCTATTTTCTTTCAAAATATATTTTTTGTACACCAAGAAAACGAAATAATACTTTTTCTTCGATAGATATCCATCGCAAATGGCGCGAAATAAGTATTTGCGTCATTTTACAGTTATGCGTGCATAGTTGGGTTTCGGCGCCACAGCGACAACGCAGCGGCGCCGAAAGTTGAAAAATCGGATGTGTGCACCGGCCCTTAACTGGCATTGTTTTGTTCTTTTTTGTAAAATCGGGAACGTTAAAGACAGATTGAAAATTTCAGCGCATTTGAAATCTTCGGAAAATTTTACACCAGTTAGATACTTTATATGTTTGATTTTCTTTTAATAAATATTTTTTCAGGTAAAAATTTATATTTTCTGCAAGAGATTGTGACGTCACGCCGATTGAATCTCTTCGCAATTGGAATTTGGACGAATTTGATAGTGACGAGGCCATAACGGCGTTGCCCGTGGTGTTGGTTTGCAAAGCAAACCATTTTTCATAATATTCAGAATTTTGGTTTGCTTCGCAAACCAAATTGGAATTCGCAAGGAATTCATTCCAATAGGCTACGAATTTCCATTTCGGTTTTTGAAGCAAACCAACACCACGAGTAACGCCATAATGTCTGTTCTCGAATTTGGCTGCATTTGACTATGACGAGGCCATCACGGCGTTGCCCGTGATGTTGGTTTGAATTACTTCATAATATTCATAATTTCAAACCAAATTGGAATTCGCTGCAGATTTGGCAAAAACCCAAGTTTTTTTTAGAAAAACCCAACTCACCTGGGTCGTTTTGGAGTTTTAAAAAAAAACCTGAAAAAACCCATGTAAAACTGGATTTTTTAAGAAAAAGTCTGTTTTTTTTTAAATCCGGGTTTTATCAAAAAAAATCGAAAAAAATAAAACTTTTTTTCAAAGAAAAATACTTAGTACCCAAATAGAAGTTTAAAAATATATTTTTTGTCAAATTTGTTTCAGGGCACTTTTTTATGAAAGTGTCCTTAAACATATTGTGGAGGTAAATAAATACTTTTTTTTTGGAACCACAACGTCTCTTATGGATTATTAAAGGTAAAGGGTGGATTCATGCCGCAAATTCCAAATGATACACGTTGGAATTCGAAAGTTAAATGCGTTACACTTTCATCAAAAACTTTCACAAATATGTTGAAATTATTAATGAAAATGAACAGCGAGTCAAACAAGAAAGGCCAAAGAAGCTAGAAACTTGATCAGAGGTACACCACCATCACACTTGCTGATGCTAACGCAGTGGCGAGTTATAGAATTATGACTCACACATATAAGAAACCCTTTTTAACAGAATTCGACTGTCCCAGAAATATCACATCCACTATTGCCAGGCTTAGAATTGAGCATTATAAGGGCATGAAGATCCATCCGGACAAAACAAGAACCTATGCCCATTGTAAAAACTGCCCCGAAATCCAACTCACGCCCAACCACATCTGGGAATGCCCAACTGTTGCGGTTAATCTTTTGAAGATTGGAATGGTTCCACTCAGGGACCCATTACGGGAGATCTTCTACAGCTGGGATGCACCAACATTGGCAGAGGCTGTGACCAATGCTTTTAATGGAATCTAGACCGCTTCCCCACTACAATATTGCTTGTCCATGAACACGCGAACAACAACAACAGCGAGTCGACTTTGTGTAGTAATTGGTAGCAGCAAGTAATTGTAAGAATTGTAAGTAATGTTGAGCTGTACCGTGAAAGTTCAGCCAGTGCCGTATTTCTAAATAGGCTAAGTAGGCTGCAGCCTAGAGCGGCAAAATTTTCAGGGGCGGCAGTTTGGCAATTTATTCAAACGTTAAAATGAAGTATTTCAGACGTTAAAAATATGATTTAGTCCTTCTACATAGCCTACTTTCTAAAACTATAACAAAATATAAATTCACAGCACGTAATCTGGTATTATAACTTTCTTGTAGTGCAATCTAATTTGGTTTGACAATACTGGCACAAGCGCAGCGATTCGATCTGACAACACTGTTGGTGGAAGGCCCAGGGGCTCCGCTGTCAGTAGTGTAGTGTCAGTCTAGTCTGTCTGAGTCTGACGCTGTCATTCATGTCTATTGGTGTGCACAACGGGATCGTTGATGTTTGTGTTGAGCGAGGCGTGTTCGTGTTGTTTGTTACGATTTTGCTTTATAGTTAAGAGTATTCCAATACATAACGTAAAGTTTTTAACAAGTAGGCTACTCCCTACTAGCTACTATGAATGACGGTAGGTAGAGACTCAGTGGCGCTGAATACAAAAAACGAACAAAACTGAAACTTCAAGAACAAGAACGTGTTCTGAAACAAACCAAAAACCTATATACGTTTTTTAAAACTAATAGTTTGCCAGTGGAAGAAAAGAACGATAAAGAAGATAAAGGGGAACATGAAAGAGCTCGAGCTGTTTGTGATGGTTCTGTTGAGGACGACAATGCTTTCTCTGGAACGAGTTGTTCCAAAACAGCCATGTTGTTATCAGAACCTACTGAAATACAAGTAAGTTCTCACAATGAGATTGTACCCGATAGATTTGATGTTAAAAGTCAATCTTTAACAGCAAATAAAGAGCCAACATTAGCACTTTCCTTAATTAAGGATCCAGCTTTGTGGATCTTAAATGATGCTACTAGAGATCTAATAGCAAAAAATGGCTTTGACCAAAACAAGAGATGACGCGTGCCAAAGTTTTCGAGAGTCTTGGGAAGAAGTGCACATTGATGTGACAAGAATTTCAAATGACACAACAGAAAAAGCAGGAGGAATACTTCGAAGATTAGAACGTTTTGAGACTGCGTTTATGGTGTTTCTGGAGCACAGGACTTCACAGAATCGATTAAATTAGCAAAGCCATGCAAAGTGGAACTGTGGATGGTTTGTTAGTCAAAGATATCTATGGCTCTTTTGAAGAATATTTTACGGAACAGAGAAACAACTTTGATTACTTTGAGGAATTGGTCATGTATATAACCAAAACTACATCTTATGAAAAAGATAATAAAAGACAGCCAAAAAGAAAAGTTTGGCCTGACGAAAACCGAAGTGGAGAAGTTAAATTTACTATCAGGAATGATCTTAAAATAAATACGTTTTTACCAATTATAGACTCTTTTGTTTGTGAATTCAAGAAAAGAAAAATGGCCTATGACGAGTTTCAAGACCGATTCTACTTCTTAACTCAGTTGTGTGATAACAATACAGATATGGAAGAGGAACTGAGAAAAAAGGCCACCAACCTTTACCACGTCTACACAAATGACTTGGATTCGGATTTCACTGAAGAGTGCATCCACTTTAAAAATCACTGTGCTGTGTGTAATGATCCTCCATCTGATAAATCGCTGGAAGGAATTTCGAAATTTCTGAGGTGTAATTCCTTACAAGATGTTTACCCCAATTTGGACATTGCTGTAAGGATAAGTTTGTGCATACCTGCTACAATCTGCGAACTAGTATTTCTGAAATACGGTTAAACTCACTTTCATTACTTTATATTGAGGCAAATACAACAAAAACACTTGCATATGAGGACATTATTAACGAGTTTGCCATTAAGAAATCTCGTAAGAAAGCTATGTAAATTTGAACATGAAGATTATGTGGGGTGAGTTGTTTTAGAGAAGTTTGTATATTTTTCAACAAATAAACCATTAATTAACTACATTTTGTGTAATTACATTTCCGTGTAGGACAACTTAAATCAAATTGATTACAGTTCTTCAATTACGCAAAATATAGTCATTAGCATTAAAATATAAAAATATGTTTAAAATAGTGATCTCTGATCTCCAAGAACAAATTAATTAAGTTCGAAACCCATTTAATTTTTTAACGAATCTTTCAAGAAGCAAGTAAAAAAACCGAAGTAGATAACTAATTTGATTATATAATTTACTATGTAAACCATTAAAATATTGTAGTTTTATCTAAAATAAATGAACTTTATGTATAAAAAAGATGAAAACATCAATGAACTCTATCCTTTTATAGTATAAAACAAATGTATTTAAGCAAATATGAACTATAGAGGGGGCGGCAAATGGATTTTAGCCTATAGGCGGCATACTCTTAAATCCGGCCCTGAGTTCAGCGTTACAGAAGCAATTAAGAGAAGATTCTGTAGCTTCAGATGGGTTGCAGGCAGATTCGGCAAACTTCTCAACAGCTGTGGAGGTCTGGATTGAACTCACCATGAGTATCGAATTGAGTAGTGGTCCGAGGCCGATGGTTGTTGATGAACTCCGTCGTGAAAGTTTAGTAAAAAAAAACTCAAAAGACACAGAGTCAAAATTCTGTATTTGGAGTATATTTTACTAAATTTAATCGATCGTCACGTAAGTTACATGTAGTATAAAGTAGCAATTACATTTGGATAGGCATTCAAAATTGTAACTTTCCTCCCACCGCTGTATATAATCTTTACTTGATCTCCTCTGTTCTAAAGATGGATTTTATCTTTTAGTTGTCTTGGTAACTATAACTATTTATTGCTCTGACTTTTTTAATTGGCTTTTGCCGCACTTCCTCGGCTTGAAATCTTGTGGACGTTTCTTTTAATTGAAAAAGCTTTGTTCTTAGGTTGCCAGCTTGGCGTTTTCTATGTAGGGTTGCCAACTTGGCGTTTCACTTCTTGTAAGATGCGAGATGGCGAACCTTACATGTCCCTCCGGGGAAGCACATCCATCACTTAAGTCATAAGTGATGATGCTGCTGCCAATCGCCATCTAGAATCATAACTAAAAGTCATAATTAATTAGCTGGTCTTCATTACGATATCCAGTCCTTCGAGAGAAGCGTGAGAGCTCAAAAAAAAATATCTACACTAACATTCATGAACTCCCACATAAAATACATAATACAAGACACAAGAACGTTATCAAAATTATCTAAATCAGATTACAGTTTTGAGAAGAAAAAAAAATATATACATATTTATATGAACTGAATAAAAACTAGGGTTCATCAATTTTGATGCGCGATAAGGCATCTGCATTGCCATGCTTACTACCCTTTCTGTACAATATATTCATGTTATATCTTTGCAATGCCAAAGCCCAACGTGCAAGTTTTGCACCCTGTGGCATTCCCTGGGTCAAATAAGTAAGGGGGTTATGATCGGAGACAATTTGGACTTGTGCTCCAAATATCCAAGTGTCAAATTTTTTCAACGCACTTAGAACAGCATACGCCTCCCGTTCGATAGTAGCCCAACGAGTTTGGCATGGGGTGAGTTTTCTACTGTAAAAGGCGATAGGACGTTCTTTTCCGTCTTCGTCTTGCTGAGCTAGACACGCTCCAATCGCTGTTGCAGAAGCATCGGTGTACAACTGGTATGGCTGATCTAACACTGGAGTATATAAGAATGGAATTTCCGTCAGCCTTTGCTTCAATTGTTGGAAGCTTGCTTCCTCTTCATCACTCCAAGGTATTTTGTTGGGCACCCTTTTCTTTGTTAAGTTTGTCAAGGGTAAAACCAAGGACGAGAAATCCTGAATGTACTCCCGATAGTAGCTTGCCAGACCAATTATGCCTCTTAACTCTTTCTTAGTAGTTGGACGTGCTAAGTTCTGCATGGCTTCGATTTTCTGGGGATCTGGTGCATGTCTTCCGGAACCTACAATGTGTCCCAGGAACCTCACTTGTTTTTTACCGAACTCGCACTTTTTAAGATTGACTGTTAATCCAACGGTCTGTAGAGTTCTCAGCACGTCTCTGATGTGACGCAAGTGATTCTCCCACGAGCTGGAAAAAATGGCCAGATCGTCGATATACGCACGGCAGTACTTTCTGTGTGTCTTAAGTACTTTGTCTATGGACTTTTGGAACGTACTTCCAGCATTTTTAAGTCCAAATGGTAAAACGTTCCATTGAAAATGACCAGAATGTGTCACAAATGCCGAATATGGTTTAGCTTCTTCTTCTAAAGGGATTTGCCAATAACCCTTTGTCAAATCTAGAACGCTGATGAAAGGAGCACTACCAATTTCAAATAGTAACTCGGTGGCCTGTTGCATTGGATAAGCATCCGGGACAGTAAAACTGTTCAAAACTCGAAAGTCGACGCAAAGTCTTATACTTCCGTCCTTTTTGGCCACACAGACGACTGGGTGTGCCCACTCACTGTCACTCTCTTCAATCAGTCCTTGTTCAAGTAACTCTTGGATTTGGCGATCCACCTCGGTTTGTAAGGCGATGGGAACCCGATAGGGATGCATTTTCTTTGGTACACAATCTTTAGTTAGTTTGATTGAATGTCCATCAACTCTGGCTCGGCCAGGTCGTGCACTGAAAACTTCTCGAAACCCTTCCAAGGTCTGAACTAATTGGTGTCGCTGTTCTTCGCACAACGCCTCTGTAGTCTGGAACACATGACCCTTACTATCGTCGGCAGATTGACTCTTATTTCGAGTAGGGGCATAAAAGATTTCCCCAAAGTCCTGATCTTGTTCGAAAATCAACCCCACCTGTTCAACTCGGGCTATATAAGGTCGTAGTTTGTTGAAATGCAGCTCTTTTCGGCTTTTATCCTCCATCTCGACCAACGCAGAATGAGGTCGAGTTAACTGGATAATAGTTGCAGGTCCTGACCAGTTCTTCAGAAGTTTGTGACTAGAAGATGGAATAAGGATCAGTACCTTATCACCAACCTTGAAAGTCTTTTCTCTCGCTCTCAGATTATATTTAGATGTGTAATAGCCTTGTGCCTTTTCGGCATTCCCTGCGGCAATCTCGTGTGCCGTTTTCATCCTTTGACGAAGGTCTTCTAAGTATTTTTCAACAGAAGGAGATGCTCCTGTTGGAATTTCGGTTTCTCCTAACCAACTCTCCTTAATTAATTTTAATGGACCTGGAGGTAACCTTCCATATACCAACTGAAATGGCGATACTCCCGTGGTACTGTGAGGTACTTCTCTGTATGCGAATAGTAAGAAAGGGAGATGAATATCCCATTGTCGACCATTTTCTTGTATGTTCTTACTGAGCATATCCTTCAGGGTTTTGTTCCATCTCTCCACGGCTCCCATGCTTTCTGGATGCCCCGGAGTTGAAAATCTTGGTGACACCCCGATGACTTGCATGAAGCCCTTGGTGAGCTGTGCTGTGAAATTTGTCCCTTGATCGGTACAGATAGTTTTAGGAAACCCCGTCTGGGAGAAAATCTTCATCAGGACGTCGCAAGTTGTTTTCGCAGTAATGTTCTTGACTGGTATAGCTTCCGCCCATCTCGTGCACAAATCCACAGCACAAACGATAAACTTGTGCCCTCTTGAGGATGGTGGCTCTAGGGGACCAATACAATCTACACTCCACACTTCAAACGGATTTTCAGGTCTCACAATAGGTTGGATAGGAATTCTGTCATTGTAAGTGGTACCTCTACGTAGCTGGCAGACCTTGCAGCTTTCACAAAAATGCTTGACATCAATCTTGATATTCGGCCAGTAAAAGGAATACTTTATCCGTTGTTTGGTTTTCTGTTCTCCTAAATGACCGGCCAATGGAATTTCGTGTGCCATTTTTAGGACATAGGGCCTTTTAAATTTAGGCAAAACTACCTGCTGAATTTTCTCTCCTCCTACGATTTCTGAGTGTACCAATAACCCATCTTGCACTTCGAATGCATTTCTTCTATTTCTTGCTAATTCCCAAATATCCTTTAAACTTTCATCTTCCAATTGAAATTGCACGAACTCGTTCCGTTTCTCATTAACCCCAGTGTGATTTGCGGTGTCACTACGGGCCAAGGTAAGTTCGTTTAAGGACGAAACTGAATAAATTTCTCCAACTCGAGAAACCCCTTCTTGGCTAATAATATTGCCATAAAATTCCACCTTCGAGTTTAAAGCGTCATACGTTGAAACGCTTACGAGCATGTCGCTTACTAATTTTTCAGACACTGCACATGTCACTGGGATTTCTCCGTGTCGTCCGTCATTGATTTTCACATGGATTATCTTGAGAGGTGCCATTTCTGTCTCACCAAATGCGGATACAATTTTAATTTTTCCTTCCCCTTCATTTTGAGAATCCTCAATCAGATCAGCCCGGATGACTGAAATCTGCGCTCCAGAGTCGATAATACCGTCGAAGATATTATTACCGCTTTTTAAACTCACTATCTTGAGTTCATCAATACCTCTTTGGTATTCTACAGGCTTTGTGACTGGAACGGTCACTTTTGCCGTCAACATCGATGGAGGCTCCACCATGTCTTCCCTTGCACATGATGTTGTAGCGTCTTGGGCTCCAATATTGCTCACAACTGCTGAAGTTTGTCTTCTTCCTAGCTTAGGACATGCGTTTCTAAGATGCTGAAATGATCCGCAAGAATAACACTGAATCTTCTTCTTCCTTCCCGCTTCATTTTTCGGACTCGTATTACGTTGATGAGTACTCCTCTCGTGAACCTGTCCATATCTAGCAGGAAAATCGGAGTTCCTTTCTTGAAAACGTCTTCTTTCTTGAAAATGTGAATTTTTTTCCTTATTTACAATATTTTCAGGTGAATGGAATTTCTTCTTGAACCCTCGAACACTTTCGTATTTGTCAAGGAGTTCCGCTAGAGTAGTAGGAGATTTTATTGTGCTCCACTCATCGACAAAATGCTCTCGCATTTCCGGAGGTACCTTACGTTTGAATTGGTCCGTAATTACCAGATGCTTTAACGTTTCGAAATCCGCAACCTCAAGACCTTGAATCCATTCTTCAAAATAATTTGTCAATTCAAAGGCAAAATCCTTCCACGATTTATCTTCAGTCCGCTTGAGCTGGACAAATTTCAATCGGAAGGTTTTTGGGCTTAGTTTAAACCTTTTTAGCAATAACCCTTTCACGTGGCTGTAGTCATATGCGACAGCCGCTTCTTCTCTAGCAATTAACTGAGTAATGTCATAGGGTAATAAACCCAAAAGCTGTGACACCCAGTCCTCCCTTTTTATGTGAGCATGTTCTGCCTGCCTCTCGAAAAGAACCAGATATAGACTGATGTCTCCTTCTTTAGGATCGAACTTCTGCATCACTCTTTGTAGATCGTATATGTGCTTAGAGTTGCTCGAATTCCCTTCATTTGATGTTTCTGTATTGTGACGGCCTTCCATTTCGAGCCTTAGCTTTTCTAACTCGAAAACAGAACGTTTCTCGAGTTCCATCACAAAACGTCTTTCTTCAGACTCAGCAGCGAGGCGCTTTTCCTCACTTTCAGCCAAGAAACGCCTTTCCTCGGCATTTTTCCGATCTGTTATGATACTGTTTAAAAGATTTTCGGTAAACTCCTGTTCATATTCTTCGCTGTTCAATATTGAGTTCTTTAAATCGATGATTTTGTGTTGCGGCAACACATCTAACCCCAATTCATCTGCCAACACCTTCAAATCCTCCTTCCTTGCTTTCGCGAGATACGCCATCCCAAACAAATTTAACTCAGGAATTAAATTTACGCCACAGAATGCAGAAATAAAAAAAAATAAAAAGGTTGGAAACCTCACTCTAAATAGTCTAAAATTATGATTTATATTAACTTTACGCCTTAGCGACAAGCATTCCCAGAAATCCCCGTTTTCCAAAACGAAATAGCTATTCTCTAACCCAATAACACAAAAAGTATCTAGTTCTGATGAACTGTTTCACAATTAACCATTAATCTAATTAACACATGGTGTGCTAAATAAAATTTGCACTGTGGTGCACATAACACGTAAGTGTTCTAAACAAAATGAATAGCATTAGATTTCAATAAAGTCTACTTTCGCTCCGTAATTGTGTGGGAGTTGCATGAATTAAAAATAATTAAAACTCAGGATGAGCTCTCACCTTCATTTCCAGGGTTCGACGATCCTACCGACTGCGCCAGTAGTGGTCCGAGGCCGATGGTTGTTGATGAACTCCGTCGTGAAAGTTTAGTAAAAAAAAACTCAAAAGACACAGAGTCAAAATTCTGTATTTGGAGTATATTTTACTAAATTTAATCGATCGTCACGTAAGTTACATGTAGTATAAAGTAGCAATTACATTTGGATAGGCATTCAAAATTGTAACTTTCCTCCCACCGCTGTATATAATCTTTACTTGATCTCCTCTGTTCTAAAGATGGATTTTATCTTTTAGTTGTCTTGGTAACTATAACTATTTATTGCTCTGACTTTTTTAATTGGCTTTTGCCGCACTTCCTCGGCTTGAAATCTTGTGGACGTTTCTTTTAATTGAAAAAGCTTTGTTCTTAGGTTGCCAGCTTGGCGTTTTCTATGTAGGGTTGCCAACTTGGCGTTTCACTTCTTGTAAGATGCGAGATGGCGAACCTTACAAATTGTTACCATTTAAGCAACAGATACAACAAATGATGGATAAAGCAATGAAACCATTTTTTTTTTCACCTGGCTAATATAAGGGATCCAACATGTATAGGCAACAGATTGTCAGCAGAGCAAGCAAAGCAGGGTGAAACTTGGTTACAATCTGTGAATGGTGTCTTAGCCTTCAAAATCAAAGACAGTGAGTTGTTTCCCCAAAACACTTTCACTGTAGATGTTTTGAACTTGTACAAAAGCAATCCTTAGAAGTGGTGCTTACTAATGGAGCATAACACACAGAAATTTGTGAAGTTGCCGAAGGATTCTGCAGGTTTTTCTCTCAACCAAGTTTGCCCACCAAGTTTGGCATCCATTGAACGTGTGTTCTCTATATGTGGCAACATATGGACAAAGTTGATAAATAGACTATGGGTAGAGAAGCAGGAAAGCTAGTCAAAGTTCAGCGTTTCCTGAAGAGACAATAACACTCAAGAATGGTAGCTTGTTACAGATAATATGTGTACAAAACTTGTGTATTCAAAATAAATATTCTATGAAAGTTATCAATTCTGTTAAAACATTTTGTAGCTACAATTTTATATGTGTTTTTTAATCACTGAAACTTTTGCTTATTATATTTCAAAAATATAGGCAAAATTTAGATTTTTTTATTTTGAAAAAACCCATAATGTATAACAAAATTGTGGGTTTTTTAAATGGGCTTTTTTGAAAAAACTCATTGGGTCCAACCCTGATTCACAGCGAATTTATTCCAACAGACAACGAAATTCCATTTGGTTTGCGAAGCAAACCAACACCACGGGCAACGCCATGATGGCTGTTATCCAATAGGCTACGAATTCCAATTGGTTTGCGTAGCAAATTTTTTTGGTTCGGAAACAAACCAAATGGGAATACGTAGCAATCATCGGGGGTTAGCGAGCAATGGTCACACGTGTGTGACCCCACGAAAAGAACTGTCACGGGCAACGCCGTGCTGGCCACGCAGTGGCTAGTATTGCACTATAATGTAAATGTAATGTTGAACTTACTGTATTAAATTATTTCGAAATGAAAAGTACCATTGACTTTTTTTGTAAACCAATCACCATGGCACAACTATTTTTTAATATAACGGATGTGTTTAATGTCACCAAATCCATTAGCTTGTGGCTTGTGAAGGCTTAACAGAAAACAAAAGCTTGTCAATATAAAGTTCGCATATAAAGGCGAATCTTTGAAATCGGTGGGGGGGGGGGGGGGCGCCAAATCATCGTCTCGCATCCGCAATAAATTTCTCTCGAAGCGGCCTTGCAAATATTTAACAAGGATTCGTTGAGTTATGTGAATTTGGTATAACCGAGTATAAGAGATATTTAAATTCTTTTTTACTCTCAAAATTAGTGATTACCTGAATAATAGTGCTTAATATTTACAAAACATTTAATATTCACAGATAGTAGTATATATGCTTACAATTCCAAAGGAAAAAGCAAGTGAAAAAAAAAAGAGTTTCATGCTAAAACACTTGAGTAAGTATACTTAAATAAACCATAATTTGGTATTTTGGAAAATTGGAATGTATATTGAGTATTACGATTACTTTGATTTGCTTTACCAGTACTACTGAAAAACCATTTATTTTTCAAAAAAATTTTATGTTGGAATATTAGCTCTTATACTTTATTTATTTCGAGTCTTGTATTTGTTCTTTGGCGCAATACGATTTCCGAATATTTAGGACAGACGATATTTTTTAACGAACGAGAATAAAACGGAAACTCGTGTTTCTTTCGCTCTGAATTAATTTCGCATTTTTAAATTATGTGTACTTTTTAGTTGTAAGTTGTGTCAACTACAAGATCAAGAAATAAAAAGGAATCGCAAATTAATATCTTTGGAACAACTTTTTCCCGACATCTTTTATTTTGTTTTATTTCGCTGTTTTCTGTTTTAAATATTTATTATTTTAATAAATTGTGTATATTTTTCATCACATCCAATACCACCACAAAGTATTCGAATAAAAGTGGTAGGTAAGTCAGAACAAAGCAAGTTGTAAGTGTAACTATGCCATTATTGAAAGAATTGTGCCGCTATTGAAAGAATAATGTCGTTATTGAAAGAATAATGCCGTTATTGAAAGAATAATGCCGTTATTGAAAGAATAATAATGTTTAAAAAAAACTAGTACGAACTAGAATTATTCAAACATTAAAAAATTCTTTGTCATAATGACGGGAGAAAATTGCGAAATTCCACAATGTCGCATGCCGGATGTAAAATGTCATAAGTAAAAAAATATTGTTTTGTTGATTCTGTGTGCGAGAGTACTCGCCGTTAATCGTCGTGTTTATTAATTGAGTTTGAACATGAAAAGAACTTAAGAAATGGAATTCCAAATCTCCCTCAAAATCGTCTTTTGTAGTAGTAACCTTAGTGTCACCTTTCGTCATTTTGTAGCTATGTCATACAGCAAGAGTGTGATGTATGTGAAATGTATGTGGATATGCATGTGTAGGATTTGTGTCCAATGTAAGTTGTAGAAATTATAAAGATGGCGAAAGGTGTTAAAATATTATTTTATTCTACGAAAACGTAAGTCATTATATATTTTCATCATCTCTTCAATCTAGAGTAAACCAATTCAAACCGAGTAAGGTCGGGTATTTTGCTAGTTAAAAATATTTCTGACAAAGAAAAATCAAATTACAATTATAAAAATTGAAAAGGATAAAAATTTCAGAAGATTGAAAAGTTGATTTTTTTGGAGCTTTCCCTCATAATCAAATATACATTTTTTTTAATTGAAAAATCGTATATCTTTTCGTATCTTCTATTTTACTTTGAATTTTTTTTTCTTTATAAAGGAGTAGGAAAATACAACCACCAAATTTCATTACGCTATTTGTTGGGAAAAGTTCTGCATTAAGAATGATTTTTTAAATTCTTTCCATTTTAGGGATACAAGAGCTATTTGAAATTTGTAGGAAATGGGCAAAATTAATAATTAAAAAAAAAAATGGGCAAGCAATAACCCCCCCCCCTTCACACAACGCCAGCATGAAGACGTTCTGGGCCACGACAGATAAAATATTCACCAGCCCCCACATACATGACATTTGATTAGTTCTAGTCTCGAACTATCAGCATTCCTGTTGCTAATCCGCTACCCTTCCAACCAGGCTTCATCATCTGAGTTGTGTTGCTCCAGTACGTCATTAATTAAAATACCTGCCCTACAGTAGCGGTCTTAAGGCCCAGGGCCCCGGCGTTAAATTTGTACCTAGGGCCTACTCGTATTTAATTATCACTATTTTTTTTTTTAAAGAATGCAAATCTCTTGTAAAAGCATGGTATCTTTTAAACACATTTATTCTGTTACACCAATTTTTTCTTTTCTCTTTCGAAACATATTCTATACTGTTATTCTCAGATTAGCATAGTCAGAAGTTCAGAAAAATAAGTTAATGATATGAAACAGGTAAATGCACAAAACACAGAAAAATAAAAGTAATATCCTGCCAGCATATAATAGAAGAAAATAAAATTGAAAATCAGTTAGATTTTAATATTTCTTGCTAGTTACTCCACCACGTTTGACTTTTGCGTTCACAAATGATTTAATGACATTAGTCAAGTTAAGGCCATCACATAAATCTCTTTCAAAAGCAAGCACACCAACGGATATGAGACTAGCTTCTCCCACTGTTTACACCGTAAATATATTTTTAGCCTCGAAGCGCTGAATGAAAGTTCGGCACTTGGTACACCTATCGGTAACGTCAAGAATTACCGAAAAAGTATCTCGAGATCATTGAAGGAATCTACAGTGGAATTGTCAATAAGGAATGCCCACGCGCTCTTCATTCACTTTATCACCATCACTAAAATACAAAGTTTTGAATGATATCAACTGTGTTACAAGTTCAGAAGTGAAATCTTCAGGAAACGTTTTTATGAGGTTATCACCATGAATATGAATATTCTATTTGGTAACTAACCTTTCTTGAAGTTCTGATATCATTCTATCAAGGCAATTGTAGAACACTTCATATCTATACCAGTACATTATGTGCATCAGCAGGTCGTTCATCACTTCAGAGATCACTGTCTAACTTTTTTATCCTATAATAACCACTCTTGTTTAGAACTTTTTAAAATTTTAATAAACTCTTCTGTTCTAAGAATTTTCACATTTCGCACAACTTTTAACAACAAGAAAGATCAATAGTCGAAGCTTGTAAAACTTGGAAACACACATCTACTATAGATAATACTTTATACCACCAAGTGAGTTTAATCCAGTTTTTCCTGCAGATTGACTGCATCACTAAATTCAGCACTAGTATGCTTCCCGTGAATTAACTCAGCCAAATTAAATCAGCCAGGCTTGTCGGATTTAGTATCTACCTCTGATTATACATCGCTGAAAAATGCTAAAAGCACTTGCATTAATAAGACGGTTTTTCAGCCATCGAGTGCAATACATACCAACGGCAATTGGATTCACTAAAAAATGTATACTCTGTCTGAACACGATCATGAAAATTCACAGTTTCAATTGGTGTATACAGTTCTCTGCGTTGTGCTGTTGCTTTCCGGTTTTCAGTGTCACACACCAACACTAGGTTTAATTAATGAGGTGGGCAGTGAACGTAAGGAAGGTAGTAATTATATTAGGGTCATGTAAGGTCTTCTATTTGGCTAGTACACCATTTGATGCTCCACTCATTACATTGTCACCATCGTATGCTTGTCCACGTAAGAACCTTTTATTAAATTGACTCTTCATAAAGTATTTTCATAAGCATAAAAGATATACCATCGGCACTGGAATCATGAACATGGTAAAATCTCAGAAAATGTTCTCTAACGTCAACACTTTTGGACTCTTGATTTAAACAAAGCGGATTAAAACGGACAGCTGATCTATGTGACTGATATCAGTGGTCACAGCAATCACAGAAAAAACTTTGATTCTTTACATAAACGTATTATACCTGATTTCACTGCGGTAGAAAGAGACATCATAAGCCCTTAAAAGTCACTAAGCTATTTTATTCTGCTCTCCCTTGATAAAATACTCGTGTAATATGGGAGAGCGTGTTGAAATAAACTTAAGAAACCGTAGGTAAACTCCGCAATTTGAAGCTTCAATTTTGCTTCCGTGTCCTCGAAATGGTAAACCCAGAGAACCCATAACCCTATTAGACCAAATTGAACAAGTAGCACCTTCTTCCAGCGATTTGCCTTTTATTGCAATTGATTTTGTAAATCGTTATCTACCTATTTTCCTTTCTGAAAAGTATACCATGCGACCATAGCAGGTTTGTGGTTGTTACCGTTAGAATTTTTGAAACACTGTCCTCTAAATCAGTGCTCCCCAACTTTTTATCCCCGCGGACCGGATCATCGTTTGATAATTTTAACGCGGCCCGCTGGGGGGGGGGTGTTGATTGTTTATATTTTAGATTGTTTTGATTTAATAATTTTAATTTAATTGTATTTAAACATGCTTTCAAAATAAAATACAGTTACACCAAAAAAGGAATATAAAGTGATGATTTAACATTTTAACTCACTAGAACGCTAAATCAATGAGAACCCTGAGCTTGTTTCATTGCAACGAGACGGTTTCATCTGGAGAGATAGGAGACAATGACACCCGAAGTGTGTTGTTTGGGTCCAGTTTATCCCATTGTTTTGGTTGCTGTCACTGCAGAAAACCCCGCTTCACACAGATAGGTTGTCGGAATGGCAATAGGGATTTAAGTGCTGTGGTGGCAATCTCAGGGTATTCCGCCATGACTTTAATCCAGAACACCGGCAGAGTTGTTGTCTCGAACGTAATTTTAAGTTGCCTTCATTTGCAATCTCCAGCAGTTGATCTTCTTGCACAGACATGCGAGATTCGCCTGATTTGTTGACAAATGGGTTGCGGATCCATTCCTTACTAGTTCGTGGGTCTTTTGTGGTTGGGAAGTAGCGATAAAATTCTTTTAAAAGCAAAGACAGGTGATCATGCACCAACTGGGAGAATGAATGTTTAGGCTCAGTCTCGCTTAAAATCCCCGCTAATGTCTGAAACCTGTCCAAAATGCCTCTGTTCACGCGCCGTCCCCACAACTTCAGTTTGGCTTTAAATGCAGCTACTTTGTCTGCCAACTTGAAAACAGCTGTCACATTTGTCAAAATTGGAAAATAGAGACATACAGAAATTCAGAAATCATAATTGAAGCTCTAGTAACAGAACAAATTTCTAGTTATGATTTACCGTCTCTTAATTTGTATGGACATTTCATAGATAAGAACCGCACAAACCCGAGAGATATACACCACAGTAAATAAAATGGAAATAATTTAATGTTCCTTGGGCGGCCCGGTATCATTTGATCCACGGACAGGTACCGGTCCGCGGACCGGGGGTTGGGGACCACTGCTCTAAATTATCAAAATCTATAGATGATGATGACCAGATTGAACGTTCTGATTCTGCACCATCAAACAAAACACATGCATGACGGTACGCAGAATGCTAGCCAATTACGGAGAACATAATTTCCAATTCTGTTTTTTAATTAGCTTAATTTTCATCTGTGCTTTTCACGTTCCCATGTGACAATCATTTTACGTCAACACATTATAATTTCCGACATTACCCCTGGCCCTAGGGCCTCAAAACAGAGAGTGCCTCGGCATGAAGTGACGTGACAAGTTTTAATTTCGAAACCGGAGATTAAGGACCCTACGGGGCCATGTGCTCCAAAATATTTTAAAACAGCGGGAAGTGACGCCCTGGACACCCGCCCCAGCTACTCAACCTACCTACCTCGTCGGCAAGGATAACAACACGATCGTGTTGTTATCCTTGCCCTACCTATCCAACCAGGTTATTGTAGAGTGCCTATATAATAAGAGTGGCGACATACGGGAAACACTTTCTGATTGGTTTAGAGACCTTTTCTACCGCCCGAGGCGGTCTTTTCCTAGCTCCGGTAGACTTAACATGGGAATTTTTTGTGTGTTCCAGAAAAACGTGTGTATATTAAATTAAAAAGAAAATATAGCTTATTCATGTTACATTTCGTTTGAATGTTTATTTATTATTATTTTAGTGTTTTGTCAGCATAAATTTGAAGACTTTTTAAGTAAATAGCTTTTTTTTAACAACATGGTGTTTCCCGCAATCTATGTAAGCGCGTTGTGCAATCCATCTCATCAATTACGCATGTAATTGAGCGTTTATATGATTCATTTATACCGAATGTATCCACACAATCATATGCTTTTTGGTCTCCTTGAAATGATATATTAATTCGCCCAGCAATCTTGTTTGAGACGATTCTGGTAGAAAAATGGCTGCCGCGCATGCGTATTGGGCCAAATTTGGTCCCTTGTCACCACTCTTATTATATAGGCACTCTAGGTTATTGGAGTCCTGTTCCTGTTAAAATAACAGTTTTCCACTTCCCTAGCAGTTATCTTCAAATGCTAACGGTTAATCGGAAAAAATGTTCTTTTTTGTAACGAATAATAAAATAGCAGATAGCAGTTCATTGTCGGAAATATAAAACTTCAACTTCCACTACCACGTTGTAAGTTACTCGTCCCAAAACTTATAGTGTCGCAAAATAAAATTGAAATATTTTTCAAATTAAATTATAAATTAATTTTTATAAATAAATATTGTTTCAGAATATAATAAATTTCTAAATATTTTCGTAAGTAATATATATCCCGCCATTTATTACCGTAGCTTAAGCCGTAGCCTACAGTATTTGTCGTGTGGTTCCCGCGGTCTTGAGGTTTCGTAAACTGGTTCCTCTTATTCGTGTAGTATTTACATCAAGAAATTCTTTTAGCTGTAAAATTTTAATTTCTGCAATTTGAGAAAAGTTGTAAGTCACCTTTGTGAAGCTTTTTCGCTTGTCCTTTTCTTTCGTTGTAAGTATTTTCTCTTTGAATTAAAACGTGTGCATATGTGCCGGTTTCGTTCTCATTGTCTCGCCGATTGATTTACCTACCCTTAAATTAAAATTATGTTTTGATCAATTTCATTTTAGTTGAATTCAAGGTCACCTAAAAGAGACAAGTGTTTCAAATTTGTTTAAAATACCAATTTTATGTGAATAGTTGATTGATCAGATTTCTTTTTGTACTGTTTACTGCTTTATCATTTGTAAATTCTCTTAACAATTTATTTGACAGTTTCAAGTGATTTTTATTTAAATCATGACAGATACTATAAATATACTATTTTTCACTTCATAGAATTTAGCTTGAACTTCAGTTTTTATTTTCTTTTTATCTGAAGTTTCAATGCCGAAGTACCGATGCAATGCCGATTACTGCTATAAATTTCTCTTTATATCTAGTCCACATAAAAAAAGTTAATTTTGATTTTGAAAAAAATTTTAGGAAATCATCAGTACTTTGTCTTTTTAATTAATGATTCATTTGATGACTTAGTAAATCAAAACAAAAATTGTAAAATATACTAATGATTCCACAAATTTAATTTGGGACACGGGACTTGAATGCTTCGATTGCACAATGATTTAATGAATTTGAATCCGTATATTTGATACATTAACTGGTACCTTTCATAGCTTTTGTCAACAACTATTTTCCCTAAATTGCTATGTTTTCCTGCATATACAGTGGCTCGAAAAAATAATGATTTATATTGAATTTGACTTGCAAAGGGACAGTAGAGTAAATTGTCTTGCACTAATGAGAACTGTTCCTGACATATCTGCCTCTGTTGCAGTCAAAACAAATCTAATCCTATGTTATATTGGGTAGGTATTCAAGTTTGTTACATTACTTAGATTACTTTTTCGCCAAGATCTAAAACTAAGCCACCTCTTTCTACTGGCAGCATTCCTGGGAAAGAATCACCTCTAAAAACTAGCCCTGTTTCTTTAGCGACCACCACACAGACTGTCTGTGCCATGAGAACAGTTCACATTTGGCTAAAAATATAGGTGGAGTTTGACAAGTATTTCATGGATAATATCTGCTTGGGCATTGCTCGGGTTTTAAATAGGATTGTGACATTTCCCTGTGTTAACTCGAATACCACAAACCCTATAGAATTTGTTTCCATATTCATTTGATGCAGGAAAACAAACTTAAGATTTTAAAATAGGGCTTCAGGGGGCCTTTTTAGGATTACCTGTGTGCCAATTTTCATGGCTACAGATTTGTCTGAAGACTAGGAACAAAATAGCCTATATTTTAAACAATATTGTAAAGAAAAAGTGTAACAAAATTTGGTGTGTATTGGTGAAACGGTGTAGATTTGTTTTAAAAGTATATGGATACACCCACGTCTTTTTTTTTTCTTATACTTGGACCTCTGCTTACGCTTGCCAACCCCAGGGATTGCTACACAATCAAACTTACGTTAATGCTTAATGCGCGCCCTTAGCTAATAGCTGCATCAGTAGAAAATCATCTCCATCTTGTTCCCTGTACAATATTGAATAATCCTGTTAATATCTCGTAAATTTCTGATCTGTACTTAATCGGAAACCATCTGAGAATAGAGTGGAAAAACGAGCATGACGTCAAAGCGAGTTTCAAGGGCATCTAGCAAACTTGTTAGTCAGAAAATATAACCTTAATTTCCTTAAAGAAATTGTAGTTTTAACAAAAAAAAAATTCAAAAATGTCCAGAGACTAAAAAAAATTATTTGGAACAAAATTGAAATTTCCATAAAACTTTGCGAGTTGCAAATATTAATGTTTAGATATACTCTAGAAAAAACTGACGGCTGAAGACAAAATTTGTACATGTTTTGTTCACTCACATTAGAAATTTCGCTTTTTTTTTTTTCGACTTGTCACCTAATGCACCCTGAACTAATATAATAACCGCATCAGAATAAATCTTCTCTGTGCAATTTGGAACAAACCATATTAATTTCGTACATTTCTGGTCCATACTTTCTCTAACACCCGAGATTAGAATGGTATTGGGGTTAATTATTTTTGATGGTAAGTTTTTTTAAATTTTATACAACCTTGTAGCTTATCTTTGTTGTATCCTTTCTCAATATATTCTGTAAAGTTGGCTATTTTCTTTAGATTTGCAAAAATGGCATCAAAAAAGAAAACTAAAGTTCAAAAGGAAGTGGAGGAATTCATAGTTGAACGGATCCTGGATAAAAGAATCGTTGAAGGCAAAACAGAATATTTTCTGAAGTGGAATGGTTTTCCCGAGTGAGTTAATAGAAATTTTTTTTTTTTTTTGCACATGGGAGAACAGCTTGTTTTCTTGAAAACATGTTTTTTGTGGAAACACTACCATTATTAAATGTCTTGGGTCAATAAGTATTTTCTCCAGATTTTTTTTTCCTTTGTGGCCCTTTTTTGTGACCGTTTTTGTCTGCCAAGTTCAAAGCAAAGTTGTTCTTCCTATGGTTCTTGACATAGCACATATTATTATAGTTTCACTGATATGCTTTGGCTGAAAGCGTTCAAATAAAAACAATTTTTATTAAATGTCATTAAATTAATTTTTAATTGTTCTAGATTGAATTTTATAATTTGGGCTTCATAACAAAAATTGCAAAAAAAAAAAAAGATTTGGACTACCTAGTGTACCAAATCTCATTGTAAAGTGCCATAGATTCGTCAGAAAAATTACAAATTTAACTTTCATGTCTTGAAAGGTATTTATTTATTGAAATATAAATTTTGTATATTATAACATTTATGAATTGGTATTTATTTGATTTCTTCTATTGTAACACAGCATTTTTATTTCCTGTTAATTTCATTTTTGTATCAAGGTTTTGGAAGAATTGCAACTGTTTAATAAAAAAATTCACCTTGGGTGAGATGTTAAGAAAATATTCATAACAATAATATTTTCAACTTCATAGAACTTATTTTAAAACTATTTACAGAGTTGCCAAGATATTTTTTCTTTTTTGCAAAATTTGAGTTTATGCTTAATTTTAGACTTTTTGGTCTTTTTCCCACTTGTGTAACTATAAAGAGTATGTTTGAAAAAATGCAAAAGAAACATTGAATAAAGTACTTTTGAATTATAAAAAGACATGTTTGTCATAAATACATATTCTACCAGTGGTGCAGCCGCAATGATGGAGTTATGATAAATATAGGGTCCGTAGGAACCACTGTTCTAGACACAGGCACTTTTATTATTAGAGGTGCAATTTGTGAATTTTATAACGAATATGATGGGAACAATTAATTGTGAAATTGTAGTATTTTAACCTGGTATTGGTACTTTTTTTCCCCTTCATTTGTTTCTTTTCTGGAATTTTTTTTTTTTTTTTTAATTATGAATTTTGTTACAGCTCAGACAATACATGGGAGCCTGTAGAAAATTTAGATTGTCCTGAAATCATAGAAGAATTTGAAGAAAACTTGGCTAACAAAGCTGAATCTGATAAGAAGCGAAAATTAAATGGATCAGAATCTACATCAGAAGTCCCAGTAAAGAAAAGAGCAGAGGTATACACTTTTTAAAATTAGAACCAAGTTATTCATGATTTAAACTACAAAGATAATGCATTTTTCTTGGAAGTCGTCGCCACCCAGCAGTCTGCCAAAAGTGTAAAAATCTTTAATCATGTGTTCAAATTAGATTAATTTTCTTACAACCATCATTTTCAATTCACAGAATCCAGTATCAGAAGAACCAGTAAAGAAAAAGATTGAGGTATATATTATTTTGAATTTATGTGCACATGATGTGAAGTGCATAGTTTGTTACACCAAAATATTATGGAATATTGGCAGAGGTCTAGGAAAGTAGCTTATATTCAGGGAAGTTCCATAATGGATATGTGCACCAACTTGTATCTTGTGCTTTTAAAGTTAGTATAATGTAAACAAGTGTTTTTAAAATTCTATGGTTAAGCCTTTAATTCTTTGACACCTGCATACTAAAAATTTCAGCTTTTGTCGTATTTGTAGCATGAACTGCACAGCTTTGCTTTTTTTGAAGCATTATATTTAATCTTTCATTTCATAAAATTTTCAGTTTGAACTAAAATTTAATTTTTATTACAGACTTTCGCTTTAGATTACTCTATTTAAAAATTCAATTGATTCTATTGTAAATGGCGGGTTTTTTACTGATCATTATAAAAAAAACAGAACTTTAAGCTATATATTTAGTACAATTGAAATGCTAAACAAATCTTTAGTTTATATGTAGTTAAAGTTGTAAAATTTGCTAAATATTTTTAGCAAATACAAAAAGGAAATATGTGTTATCCAAGTGTTAATGTTAGACTTAAAAACGAACATTTTTTTTTAAATTAAATATTTAGAAGAGGCTTAAAAAAACTTAAAGGGTCAGACTTTTTTATTGTTATTTCAGGGTTGGTCAGGTTACAGAAAACAAACCTTTTTTTCCCCCTAATTTTAGTATTTAGTTTAATTTTCTGTTCACCTGCTTTGTTTAAAGGGCAGCAGTAGGCCAATTTAAAAAGTAACGAATTAATAATCAGAGGGTTGCGAGTTTGAATCCAACAAAAGACTTGTATAAAGAGGGCTGTTCTATGGTGCATATTAAATCGGATGTTGGCATGGTGTGGAAGTGTAGAGAAGGCTATGCTAGCTTGGGTGTGACCTCGTCATCTGACCATGGTTCAAATTTATGTAATGTTCTCTGCTCTTTCAGGGTGGCGGCAGAACCGGGAAATCGGGGATTTCTCAGGGAAGAATCATTTTCTGGAAAAAATCAGGGAAGTTTCGTTTAACTCAGGGAAAAAGTTGGAATTTCGTTTTGCAAATGGCACTCATTTGGAACTTTTCCATTAGCCATGCGGGCGCCACTTTGAACCAAAATCAAAATGTCGGCAATTTTGTTTTCATTCCGAAAATGAGAAAATGTGTTTTTTACGTAAACATTCAGAAAAAAGAGTTGTATACATTGTATACTGTTTTATTAAACCTGTAACGGACGGAAATCCTGTAACCGAAGTCAACAGCCGTGCCACGTTCTCTAATGTCAATAATAGGAACATAGTGCTTTGCGGCTTTGAAAAATACTAACGGACGGAAAAACTTGCAAAAGTTAAACATCCGGTTCCAATTTAATTAACATATTTTTTCTTAAATACCTAGATTGGCGATTTTGATTTTGGTCCAAAATTGCGCCCGGCTAACAGAAAAGTACTCATTTAGATTATGCATATGTTTTTTAATATGTATGTGTTAAAAGTTATTATTTTTTCGAAAATTTTCGAACTCTGGAGGTTTTTTGTTAAAAAGTTTGCGTTGCCCGTTACAGTTCTTTTCGTGATTGATTCGTCATTCTCAAATGCGGCCAAAATCGTTTGCGAAGAGATCCAATCGGCGTGACATCACAATCTCCTATGAAAATATAAATATTAAATTGAAAAGTATTTGTTAAAAGTAAATCAAACGTATAAGGTATCTATCTGGTGTAAAATTTTCTGCAGCTTTGAAATTCGTTGATATTTTTATTTTATTTTAAACAATCGCTGATTTAGAAAAAAGCACTGAAGAACGCCAGTCATAACTTTAATTTATTTCTTTTGCTTCACCTGAATCCGTTACTTTTCAAAATGAATGGATCTCGAATCAAACTGTCATTCTTCTCGGCGGTGAAATTCGTATTGGAAAAAATATAAAAGCTACAATTTAAAAATTATTTATTTAAAGAAAATCATATTTTTTCGTATCGATATAATGTGAAATTTTCCGCAGATTTGAAATCCGTTGAAATTTTTCTTCTATCTTTAACGATCTAGGAGATAGAAAAAAGAACTACATAACTCCATTTTAAACTTTATTTGTTTTGTTCGTCCGCTAAAATCGTTGCTGAGAAAATCTAACGGAAAAAATGAATTTAGAATGTCATGTCTTTATACTGTATGCCATTATAAGGAAAATAATAATAATTAAATTCCAATTAACTAATTTTGAAATGTTTTAGACTAAATTTTAAAATTCGGGCGCAATAAAAAATTGCAAGAAATTCTAACCACATGTGTGCTAAATTTCACTATTGTAAGTGCCATCGATTCGTTAGGACACTGCATACAGGACAGACAGACAAACACTTCCTTTTATAATAGAGATGCACCGAGCGCTGAAGCCATTGACGGATTCAGGGGCTGATGACTGCTTTTACATCCACATCAAAATAGTTAAAAATCTAAAATTAAATATTATATTTATAACTTAATATTATTTGGTCTATTATGGAATACAATAAAAATATTTTTTACTTATCTTATTTTTATGCATCTATCAGTCTAGTTTTTTTAGTTCATCAAGTGTCAAGCTTATCATAATTACTGAAGAATTGTTCTGCGAACGGATGGAGAAACTCGGGAATTTCATGAAAAATACTCTGCAAATCAGGGAACTTTTTACTTCAATTTTTGTAGCCACCCTGTCTTTCCGTTTGGGGGTTGATCTCCAATCATCGGCATAGCCCATTGTGTTGCTTCAGTGTGATTGTAATTAAAATACCTACCTTTATTAAAATGCTACTTGAACTCGTTTACATATCTATTGCTAGATTATAGTTAAGTGAGTTGACTTATTACACATTGCTTAGTTACAATGTGTTTTAAGAAGTGAGCAATTTACTTTTGATTCTTTTAGCAGTCTATTATTCAAGTCTATTCGTTCAGTTAGCTCAGTACTAGACTTAAAAAGTTTACTTCAAAAGCAGTCCTTTTCTTTTTTTAATTGGTGTACAGTAACATAGTACAAAACAACAGTAATAAATATCAGCTATAGAAATATTTAGGAAGATGTGTATTTTTGTATGAGATACTGATTTAACATTAGGAGCGCTCCAATTTTTTTTATACTCGTAACTTCGAAACAGTAAGACCAAATTACATGAAATTTGGTGTCTAAAGTTAAATTTTGATATAGATTTCAAATAGAGGTAGAAATTAAGTTGCTCAATTTAATATGTGGCTAATATACCCACATGCAAGTTTTGCGAATTGGAATCTTTTAAAGACTTGAGCTTCTGTCGAACACCATCTTTGAATTTTCTTCACTGTTAAAATTACTTGAGTGAAGAGGTGTTCTTTTTTCCTCACGACTACATATTGATGAAAAAAATATGTTGATCAGTGTCATGAATTGAATTTTGTGCTAAAATTTTATCATTTGTGTTGTGCATTTTTGTCAATTTACAATGGTTACAATTGCAACTAATTATCTCATTTAGGTATAATTAGCATGTTTTTTTAGCACTGATCCTATTGCAGAAACACTGTTCTTCAATAATCAATTTTAAAGTTATGGAAACATGCCTGTATTTGGTGACAGTATCTAACAAAAACCTTTATAACTAGAAAACTATTTCAAATATTTACAAGATCTTGGCATTGTTTGAAACTGGAAGGTTTGAAAATATTTTGAATTATTAAAGAAAATTGATATTTTGGTTTATTAGTGTGTACTGCACCTAAAGTGAGTTAATATAATCTTTAGTCACCAATGTAGCATTCGGGATAAATTTTCTATTTTAAAAAAGTAGTTTGATTTAAAATGTTTATTCCTTATTTTAAAAAATGCATTGATTTCTTTTCAAAATAAAAAAATTTCTGCCTTGTTTCTTGTGCCTCCTTTTAAATAAGTGTAATTTATTATTTTATTTATATGTAATTTGTTTTTTATTTATTTATAACATTTTTTAAAGGGCAAAAGCGATTATAAGCAGGATGAGCCACGACCTCCTAGAGGTTTTGATCGAAAACTAGAACCTGATCGAATCATTGGAGCAACTGACACGAGTGGGGAATTGATGTTTCTGATTAAATGGTATGATAATCCTTATTGGTTTTATAAACAACCAACACTATCCCCTTATATTTATAAAACAAACATTTGTGAAATTAATTATGAGCAGGCCTAATTTTCATTTTTTACTTTGAGGTCAAATGAGCACATTTAGCTTTGCTACATTTATTTTCTTGTAGAGTTCATTCTTGGTATATTTATATAAATTCATATGCTGTGAAACTTGTATAATTTAAGCTTTTAATTTTTGCTCCTTGAATTTTCCAATACCATGGTGTGGGATGCCAGCTCAGGTGTAACCTTGTCATCTCACCATTGTTCAAAATTACGTTTTATCTTTTGCAGGGCTTATAATATGTCATTTTTTTAATCACTTTTTGTCACTTAGTGATTTGATTCATTTTCTTAAATTCTACCAAGACGGGAACTATTTTAGTGTGCTGTTTAAAAAGTTAATTTTTTCCTCTAAAAAGTCTAATTGCCATGAAATTTGAACTTTTTTGCTCGTATATTTTTTACTGTAAAAAAAACACAAAAATATGGGATTTTTACTAAAAATTGCCAGCAATTTCTGTTTTATTATTTGTTCCCAATGATGATGACCTGAGGCAGGGTTCCCATGGCATGGTCTTTGAGAGGTTCTCGATTCCTCTCCCTCAGGATCCTTGAAAATTATAGAATTTGTTGAAAAGTCCTTGATTTTCTTTCCATATTCCCTGAAATTATCGGTTGCCTAGTACATATTGTGTAATGTTGTCTTGCGTTGGAACTTGTCTATTGTAGTTTTCTCCTTGACATGTACGCCATTGAGCATAAGGGTGATTTACCTCCCCTTTCTGAATGAGTCGTTTTTATGTTTATTTTGAGGCGTTTGTAATGGTGATGCTACGGCTGGTGCTGGTATAGAAGTTGCAAGAGCAATGGAAAGTCCCAACAGACATACTACTGGATAGGTGGAAATTACTCCAAAGAGAATTTGAGGGAGAAAGATTTAGGTTGATGTTTACTGGAACCAGTTCTTGAGGCTGCGAGACATACGTGGTATGAATCCTAAATACCCAGTTGTGTGAAAGGTAGTGACTGCTGCTCTGTCACTTTCTTATGGCTGTGCTGACATTGAACGTGAATTCTCAGTCTCGGGAAGAGCAGTTGACTGAGACAGAACACACTCAATAAATTGACGACGGTCAAAAGTAGCTTGGCACATTTTAACAATCAACCTTATTTGGTGCCGATCACATCAAAGCTAATGGATACGAGAAGGGTTGCATGTAAAGTCAACAATGCCTATTTAAAAGGAAAAAACGGAAGGCATGAAAAAAAATTCGAGGACAAGGGGGAAAAACTAGAAGCAAAGAAGGGGGGGGGAAATTTGAGCAACTTTCACAATGATTGAAGGGTGACAAAGGCAGAATTTAAAACTTGCACTTTTCTTGAGAAGAAAGACAAAAATTATTCAGACTTAATCATTGTTTCAAAATAATAATATGCTTTTTAAATGTCGGGGATAGATATCATTCAAAAGAAAGGCAACTGGGGAGTATCTTTATATCTTGGAATATATTTGGCATGTCGCTTTTTTACATCTGAAAACCTGTTTTAACTTCTGATTTTGGTTCGGGGTTCCAGTGCAACAGTAGTTTTCCAATTCAATAATGCATTCTCATACATAAGCTTGCTTTTATTTTCCGTTAAAGCAGTGATAGAAAAGGTAGTTAGTGACAACTTATTCTTTTTAGGAATACTCAGTGCATGTATTTGTAACATCCAGTCTGCAAGCTTTGAACACCCTTTGGCCCTAACATAAAATTTTATAAGCATTTGACAAAATGAAAAACTATTCAGTTGTTTCTCTTATGTCAAGTTATTTTGATGAGTATTAATTTTCAGAGTTTAGTTACACTGTGTCTGATGTTTTAACTGTTAAATATATGAAATTTTGTGGAAATTTTTGTAACTTGCGTTGTGATAAACAATATCCGTTTACTGTGCTATTTTAGGAAAGGATGTGACGAGGCTGACCTGGTATCTTCCAAGTCGGCGAACAAAAACTGTCCTCAAATTGTGATCCAATTTTACGAAGAACGACTAACTTGGCATTCTGGCAATGCCTGTGAGGAGGAGGGAGGATCTGTAAAAGATGGAAAATAAGCCCGGTTGACAGTTTTTAAAGATTTTTACGAATATAACTTTCCATCTTGTAAATAATCATTTTTGCTGTTGAAAATTCACTTGGACATGGTTATTAAAAGACTTGTTTTATATAATCTAATTACCTTTCAGTGTTTTCCCAAGTAGTAAAATTAAACATTTGTTCTCTAAACCTTCTGTATAAAAGTTTATATTGTGTTACATTGGATGCACTTATTCAAAAACTGAAGACAAGTGTATATTTTCAAAAGCATGTATTAATATCCATTATCTAAAATTCCTTGTGAATGTGTAAGTAAATGTGTTAATAAAAGTTAAATTGACTATATCTTTTCTTGCTTTTAAAATATTTCATTTTATGCTACTTTGAACTTTCCTGCCTGTGGATTTTTACATCAGGGCGGAGCCCCAATCAAAAATAAGACTTGAGATGTTCGAGTCAACTGGATTGGATTTTAGGTCTTGGCAACCATGTTGGATGAAATGTGACCTACAAATCTGGCTCCCATGTATTACCTTTCAAGTCGCATGTATTCAACAACTCTAAATTGGAGATTGGTTAAAATGCAAAAATCTGTTTCCACTTGTGTCTAGCACTGATTGCCATGATTTTGCAGTAGACTACATGAATGTTGAATTTGCATGCTTTTTTGTCGCAACCTAGCACTGTGTTCCCAGCTATATAATAAATCCTCAAGATAACAGCCCAACACATAATTTAATGCCAGCGTTGTTTTTCCCCCCCAATTTTGTGTACTTATGTGCTGTAAACAAATGTTAGTTATTGCCCAACACCTTGGTTTGCGAGTTATGTGTTACAAAATTTACTATGGAAGGACTTTTTACTTAACTGTAAAAAACACACCACTCCTGTAAATCTATTCCGAAAACTCAAAAATTCCAGCTTTAATTAATTTTTTTCCGTATTTGTTCTGGGCATTTTTTGTCCAATGTAGGCAAAACAATTGCAGTTGATGTTAGGTGTAAACACTAGGTTATGTCAACAAATATGGCTTCATACAATCGGCAGTAGAGATTAGGGGGTAAAGGAACCAGTAGTCTATTCTCGAATGAGTTTTTTTATTAAGTATTTTATAATTTACCTACGCTGAATCGCTAAAAGTGGAACTGATGGTTTCTAATATAAAAAGTTTTTCTCCAACATGCCAAATATATTAAAAATCAGCTCAAAAATTCTAGACAACAAACAAAAAACTTTTTTTTGTAAGGCTAATCAACAGTTTGTTAAAAGCAAATTGAAAATCATCATTTAGTATTCCTGTAATTATGTTTACTTTTTAGTATTGATTTAAAATCTAGAAGGCCATTTTTCATTGCACTTCTATGTTTCAACTTCATTTTTGCACTCGGAACTTTGAAACAGTATTTATTATAATTAATTCCTAAACGCTAGTTTACAAATCAATTGTAAAAACTCCATAATGTATCACATCAAAGTTCAAATATAGTTCATTTTGCACCTTAAATTAAAGGTTTTGCTGCTTTCTAAAAACTAGTCTGAAAGCATTTGTACTTGCATGCAATTGGGTAGAGTAAAATTCAGACGATCAATAACCAGTTCATTTATTAACTTGAATCAAAAGGTTTACAGCAAAGTTTTTATAATTGATGTAAATGTTTTACAGTCATGCAAGTATAAAATTGAAGAGTGAAGACATTTCCTTCAGCAACAAATGAACTAAATTTAATATGCTTTCAAACAAGTCAAGATGAAGGTTAAAAATAACCTAATACTTTTTGGGTTATTCCATGTGAAAAATTCGAAAATCAGAAGACCCACTTATTGTATTTTTGTAATTTGGAAACAATTTTAAACATACATTTTTGAGGAATATAGTTCAATGTTGAGAACTTTTAAAACCATTCGGGCTTGCTTTATCAAGACTTGAAGCGGGTATTGATGACTAAAAGTTTCATCACCAAACATCTATTTAAATAGAACCAAGACTTCCATAACAGATTTATTATTGCCAATCATTACATTTCCTTCCTACTATGTATATTTTCATGTTTCAATTGAGAACAGTGAAATGAAACCGTAAATCACATGCTAAATTGTAAAAAAGCAGAACATCAAATTTTCAATACCTTAAACAATTCTACTTTTTTTTAATGAACGTGGTAACTTATTTGATATTTGTTACACAATCTGATACAGGTCTTGTTCAATGTTTTAGCACCTATTGAAATTTGGCCTAGTGCTGCCAAATTCTTAAATCTTTCCTTCACCAGTGATTGATAAATATGGAACACTGATTTGGAAATCTAGAGTATAACAGCAATGTTTGAATTTTCTTATGCTCTCAAAATTAAATATACTTTCATAATTCTTAATATTTATATTTCCTAAGGATATGTGTAAATCAAACACTAACAAAATAAACTGATTCTTTCACTGATGAAACATTCCTTGAATATACACGTAAAAAAAGGGTTTTTTAAAAATTTCATGCACATTATTTCATATACAGAAGCTGATAGCTTTCATTGTTGCACCTACCATTAATCACATTTTGATAGTTGGCTCTTAGTTAAATAGAGCTGATTATGATTAAAATAAGATTTGATAGAGGAAAACGTTAAATCTTCAAATTTTTACATCTAATTAAAGTATTCCTTGGACAAAAATAAGCAAAAGGCAATGAAAAATTTAAGGCCATAATAGACATCTGTAATTTTTTTAATCGTATTTTCCCATCATTTTATTTTTAAAATGTTTTTCTTTTCCTTTATTAAAAATTGTATTCAAACTTTTCCCAAGAGACTCCTTTTTCTCAACAATGCAATATAAAAATTTATAATTTGGTTCAAAAACTTGTTGAAATATAGTGTTGCAAACAGGCCACTTGTGTACTGCTAAGAATTTTTTTTTTTCATGAACTTTAAATGCCAGTTAACAAAACAGATTTCTGAAACCTAATTTGTAATTGCTCATTCTTCACGTGACCTATTTAAATTCTTGCATCAAAATCTGTGATGTTGGCCACAGCTTATGTGTTCATTTTTCATGGAATGACCCTATAATGCTATAAATTAAAGTTTTAACTTTCTGGAACAATTTTGTAATGAATTTTGATACCCTATTAAATTTCTCATTTATGTGAATATTAATTAAGTTAATAAGCAATCTGAATTTCTTTAGATTGGTACTATAGTTTTAACATCTACCATTGTTGTTCAAAAGAAATGTGATGGGAATAGTTCAAATTGGCACAATTGATAAACAGCCAAATTTTGTGGCAGTGGTGTTTTTTAATTTGCTCAAAAGTAAGGCTAGTACTGTATTGTCACACTTCTGGAAAATAGGCTTTTGTAAATTGCATTTGGTGAAATGTTCCCAGTATGAACCTGGGGTATTGTATTACTAAATTTATTCATCAACTTAATGTTTCTAATAGCCATTTGTTTTTAATTTCAAATTGTTGCAGTAAATACTCATTTCAGATTGATGTCGATTTTGATTTAAGAAACAATTTGGATTAACCATTTTGAAGTTCACAAAGGTTAATCCAAATTGTTTGTTAAATTAAAATTTGCACCTAATTAATGTTACAATTCATAAACAAGTTAAGCTTGATGCCGTAATAAGTAGTATGCACAACATCCTGCTACTAATAGTTTTTGCCTTCTAAGTGCAGTGGTACCTCAATTTTCTGAATTTTACCAGTTACAAAAAATGAGTAACAACCCCGATCCAACAAAATTAGTCGCATTTTAAAATCAATCCTTTTCACCCGAATCCTGAGTTTATATTCTAGTTTCATAATTACAATATTTGTGACCATCAACTTGAATCCAGAAATGACACTGGTATTAAAATGAATGGGTTATCGTCAATTGTTTTTGTGAAGAAACACGTTTGGTTGCATTTTCAGATAAGCAAACCACAATATCCAAGCTTTATTTTACTATTATACTAATATTAACACATCATTTTATGATATCCTCAAAAGTAAATGAATCGGTTGTTTGAGAAACCTCACAAGTCACTTTTTGTTCAAGTCGAGTTTTCAATAAAAATCTATTCCTCAGAGGTACACTCATCTCTTAGAAACGACACTAGTCAGGTCATTCTACATACAGTTACCCCGTATGAAAGTTTTCATTTATTTGAGAAACCTCGTAAGTCACTGACTTACGGGCTTTCTCGAATAAACAAAAACTTTCATACGGGCCAACTGTGGTGTTTCACTTCTAAAAGATGTGTCTACCTCTGACAAATAGGTTTTTACAGAAAACTCGATTCCGAGAAAAAAGTGACCTATAGGCGTAAAGTTCCAAAGGATGAGAAAGTCGCTTCTAAAATCTCGCAGTTCATGCGGTTTTCACACTCATTCAAACATAAGGATGTTGTAATTTTCAAACCTTTTAATGATGGGTTTGGCAGTCACTCTTTTTGGTTAAACAACAATAAAAAGCTGCCTCTATCACTCCCAAATGAACCAGTATATCCAAGTGGAAAAATCCCCATCAATAAGAGAAAAAAAATTGAAGACATAAATAAACTGATGAAATACATCCCAGATGAAGAAAGCATTCTACAAAGAGAGTTCACCTGTGTCCTACATCTGATTCTGAGTTGATAGAGAACTATGCTAATGAGATGAATAAATTATTTTTCACCATTGATACCACTCTTATTCATAGAACTAAATAATCTTATTTGTGTTTCATATTTATTTAATGTTTCTACCTGTTTTAGAATACATTTTTGAGGTGTACTAAGTACTTTTTATTTTATACAGTTAAGAATGCAATTACATTTAGCCAAAACTATATGTATTTGAGAAACCCCATAAGTCAACTGATTTTAAAAATCCATTATAATTTATTTATCTTTTGAGACCTCCATTGAGCAAAGATTGTATTTAGCTCCTAACAATAGATTTTATTAGAAATAATAATATAGAGGTCGCCAGTTAATGGAGGAAGTTTTTACTCGATTTCCAAAGTTGTTCTCACCTGACTTATGGGGTTTCTCAAACAACCAATTCAAATAGCCCCTTCCTAAATGTTAAATCAGGCTTCAATTGTAAATATTAAGTTAATAAAATTTACCAATTACTGTAAGCTGTGGAAAGATCTTCCAGTTAATTTATTTTGTTTGACCCTATGCAAAAAATGCAATAGATTCTATTAAAACCAAAGTAGGACACCATGCTTCCGAGCCTCCAGAATGTACGGATAGCCAAATGCATACATCTGAAACAGAACATTTTAATGAAATAAAAGTTTAAAACAAATTTTTAAGGAATAAACTTTATAAATAGTTATTTATAATGCAAATTTACGCCACTCAAAGTGCAAAACTGTTAATACATTTTAGTTTGATTATGTGGCGTTATTTTTACCTTCTGTCTGCACCTAATAAAATGTGACTGCAGTTAAAATCTAAAGCTAGAGATATTTTTATCAATATGTTAAGCTGGTAGCCAACTCGTTTTTATATTGCACAAAAATTTTACAAAATTACCAGTCCCTATCTGGCTAAATAAAAGAAAGTTCAAGGGGAAACTTACAGAAAAACATGCAATTATTATCACAAAAACAAAGTTTTTCAAAACTACCCTGTGATTGTACATGTAAATCTGCTTTTACATGATCAATTACATTCCTCAACAATACATGTTAATATCGATGGAAGAAAAAATTGGTACCAGATCAAAAAAATTAAAAAAACCATATGAAAATATTTGTTTTAAGCTTATTGTTTTATTTCAACAAAATACATCTGTAAAAAACATGTATAAAAGAAAATTTGCATTTGAAATTTAAAAAATTCTTCATGAACAAAAGAAAATCTGTTTTACACATAAGATTTTATTTATTTTCACTTTCTGATTTGTCGATACTTTTTGTAATAAAAACATAAAGCCCTCTAGAATGAGTATTGGCTTGTTCTTTTGGACGGGATCATGTAGGCCTTGTTATTTATAAAAGCTAACGTTTTTCTTTGGGATCCAAAAAAAAAAAATGAACCGTTTGACTACAGCTATAGATATAACAAGTGCGATTCTTTCTTGATGTGATCATGGTTCAACTTCTGTACCAGCCATAGTCAAAAGGTTAATGGGCTGAAACAATGACACAATATGGCGTAAATGTGCACCAAATTCAATAAAAATATTGATGATGGATACCTAGATGTACATATTGGTAAACGAAAGCCAGCGTATTTTTAGAAATTGGCTTGGCTCGCTCATGTTAAATTAAAATGACTCGCGTTAAAAGAGAATAAAATATTTGTGTTGAATCAAATTCATGAAAAACAGAATTAGATGTACAATAGAAAGATGAAATGAATTAATTTTCTGCGGAACTAAAGTAATTGCTTAAGTGTTTAATTAATAGCTATATTGCTAATAGCTTAGCGTTGCTTTAAACTGGCACTGGACTACACCCACCGTTGAAATGATAACTACATATCCCAAATAAATTTTATTTCTGTACCAGATTTCTTAAGGTCAATTTTTAAAGCAAATTGAACAAAAGCTCTGAAATCTACACTCAATAGAACAATGATCTTCCAATGCTAACAAATACCTTAACACTACGGCTCATTCTTGGTTCATGTGCCGAGAAGGTACAACTGCTGTACCAGCTGTATTGTAATGGTTAATTGCAAACACTGCCATCCCATCTTGCACTCAGGGCCGTCCTAAGATATTTGGCACTCGTGGGCTACTAACAATAATGCGCCCCTCTTCATACGAAAATACGCGAGGGGTGACCGGTGGAGTTTGAAAACTAGAAAGTGTCAGTATAGTCATTCACGCCCAAGTCCAGTTGTCAAACTGATTTGAGTTTAAGAAAAATTGCATCAAAAGGCTGTAGCCCTGTGGTTAGGGTGGCCCTGCTTGTACTAGTTAAGAAAAACCTTCCAAGATCAAACCATGATGATCAGCAATACCTTAATAAATTTGTCCGGTTGTTACTTTCAAATTACTCAAAATCAAATGAGTTCCCTTATTACTGAGTTTGCTTAACTCCAGAGGTTGCATCTCTGAAGTTAAACAAAACTGCAGCTTTAATGGCATTAACTTTTTATCTGACCAAATATTCTCTGATTGTTCTGGATTTGTTACTCACTGCCAATTACATGATTAACCGTTGTCATTATAAGCCATGTACTCACTATTGAACTACTATAACCTTCACACTAAGCAATAGTGATGCAACCAGACTAGGATGTGGATGGTAAGTTCAGTCATCTTGTAACATGTTGGGAGCAGTTTAACCTACCATTTGGAGTGGGCTCAGAAGCAAACAAATCCACAAGGCTGTAGTGTACAAGAGAAAATTAATGTCGACCAACCGGTCTAGTGGTTAAGGTGTTGTTCTCTGGATCGGAAGGTTCCTGTTTCGAATCCGGGGTCAGGGCATGGATGTAATTGTGCTGTCCTTATTTAGGGGTAGTGATGGTCGCCCATTGGGTGCCCCTTCACAAATGACCATCGCTTCCCGGCCTTGCAGTGGCCCATAATTAACAATCAAGTGCCCGCCGTAATTAAAAAACGAGAAAATTCTCTAGCTCAGAAGGCGGTCACATTAATAAATTAGGTTATGATACTGTTCGCTAATAAGTACATTTACATTTCTTTCTCTGCAGTGTAGTTTTCAAAATTTCTGTTTTTAAGTTAATTGGAAGAACTTAAAATATTCCTGGTTGCTTCTAGTCAATAAGTATATGCAAGCTTCCTTGCCTAATTGGATTTGATTAATGCCAAATTAATGATATTAACCTAGAGCAGAGGATAAGATTAAGTGCATTATAACCAAGAATTTCAAATAGGTAAATCAAATTACAAACAACCATGAAGTGCTGATGTTAGTTAAGTATGTGCAGAAGTGACATTAGCACACAAGCTAATGTGCTAAATTAATTAGAAGGGTTTTTTGAATTTCACTTTTTTAAATCTCTAGCAAAAATAGTTAAATCTATCAAAACTGCTTGCTGTTTAAGTGTATGAGGATTATAAATCAGCTTTATAACACTTGTTTTCAGTAAACTAAAAATCTTGAGTTACAGCCCATTGGTCAATGCCAGGGTGCTGGATGGAAAGGTTCCTGGTTCGAATTCAGGGTTGTTAGTTAATCTGGTATAAATGTGTGGCCTATATAAATGGGTTTTGCTAAAAATATGTAGTTTGTATGCGAAGTGTAATCTGAACACATTCCCCATGGTGCACTACAGTAAAGTGGTTTACAAGTCCACCTTTGTAATGAGTAATACTCAATTGGCTGCGGATTAAAAAAAGAAAAATTCTGAAAGATTGGAACAAAAATTTTTTTAACCAAATTGTGTAGAATCATGGAATTAACAACCTTGTTGCTCAATTCTGGTAGAATTCCCCGATTCAAATTAATTATACAAGATGAAAAAAAAAAACTAAAATTCTTTATAAATTGTAATTTTGCATCAAAAACTTGTTTAGTTTAAAAATAGGTTGTGGAATAAAAATGATGCTATAGCATTCACTAAATTCAATTCTAGTTGGATATTTCAAATAAAATTTTTAGTAGTACAAGCATAAGAAAATATGACAATTTTTGAGTATGCAAGATGTTCCTAAGATCCATTCTTAGTTCAAAATATTATGGATAAATTCTAGTGCTTTAATGTATTGGTTTAGGTAGAGGTTTATGGGGGTTAGAAGAGGTGAATTGGCTATACTGCTCCAAACACAAGTTCTTTAATGGGAACACTGATAATTGTTTTTCTTGAATGTGTTAAAAACTGAAAAAATTTGGAGCGAACCTTTTTGGAAATTTTAATTGATAATTAGTTCAAATCTAAAAAACCACACCTCTTATTGCTCAAAGTGCAGATCTGTTATGAGAGACCAATGAGATGTAAGTTATAGACAATAAAGCCTAATGATTCAAGAAGTTTTAATTTGAATCAAAATTTTTAATTTGAAAATACACTCTCATGTCCAAAATTATCTTTACATATGCAAAAATAATTACATTCCATGAAAAACCCAATCAATGTAATCCATTTTTGCATGGAATATGTGAAAGACAATCCTGATTAGCTTTATCCAATCAAAAGTGATCAAAGAGTTTCTGATATGCAAATCAAGACATTACGTCATCCAACAGTGAATCAATTGCACAGAGTCAATATTTGAGTGAATTTCTGCAAAACAGTGTTTGATTTCAGTGTAAGGACTCAAGACGGCTCCCATTATCATTTGGAAGAATCTGTGAAGTGGCTTATTATCGGCTATTTAGAAGCAGGGCAGATAATCATAGGAGCAGCGAGATGTGTGAATATTTCAAGACTGTGGAAACAATTTCAGAACTCTGGAACTGTTGTAAGAAGGCCTGGACACGGTCATAAAAGTGTAACAGCTGCTTCTGATCGATATATGGTAATAACTGCCTGTTGTAACAGAAAGTCTACTGCTCAGCAGTTAAGTTCAGAACTTGCAGCCATCACAGGAACTGTTGTATCAAAGCAAACTGTATACAGAAGGCTTAATACAAAGGCCTTTATGCCAGAAAGCCAAGGGTATGTGTTTCCCTGTCATCACAACACAAGAGGGATCGCTTTAACTGGTGCAAAGAGCTTTAGAACTGGAGTCAACACCAATGGACCCATGTTCTCTTTACTGATGAGTCAAGGTTTAGTTTAACATCTGATTCTAAACGTTTTTACATCTGGAGCAGAGTCAGAAATGTGAAATCTTCGTTAGAATATTATGGTGTGGGGAGGAATAATGATTGATGGATGTACACCCCAACACATTTTCAACAGAGGATCAGTGATGGGCCAGATATCAGGATGAGGTCTTAGAACATTATGTAAGACTTTTTAGAGGTGCATATTGATCTATAATTTTATTTATGGATAATAATGTTCGTACATATCAAGCAAACCTCGTTGATGAATTCCTTGAAAATGAAGCCACTGTGCGAATACCATGGCCATCAAAATCTCCTGATCTGAACCCTATGGAGAACTTATGAGACTACCCTGGAAGTGCAGTTGCACGCAGACATCCTCTTCCTAGAGATATAAATGCCATGAAGACCGCATTGCTCGAGGAGTAGAACTTAATTCCTCAAACTGTGGTTAACAACATTATTGACAGCCTGAAATGTGTGTACAAGTCGGGGGCGATCACAATCCATATTAAATTCGTAGGCCTTAATTTTTTTTTCTGAGTTATTCATTTCTTTCTGAACCCTCCTCATCACAAATAATATTGCTATTTTTATTGTTTCATGCTGCAGTTTTATATCATATGCAGTGTTCTTAAATTTTGTATTTATGTGTTTTGATATTACGTCTCATTCCACACAAATTCATATAATTATAGTTCACAGTTTCTGAGAAATCTGTGATTCTATGCATGTAAAGATAATTTTGACACCAGTGTATTTGAGAAAAGAAAACCATATCAAAAAAGAAACAAAAGATTAATTTACTTACCTACAAAAGTTTTTCAGACCTCTACTTTCACAGTGGCTGGTGAAGATTCCAAATCACCATCCAAAACACTATCACATTCTGTTCCATACCTACTTTGAAAAGGAATGTTGTAACTGCATTCCAGTCCATGCCCCTTAACTTCCAAATGACTTGGATAAACAGATACTGTAGCAAAGGCAGAAGTGTCAGGAGGCGTTTCAACAATGCCAGCAAAAGCTATGTAACTGATACCATGACTATCTAAAGCATATCCACTTTCATGAGTATGACCACTAAAGTATGCTAAAACACATTTATGTCGATGAAAGATCTCAACCACTTCTTTATAATTCCACAACAGACAGCTCCAGTCTGTATTATCAGGGTTTAAACTGACATGGCCTAAAAAGTAATAACTATTTTGAATTGAGGTACATGCAAAACATCATAAAGAATGAGTTGAATTATTTTTTAACAATAGTTCACAAATCCTTACTGTTTCTGCAAAATTTTCAACACCAATTTTAAATTTCTATAACAAAACTTAATGATATTGCTTTTTAAAAATTGTAAAATCTTCTTACATTCTCAATATTTTCGATGTATTCAACACTTTAAAATGTTTAATTCATACACTAAAATCTGATTTGAAAGATTCTACTAATATACATTAATTTGACAGTATAAATTTTTTTTTTAATATTTAGTGTGGTATAGCTAGGTCTTAAACTTCCAAGATTCACCTTTGATTTCCATTCAAGAACAAGACCAAATCGCAAAGTTAATAAATTTTTCTATCAATTTTGTGCAACCAGATAATTTCTAATTACAGTACAACCCTGGTTAACCGAACTAAAAGGTGCGTTTTGGATAGCGATTTTTTCGGTTAAGCCGTGAATACCTACTACTATGTATTTTGTATCTAATTACAATATGTATGTAATTCTAAAATGTTTTGAAGGTCAAACGAATTCAAAACTCTTTGTATGCTACACTTGTATTCCTTATTGAAGTTAAAATTACATTTATAGGATTAAAGAACATCAATATATACATACTTAATAATAACGTATGAATTTTTCTTTAAAAAAATTCATTATTCCCGTGCAGTACAGTACAAGTTTTTTTGTTGTTGATTTTGAAGGCACATTTCAAATAACCCAAGTTCGGTTAACCAGGGTTTTACTGTACCACTTGAATTTCATTGTTCCTAAAATGTTGCCAGTGATCAAAGTATTTGTGAAATATGAATCTGTTCTGCTAAAATGCAATACTTTACATTGTAGTAGCTTCACCGATTCTGAAAGGAGTATGGATTTCTTAGGTTTTAATAAAAGAAACTTCTAATGGCTTTTCTGTAATACTTTGTTTGGGGGAAAGTGGAATGCACTGAATGTCCAAATATCACATCTGGAGAAAATAGGTTACGTGTCCAAAGGAAATAAAAATTAAGTATTCAATATTGTATTCCAAGACTTTATTTATTAATATACGCTACATTTTAATTAATTCAAATAGAATACAATTTAAATTAATTTAATAAAATGTCATACTTCATTCGGATTTTCGAATTCAGACAATTAAGAACACAGAACATTTTTTAAGTTACTTCCAATAGAATGCAGAAAGTGATTGAATTAACCTTGCACTGAAACAAAAGAATGGTCTATTGGTGATGATCCAGGAACAATCCTGAAGGGAAAGAGCCTAGGAGAAAACCTCATAATTTTGAACCAGTCAGATGACATGGTCAACACCTGAGCTGATACTCCTGTCGCCAAACTTTCCCACTAATGTGAGGACATTTGAGGATACAAAAGATTTAACATGCACTAACCCCCCCCACACACACACACAACAGTCTTTGATTTGTCATTTGGATTAAGAGTTAAGATTAAAACAAATATCATAGTTTAGAGAGGTGAAATAAATCTGACACCAACCAATTAAATGCAGATAAAATTTCTCAGAGGTAGTATTTTTAAGTAGACATTTCTAAAATTATTTGTTTATATATAACCAAGTTATTCTTACCATAAACAATAACTTTTTCTCCTAGTTCATCAGATTCTTTTAACTCCTGTTCAAGCCATGACAACTGTTCTGTACTAAGTGCACCATTCATTTGCTGGAAACGAATGTCAAGGTCTTGCAGAGCACCATTGCAGTCCCAGTCTTCAAACACATTATGACCATGTTTGGAACTCAATATCTTTGCAGCTTCTTGATAGTTAGGATGATCCTCATCATAACCCAGGACACTCACATCAAAACAATCTAAGGAAATACATTTAATACCAGGGACAGGAGAAAATTTATAATACAAAACAGGATTTAAAGTAGAGCTATTTATCATAGGCTTCACAGGACAAAATATTTCAGGTGGGATATTTAGCTTCATAAGAGATTCATAGAATAAAGAAGCAAGTTCTTTTCTATTAAAATTATACAATTCATGGTTGCCAACTGTGTGGAATGTTGGTATTGATGAATGCTGTTCAAAATGGGCCAAGGTACACCTTAAACCTGAGTAGGATCCACCGCAGGACCTACTAAGTCCATCAATTATATCCCCTAATTGCAAGACAAATTTTACTTTAGGATTTGATTCTTCCCAATGATTAAATGCCACATCAACTTGGTTTAACGATCCTCTGTAAAAACGAATCTTTGACGAATCATAAATGGCAGGTCGGTCATTGCAATCTGCATACTGAACATCAGTCAGTACACCAAATTTTACTATGGGTTCTTTCAGTACCTTTGGATCCATTGCCACAGTAAAACTGAAATTAATAATAAAAATTATTTTACTAAAGATAGTAAAATGAATAAAGGCATCAAATATATAAATTGCAACAAAAGGTTTTGTGTAGGATGTCATTTAATAAAAGCAAATATAAATATTTGTATCAGGGTTTGAAATAAGCAGTCAAGTTGTATTTTGTACCTATACATTTCATTATAACTGAGTTTTGGGATTAAATCATCTTTGACACCTAATTTTTCACTTATTTGGCACAAATTCCAACTGTGTGTGTGCTGGCATTCATACTCCAATACAAAAAAAAATCTCTTTTAAACAGGCACTTCTCTGTTTATCTATATACACAACCATGAAATCAAAATGTGCACCAGTGTAATATTTTATTGAGGAAATATTTTAGATCATTGAGCCCGACTTACTGGTCCTGATCTGTAACTACATTTGGGAATTATGAGTTTAGTTGTTAGCAGAAAATATTTTCCAAATATTAAAATTTGGAGAATATTTGAAAATTTTCTATTTAAAACTTTATCCTTTAGAAATTGCAAGTTTATTGATCACAGAAATGAAAGTGAAGCATAATAATGTATCATTTACAGATAATAAGCACCGTTTTATTGAAAACTATGATACATTCCCATTTTCATACATTACTCATAATGCTTGCTGCCACTATGAAGTCGAGATATCCCCTAATTCTGCATATAGTTTTGCAAAATACACATTAAACTTATAGGTTGGAAATTAAAAACAAAAATTCTAAGAGAACTTCATAACTACATATACTGTGAAGTAAAAAGTACTGTTAAAGTAAATAATAAACACTTGGAAACAAATTGTTAAAAAAAAAAAAAAAAAAAAGAGTACAAAAATAAATAAATATTTGTTTATTTTTCTTTATTTCTCGCTTATTACTGTTGTTTCTTTTTTCTTATCACTGTTTACTGGCTTATTATGTTAGCCTTTGGAGTACTGCATATTCAAACTTCTGATTTGTTCACTTATGTATTCATTATTTTCATACATTTTTTTGCATTGCATGACATTTTTTTGTTTTATGTAAAAAGAAAATTCTAGATTACTTGATTATTACTTACTCTCCATTACCCTTGGAGAATATTCTCCGAAAGATTAAGTTTTTATGAAATGTACATAGCAATTTGATATTTGAAAATTTTACATGTGAAAAATATGGTTCTGATACATAAACTGTAAACAAAATTATAATGCATTAAAAACTAGTTGTATCACCTCTTTGCTTCTTTCATTAGTTACAAAGGTTAAATATATGCTTAAAGGATAAAATTAAAAGTACAACAATGACATATACATGAAGCTAGGAAAGTTGAAAATACTTATATTTACACTGAATTGTTTTTTTAAATACTTCTTGCACATATAGTCTTGTAGGATTATAAGCAACAAAATATTCATCTGAATATTTCAACAGATTTTAATTGTGCTATTAAGTAAACGAAAAACCCAAGCAAAATATAACCTAATTGGTGATTTGTTTTTCCAAATTTCATTTTATAAATTTACTAGAATCTTTCATACCAAAGTTTAAAATATTTATTCATACAATTTTTTTTAAGCATCTCCACTACACTTGTGAGAACTCGACAGACGGGTATTTCTTCCTTCTTAAATGAGCCAATCATGAAATTGATGTGCTAACTTTCCATGTCCCTCATTAACATTGATAAATTGCTAACTTTTACCATTTGTTTGACATGAAAACCAGATTGGCATCATGCATAAAATATCTTGTTATAGGGGTTAAATCTAAACTTTAGGGAGAATACAGAGGAGAAACCAATTCAAACAGAGAAGGGATCCAACACTTTGAAGCCCACTAATATTAATCTAATTAAACCCTAATAATCTTTCCTAACTCGTTATAACCCGACAGTCAAGAGACAAAAAAGGAAAATAATTATTCCGAAAGGCACGTTGCAGGTATTTGATGTGCTAAAAATGTTTTCCGTTTTAGAACTCGAAATGTTTTTGCATGTTATTCTAAACTAATGATTAAAACAAAAACTCCCTATTTTGACAACATATTTACAAACAGAAAAATCATGTTTTTACTTTAGACAGATATGTACTCATGCAAAACGGGCAAATCAATATTGAACACAAAATATCAATAATTTTTGCGATTAATGAAACAGAAACTAAGAAAATGAAACTAAAACACTGCACACAAATTTATAAACAACAAAGTGTATCTGTCACTATCTACAGCACAACTTACCGGCGAAAAAGTGAAAGGTTTCTTGCCAGTTTTTTGCAAAAGTTGAAAAGTTAGTTTCTCTTCACAAAAAGAAACAATATGTAGGATATTGTCATGAGGACATTTTGTAGTTTTCTGATCTCTTCTGACCTGGATCTAGCTTTCCCTCCACCTTTTAGTTAAATGACTAGCGGCTTATATCGATCCACTACTTGCAGCAGACAGCCCACGCATACGCAGACAGTGGTGACGCAATAAGCAGCCATGTGAACAGCTAAATTTAATTCTTCCTTTGAATGAAAAGGGACCATGCATAAAATAAAATCGAAAAGATCTTTGAATCAGCGTGCACAATAATGCTCTGAAAAAAACGAACACTTTTTGCCAAATTGAAAAGACATAGTGAAAGTGATTACAAATTGAAATCACTTAACTTAATTGATTTTGAACTCACCGAACTGGAATTTGTAAACAAGGCCTACGATGGAAAAAAATAGAAAACAAAAAACCTAATTAGCCTTAAAGCTCAAGATTAATTTTTGATAGTATTCAATCTTTCTGAAACTAAAGAAAATTTGAGACAAAGGTGTCTTACAATGTCTCTTCCCCCCCCCTCAGGGACGTGCCAACGTTTTGAATAAAGGGGGGCGAGCATAGGCGTAACTAGGGTTGTTGAATGGGGAGGGGGTTTCTCCTGAAAAGTACCCCTGTAAAAAGTGGGAAGAATAAATTAAGTATATTAATATTGATTAGTTATTAATTGTAAACAATTAATTAATTTATATAAAAAGATATTCATCAATGAACACTTGATTTTTAAAAAAAATCATTTTTTTTTTCTTTATACAATATTTACTAAATGACTTTATGGTGAATTTTAAAACATACAATACATTTAAATTAGAAATTAAAACGTCGATTTTTTCCTAAACGTTTCGATTTTTCTGAACTTTCTAGATTTATATTTGATTTGCTTGAATTACATGGGTAAAAATTATCTCGATTCCGACTCTGCCGCCTATGAGTGCTCAAAATTTTTTTAAACAGAATCTATATTTAAAAATTCGGTTTCAATGAAGCACAGTGGGCAATATTTTAAAAAACCAATGAAATAAGATAAACATTAATTTTTAAAAGTTAAAAACTAATAACAATAATTAAAATATAAAAATATTTGAAAATTTGGTTTTAAAAAAGCACTATTGACTATAATAAAAAATTCCATTTTTAATCGAAACATTTTCCTCTGACCTTTTACTCTGCATAATCTCGTATGAGTTCTTTTTAACACAATTTATTACAAAACTCATTTTCGATAGTTATAGTCAATCTACTTAGTCTATGTAGAGTTATTGTGGATCTGAAATAATTTTTGATGATTTTTAATTTGGAAAAACTTTTTTCACCACTTGCAACTTACATAGGCAAAGTTTTAAAATTCGGAGTGCAATATTAATATAAATATGATAGATAATAATAAACCCCTGCAGAAAATTATATTGAAAATTCCCCGTTTTTCAAGAATGGGGAAATGAATTAATTTTCTATTAATTAAATTTTAAGGCTCATATGTAGGTAGTTGGTAATTATTAGTTAATGTGGTACTTGAGCAACACAACGGTCTATTGACTACGGTCCGGAATTAATCCCTTAAGGAAAAGACATGAGGACAACACCTCGTAATTTTGAACCATGGTCAGATGACGAAGCAACACCTGAGCTGGCAATCCACTCTCCAAACTTCCACACCAACCCAACGTGAGGACGACAGATTTAAGGTGCACCAGCCGCCTCTACGCCATACGCTTACAAACATCCATGCTCGACCCGGATTCGAACTAGGAACCTTCCGATCTAGAGGCTAACACCTTAAACACTGTACGAGTTGGTCGGCGGCTCATATATCGGACGAAAGTTTGGAATATAATGGTTCAGGTAGCCAATTTATTAGATTTGTAATTGCCTAACATTTATCAAAAATTAGTCGCAATTTTTACTGCTTAGCGACCGCAAATTTTGTTCATACTACTTATATGAAAATAAGAATGTTTTTGTTAACTACAACTTGGAATAGGTATTTTTATTGGTAACCCGTTTTACAATAATTGAGTATTACTGTTATTTTAAGTTAGAAATATTTTAGAATCTCTCTATATTAAAAAGAGTTACCACCGCAGCTGTCGCAGGATTGAAAACTGAGTTTTTTCACTCGATTCTCAAGATGGTTTGTCGATTGAGTACTAGATCAGAATATTACGAGATTAACATGGTTTATTCAAAATTGTACAGGGAACAAAATCGAGATGTTTTTTTTACTGGTGCGGCTATCAGTTTAGGGTGCATTAAGTGTTAAAAAAAAGCGAAATCACTTACGACAGGAGTGTTGGTTTGCGAAGCAACAAGTTTTAACAATGCACTGTTCTCACGTATCCGTCACTAAATTACTTCACAAATTCAAGTGTTCACTTTCAAAACATTAAGCTCGGAACCTTACTCGTCAAGCAAATCCGTAAAACTAAATAATCCATAGGGCAGTTTCCCGTATTTACTTCAAATAAGAAAGCCGAAAATTTAAAAGACCCTATATTGTAAATCATCAAAATAAGCAATGGCAGATTTGTTGCGATTTCCGGAATGCGCTTATCTTCAAACGACATTTCCGTCAGTTGGTCAGGCGTTTTTGTCCAGTTTGGGACCTAGCGCAATAAAACCCTAACATACAATCCGTCATTCGGTCATAAAAATAAATCGCTTTTCTCAAGACATGCCGTCAAAGACATGGTCGAGCCCTCCAATACAGAGGGGAAACCACTATACAGCAATTTCTTCGAAAATTAGATAATCATCTCGTAGCATTCAAGTGCGAGCACCACGTGCATTCATTTTGGGGGTAGAACCACTTTAAAGCCGTAAAATCAAGTGATAAAGTATCGGTATGCTGGGCCACCTTTCTCCACATATTCAGAAGAAGAATTTAATCTTTTGGTACTGCGGATCTTTGAAACAATTTTTTTTTCACTTTTAGTTAAATATAAACTTTTACTACACAAATAAAATTTGTTCGAAGTTTCTTAATAAACTTTTCATACATTTACGTGATAGGAAACTTTCAAATTCGTTATTTTCAAAATCTAATTTTGTGTTTTTTGCCCCTTGACCCTTCATTTAATACCCTTTTCGGGGATATATATCTAAGCTCTCAGAATGCGCCCCCTCCTTGCTTTTCTCTCTCTCTCTATATATATATATATCTAGTATAAATATATATTAATTTAAGGGCGGGCTGCCAACTGCGTACTTCATAAAAAAAAGCGCCCCCACACACCCCGTTCCTTTTTTTTTACAAAAAATCTCCAAAACTATCATTTAAACGATTTTAAATAAATCCATTCAACAACGCGCTGGAAAAAAGTCATTAACCTTTCTGATAAGACCTTCGTAAGAAGTTTTTTATGTTTGTGGATATTGAGGCATGTGTGTGGAGATGTACGACGGAAATGACTGCGATAATTGTTTTATTTTAATTACATGATCTGCAGTAATTTGTCAATGTCGTCGAAGGGTCGCCCAACTTTCTTGAGTACATGCAGAGTGTTCACAATGTACGAAAACCTTCATGTCCTATAATTTTTTATTTGTTTTCATAAATTATATTTTTTCTTTACACTAATTTTTGAGCCCCACCCACGAAATCGGCTGCCCAGAGCAAATGCCAAGTTTGCACTCCTCTAGATCTAAGCCTGCATCTATTGACAGGAAATTAAATTAGTCAAAATTTGCTTTAACGGTACGCTTTAATGTTACTTTTGAAGTTAAAATGTTAATAATGTTACCCGATAGTGTGTGTGTGTGGAGGGGCGAAATATGGCTTTCGCCCCTTCTCCTCAGTGACAGAAGGGACCAAATACCCCCTGTTGGCACGTTGCTGTTTGCCCTCCTCCTGATCTGGGCCTGCATTTATAGACAGGAAATGAAATTAATCTAAATTTTTTCAACGGTACTGTTTAATGTTACTTTTGAAGTTAAAATGTTAATAATGTTCCCTGATATTGTGGGTGTGGAGGGGCGAAATATAGCTTTCGCCCCTCCTCCTCAGTGACAGGAGGGGCCAAAAAAACCCCGGCCCCCCCTGTTGGCACGTGTCTGCCCCCCCCCCCACACACACACACAGTATTTCATTCGGAGTGGGCAGAGGGACTTATCGGGTTATCGTATTTTTTTTCTTTTAGAGGAATTGCAATGATTAAAATTATTGAAATTACAATAGTCGTGCTTTAATAATTTTTATTAATTAACCATTCAGATCATTAATGATAGGTCGCACTTTTATTGATTTCCAATAAACATTTCTATTTGAAATAAACAACTCTACGTTCGCAATGTATCTTCATTTTGGGTTCTTAGGTTTAGTAGAATTTTAGGATAAAAAATGCCAGACCGAAAAAATGTTTAAGTCACAAGCGCAACTGCGGGGAGCTAAGGGGTTAAGAAGTATAAGACCACTAAACTCGAAAAGAAAATTAAATATCGTTTTTTGATTCATGTGGGGGCGCGCATACGGGGGAGGGCTTTTCTGCCTAAGACCTTACGACTGAACACATCTATAATTTTTAATTAATGGGCGCATCAACTGGCCAGGGGGGCTTAAGCCTCTCTAGATACGAAAGAAAATATTTCTGGTCTTTTTTAATTCATAGGTACACGTGTACCTATCTCTAATATACTATAAAAGGAAGTGTTTGTTTGTCTGTTTGTTTCGCGGACGATCTATGGCACTTACAGCAATGAGATTTGGCACACTGATAGTCCAAAATTTTAGCAATTTTTGAGTCGCGGCGAAATTTTAAAATTCAATCTAGAAAATTTTCAAATGAATTTAATAGTTTTATTCTCCATCGCTTCTTCAAACGCGGAGAACTTTTTCTACCCGTGTGACCTTGCAGTTTGGGTTTGAAATCATGCCAAGTTTTTTTCATCCCCAGAACGCGAAGAAAATTATTTTTTTCATTTCCGCTTTGATTTTGCGCGGACGAATAAATTTCCAGCCAAACGATAAATGTTTTAACTGAAGTCAATTCTTTTTTCTTTCTCCCAGACCATTAAAGAAAGAGTAAAAATTTCAACGGATTAGAAATCTGCGGAAAATTTCAGTTTAGATTGATACCCAAAAATTTACCTAATTGATACCCAAATTGATACTTTAAATAAATAATTTTTTAGTTGAATATATCTTCAACGGATTTGAAATCTGAGGAAAGTTTTACACCAGATTAATATCTTACATCACGGGCACGGGCAACGCCGGGCTAGCCACACAGTGGCAGTGAATTAAAAAAAGATAGATATCACAATGTTGCCTTTCTTAAGAAACCAAGTAATAAAAAAGGGGTAGTTACAGCACTGGGTACACCTGTGGGGTTTAAGCTCCTTAGACTCAAAATGATCAAATTTTTTCCTTTTCATTCATGGACGCATCAACAGGGTTGGTTCTATAACCCTCATGACCCGCAATAAGCAAATGTTACTTTTAATTTATTTGTTCATCTACGGACTTGAGCCCCATAGACCCGTAAATATCACACCAATTCCAAAATCGACTGACCCAAGGTCAACTGCCTTGTCGTTGCAGCCACATAATAGATGGTATTCAGGTACGGAAAGTCTCAAAACCTCAATCAGTGAAATGGATATAGTCATAACGTTTTCCAGTAATCCCTATTTCTATTGTGTTGATAGTTGCTGTAATTTCGATAACAGGTGCAAAGTTGCTACTCCGAAGTACATATGTACGCCGTAAAGGAGAATACCATTTTAAAAGTATAGTAATAATTACTCTCTCAAGGAACTGAATTTAATCCCTTACAGTTCTGATGAAGGGGGTTGAATTCAATTCCGCTCTGATTCCCTAAGCTATCATCACAAAAAATTACTTTGTAATCAGATCACAAAGGGACCTCAGAGAATTACCACCCTACATGAAAAAAAAAAGATTATCCCAACAAGCAGGTCCCGGATTCTTGGGGTTTTACCTTTGGATTCTTTGGTTTTTTTTTACTTATTACAGTACGTTTTAAATGATTACATATTTTCATGATTTGGGAACTCGAATAAAATTATGTGCAAATTTTAACTCACCTAAAAATGTTCCAGGGGGAAGAATATAAAAACCTAAAATGGTTTATGGGCCTTAAAAATGACCTAAACTGTCTTGAAATCAACGAAAAACCATTTTTGGTATATTTTTGCCAGCGCCAATATTCTAGATTTTATGAATGACGACATCATAACGCATAGGCTCCTTCGAAATGGAAAATTTTTATTCGTTAATTTATACAAGCTGAATAATTCGGCGTTGCTCGGGTTTCAAGTCGCCCGTGACAGCTAAAATATGACCATAACATTTCCCTGTGTTAACTCAAATAGACAATCCTTGTAGAAAGTGTTTTCTACCGCGGCAGCTAAAATATGACCGCGACGTTATCCTGAGCTAATTCATACACAAACCCTGTAGAACGTGCTTCCTTATCCATGTCTATTTATTGCAGAAAAACAAACTTTAGATTTAAAATTGGGTCTTCGAGAGGCACTTTTAGACCTACCTGTGTGCCAATTTTCATGGCTACAGATTGGTCTGAAGACAGGAAAGAAATAGCCTATGTTTTCCTCAGTGTTCTAAACTATAAGTGTACCCAATTTGGAGGGGATTGGTGAAACGGTGTAGATTTCTATAGAGGATATACACACGTCCTTTTATACATATATAGATTGTGACACAACACCCACCCAAAAATCATAAAAAGATGCGTTGAATTTTGCCGTCCTAATATTAGAATATACTTTTTTTCATACATCTCAATAAAGTGCCATAATTTGTTAGCAATATTACTTATGAAAATGTGATTGACGCTGGTGTCTATGATGTAAATACTTTTTGGAAATATTAGATCACTAGCCACTGCGTGGCTAGCCCGGCGTTGCCCGTGCCAATTGCTTTTGTGGGGTTAATGGTTTGCTTCGCAAACCAAATGAGAATTCGTAGCCTAATGGATAACAGCCATAACGGCGTTGCCTACGAAGTTGACTTGCTTCACAAACCAAATGGGAATTCGTAGCCTATTGGATAACAGCCATCATGTATTCTCATTTGGTTTGCGAATTAGTAGCCTATTGGATAACAACCGTAACGGAGTTGTACGTTGTGTTGGTTTGCTTCGCCAACTAAATGGACGTTTCACATGAAATTTCTTTTCGTTGGGGTCACAGTGCCCGTGGTGTTGGTTTGCTTCGCAAACCAAAAAATATAAATATTAAAAATTAAAAAAAAAAAATTATTTAATTGATAAATTATTGATAAATTAAATTGATAAAAGAAAATCAAACGTGAAAAGTATCTATCCAGTGTAAAATTTTCCGCTGATTTTAAATCCGTTAAAATTTTTATTCTATCTTTAACGATCGCAGAGATAGGAAAAAAATAAAACACTAAAGAACGCCAGTGATAACTTTAATAATTCAACCGGATGGTTGCGGGTTCGAATCCAGCCAAATATCGTCGTGTACATTGGGATGGGGCACGTTAAATCTAAATCTGTCGTGGCTTCAAATATCCTCACGTTAACGTGGTGTGAAAGCTTGGAGAGTGGGGTGCCAGCTCAGATATGACATGCCCTTTTTAATACAATGCAACAAGTTTAATTGCAAATCTTCTATTTTTTCTATGTGGTATTTACTCTGAACATGTCCGTTATTTTGCATTGTTTCATCTATTAGGCTCAGGTTTAACTCCTTGTTCTTTAAAAATTGTCAGAAAGATGTAAAAAAGTGAGAAAAACAAGAAAACGCAGGTTAGCAAAACGTTCGGATTTGGACAATTCCGGATTTCGGACGACCGGTTTGGGACTTTGGACTGTACTTATAATTTTGCTTCTCGTTCCTACTATTATAAAAGGAATTGTTTGTCTGTAAACAAAGTCCGAACGAATCTATAGCACTTGCAGTAATGGGATTTGGCACACAAGTAGTCCAAATTTTCTGCAATTTTGGGGTCGCGGCGAATTTTAAAATTCAATCGGGAACATTTTTAAAGGAATTTAATAAAATTTAATTATTATTGTTTTCTTTGGAATGGAAACAGAAGATCACAGATTCTAAATTTATTTTTTCTGTTACACCGTTTACATTTTGCGTCGAGGAATGATTTTCCAGCAGACGATAAAAAACAAATAAACTTTTAACTTAGTTATCTCGTTCTTTTTTCTATCTCAAAGACCGTTCAAGATAGAGTAAAAATTTGAACAGATTTTAAATCTGCGAAAAAATTTCACGTTTGGTCGATACTTAAAAATTTTATTTTATTTCAATAAATAATTTTTAAATTGAATAGATCTTTTATCTTTTCTCAAGAGATGTGACGACACTTTGAGAAATCAACAGATTCCATTTCCTGCGCTCATACAATTTCAGTGAAGGAAATAAAAATATTTTTGACTGGTATTGTTTAGTTCTTTTTGGTAATATCGGGATCGAAATAAGCGCGAAAAAAAGGCATTCAACAACGAAATGACAAATCATAAAACTTTAGAAGGCGTAATAACATGCTTTGCTTTGTAAGTTTCAAAATTGAGAAGTATACAAACTTAATTTATTTCTTTACTTTTTAAACAAGAAATCTAACGTGAACAAATAGCTTAACAATGTCAAGCATAAAATATTAGCAGTATCAGCATGGCGTTGCTCGTGACAAAGTTATGCTTTTAGAAATTCAACCTCACTAATTCCGTTAAAAACCAAATTAGACATTAAGGGGTTCGTGACACAAAAATCGTCAAATTTTCGAATTTTTAAAAATTATTTTATGAAATTCTCTGTGTTTTCCTGCTTAAAATGACGTCTAAATTATGTTTCTATCTTAATTAGAACTAGAGATATAGTAATTTTTGTGGTACATTGTTTTGAAAATTTAACACTCTTGACAGTTATTATCATGGCAACAACATCTGTCTTTAAAACTTTAAATGCGTTTTTCTCCATGATACTTTTTTTCAAGATTTCCTGTATTTAAATTGCTATAAGTCGAAAACCGATAAAGTTTAGGGGTTGAAATATTTGGAATATATCTTTTTCAAAGATTATACTTTAATTTTGATTCAGCAAATTTGAAACAAATATTTACTTTTAAAAATATGACTTAAAAAAAAAAATACCTAAAAATTTTCAAAAATATTCATTCAAATATTTTTTTTAAATTAAATTAATATTTTTTAAATTGCTGAATCAAAATTAAAGTTTATAAATTTGTGAATAATTTACTGCAAGGATTGTGAAAATTGATCAAGAATATTTTGAGTGTTAGCAATTCAAAATGACCCCTCTTTTTTCCAAAAAATTTTAATTTAAAATTTTTAAAAAACTATTGGAAAAATTTTGTGTTGTGATTTTGTTTATTAGTTAGATGGGTAATCAGTACTAAAAAATTCAAAATTATAAATTAATTAATAAAAAAAATTTCAATGTGTCCCGGACCCCCTTAATAAACAAAAAATTCACAAATGGGCAAAAATTAAATATTGTTATACTTTCAAAAGATCTTAAAGCTAAAGAGGTCCTAAAGCCAGAAACTATAAGCTAATCACTGATTCCGACAAACAACGTCAAGTCTTAAAGCTGAAGAAACAACGCAAATAAATTAATTAAAAAAAGTTCTTAACCGATGAAATCAAATGAGAATCGCAATTCCAATGGAACAATGATAAAAAAAAAAAATTCAAGAAATAAATATAGATTCCGTGACTCACATCTAACAGAAAGCTAATGAAAGGGAAAAAATAACATTCGACCAGTGGCCAAAGCTAAAGAATAAAGCTAGAAACAAATGAGTTCCGTGACTTGTCGCTCGTCCAAAAAAACGAACACTGTGGACAGAAAACAATCCGTTATGAAAGAAAAAAATTAAAGATCCAAAGAAATCAAAAGAGAATGGCAGAGTATTCCGATTTCAGGATATGTTTTCTGTCTGTGATCAAAGTCCTGACGAATCTACGGCACTTACAATAATGAAATTTGTCGCACAGGTAGTTTGTCACACAAGTTTCTGAATTTTTTGCAATTTTTGGGTCACGCCGAATTTTAAAATTCAATCTAGAACATTTTAAAATGAATTTAATGACATATTTAATTTTATTGTTTTCCTTAGAATAGCAACACCATAAAGAGATGGCATTATTCTACATTTATTTTTTCCGTGTTTGAACGCTTTCAGTCGAAGAACAAAACAAATAAAAAGTTTTAACAAATCCAGCCAAGGAAAGCAAAACAGATAAAAAAAGTTCGACTGGCATTGTTTAGTTCTTTTTGTAAAATCGGGATTGTTAAAGATAGATTCAAAATTTCAACGGATTTAAAATCTGCGGAAATTTTTACGCCATAGTTACCTTATACATTTAATTTTATCTTAATAAATAATTTTTCGCAAGAGATTGGATTTCTTCGCAATTCGAATTTGATCGTATTTGACAGTGAGCGTTGTACGTGTTGGCTGTTATCCAATAGGCTACGGATTCCCAAACCAACACCATGGTCAACGCCGTTATGGTTTCGCAAACCAAATGTGTATTCGTAGCAATCACCGGAGGTTAGCAAGCAGTGGTCACACCTAACCCCACTAAAAGAACTCTCACGGGCAACGCCGTGCTGGCCACACAGTGGCTAGTATAGTAGTAAAAATGAATATAAAAACATGTTAAAAAGAGGTTTCTTTTGACGCGCGAATCTTGAAGACATTCGATTCTATTTGAAATACGCATTTTGTCCTACCCCCTATCGTCGCGTTTAGGATATGCTGTCTCCTAATTACCAAATAACGATGATGCTCGATCGCTTTGGCATTCTGTGATTAATTGCCATAGAGTTGCTATGGTGATTGCTGCATCTGATTGGATAGTGATGTATCTTGACTATAAGAGGCCACGTTCACATGAGGCGTTTCAACACACATTTGGTGAGGCTTGCGAGATCCCACCATTAAATTATGTTTTTTTATTCTTCTTTATCAAGTTTCTATCTTTGCGACCTTGAAGAGCGGGACCTCGCTAGCCTCGCTAAACGCGCGTTTTACCAACACCGACTTGGTTTTACGCGCTTCGTGTGAACTGGGCCTAAGTACTCCCAAATTCCCTCTTTCATTTTGTTAAAAAATTTATAACCTCAATTAAGCTAACAAGCGAAGTTTATCCTTACGCATGATCTGTGCGACGACTCTTAGCGGACTCTGGCACTGAATCTACACGTTGTCTGCCGTGCTTAGAACTTAAGATAAAATCTTTGCACGTTTGCTGCACAGTTATCGAGTTAAGAGGCAATTTCTTTGATTCCTTTGTCCCATTTAACAAATGTTTGTGTCGTAAGTTATAAAGAGTAATATTTTGACATCAGACGAAAATTAATTCGATTTTTATAAAGATTTTTGAAAAACACGTAATGACATTTCCTTTGGAATACGAGAGATTTTAGTGTCTAACAACCACCCCTTTATTTATGCGTAGTTAATAGTAGAGCAAATTGAATCTCGACATCCCCGTAAGCGTACCGCCAACAGATTCCTTCCATTTATTTTTCATTTACTTTGAAGGTAGCGCTAGTAAATCGGATCTCTGAATAATGCTATTTTATCACATCACTAGCCACTGCGTGGCCAGCACTGTTTTTGCCCGTTACAGTTCTTTACGTGGGGTCAGGTGTGACCTCATTGCTCGCTAACCTTCGGTGATTGCTACGAATTTCCATTTGGTTTGCGGAATGAATTTGTAGGCAATTGGATAACAGCCACAAAGGCGTTGCTCGTGATGTTGGTTTACTTCGCAAACCAAATGGGAATTCGTAGCCTGTTGGATAACAGCCACAACAGGCAACATTCATTGTGAAATGCGGCCAAATTCGAATTACGAAGAGATCGAATAGGCGTGATGTCACAATCTCTTGCAAAAATATAAATGTCAGTTAAATGTTATTTTTTTTTTGTTTTGCCTTCCTTCCCTGGTGTAATCGTTTGAGCGCAGGAAATGGAATCTGTGATTTCTGGAATCCCGAATCAAACGAAGGTCATTGTATGCAACGGCGTTCGCATTGTAAAAAAATATAAAAGTTACAATTTAAAAATTATTTATTTAAAGAAAGTCATATTTTTAGGTATCGATTTGATGTGAATTTTTCCGCAGTTTCAAATCCGTTGAAATTTTTATTCTATCTTTAACGATCTAGGAGATTGAAAAAAGAAATACATAACTCCAGTTAAAATTTTATTTGTTTTATTCTTCGGCTGAAATCGGTCTTCCGTAAAATAAAAAGGTAACGGAAAAAATAAATTTAGAATCTGTAATTTTTTTTATGGTGATGCCCCAGTCTAAGGAAAACAAAAATAATTAAATTCTATTAAACTAATTTTAAAATGTTCTAAATTGAATTTTAAAATAAATGCTTCATACAAAAATTGCGAAAAATTCGGACTACCTGTATGCCAAATCCCATTATTGTAAGTGCCATAGATTCGTCAGGACAATGCGTACACATAAACAGACAAACAGACATACAAACGCTTTCATTTATAATAGTAGAGATAATCTTTATGGCAGGCAGGATATGTAATGGCATCTTGATTCCTATTCCCTAGATTACTGTGTTTAGCGCTTCTCCCCCGATTCAACGGGCTCGAACCCCAAATACGTGTGAATGAAATTGTATATTGTTTGACTGAGAATATACATTCATAATTCGACACTTATGATAAGTTCAAGGTTTATCAATCGCCAGAAAATATCCATATTTACTGAACACGCATGATATGAAATTTTATCACGATAACGTCAAATTCATTTTTGTTTTCTTCTTTGCTCTGTTTGGTACAAACCGGTAAGATAACATAATCTCTAGCGTGTCTTACAAATTTTTTAATCTTAATGATTTATAAGGTCTTTGATAAAGATGCTTATAAAAAGTGATGCACATTTCAACAGTTTCTAACGAAAATAATATAATGAAATCTCTCTTTTTATATTTAGGACAATGCGAACTTTGAACAGACAAAACATGTCCTCCAAACGGAATAGAACAACTTATTCGTAAAGATATCAATGCGATTTTAGCGCAGAGTTATACAAACAGATAAGAGATTTGCGCTAAGACCTCATCAATTACCGTAAAAGCATAACATTGTTCGGTAGGTACTTAATTAACATCGTACTGGAACACAATGGGCTATTGACGATGATCCCGAAATTAGATCAAACCAAAAACAACACCTTGGAATTTCGAACCACGGTCAGATGACGAGAACTACACCTCAGCTGCACACCACTCACCAAACTTCCACTCCACGCCAGCGTGAAGACGTTGAGGCAACGACATATTTATTTTGCACTATGCACCTCGCATTTATACACCTGATCTAACAAAAATTATATCTAATTTAAACGATTTCTAAACACACCATAGACGATCAAATTTTATTCTATAAACTAGTCTCTGCGTGGCTAGCCCGGCGTTGTCCGTGCCTGTGATGTAAGGTATTAGTCTGGTGTAAAATTTTCCGCAAATTTCAAATCCGTTGAAAAAAAAATCGTTCATCGCGCAAAATCAAAGCGGAAACGAAATATATAATTTATTTGATAATAATTTTCTATGCGTTCTGCGGGTGAAAAAAACTTGGCTAACATTCCAAATCGTGACTGCAAGGTCGCATGAGTAGAAAAAGTTCTCCGCGTTTGAAAAACCAATGAAGAATAAAACTATGAAATTCATTTAAAAATCTTCTTGATTGAATTTTAAAATTCGCCGCGACCCAAAAATTGCAAATAATGCGGACTACCTGTGTGCCAAATCTCATTGCTGTAAGTGACATAGAATCGTCAGGATTATGCGGCCCCAAACAGACAAACAAACACTTTCTTTTATAACAGTAAAGATGCACTCATGTTTCAAAATTCTAAAAGGTGTTACAAATTTACAAACAGAATTTTAAAAGTTCAGTGTTAAGAAATCTTGGTATGGATACGAGGTATCGGCGAGCGTAGGTGAGCAGGGGACGGAGCCCCCTATTAGTAAAAATAAGTGTTAAAAAGAAAAATTAAAATACACAGTCCAGTCACATTAATGTGACTACCTGTCAAAAGCCAGAACAACCACCTTTGGCAGAGCGGACCGCTGCGAGACGTGCAGGAAGAGAGTCAATTAGGTTTCTGATGATGAGTGCACCCAGTGAATGCCAGGAAAACATTCCACAAACCATAATACTCCCTCCTCCAGCCTGTTGCATGGTGTTTGCTTTCAGACATTTCACGCCGTATACGCCAACGTCCATCTGTCCGATGGAGCATAAAACGTGATTCCTCGAAAAAAGCCACCTGTCGCCACTCTGTGAACGTCCAGTTGTGGTACTGGCGTGCAAATTCCAGCCTTCGTCGCCGTTCAACAGCAGTCAGCATAGGTGCATTAACCAGGCGTCTGCTGCGGAGGTCCATGCGCAGCAACGTTCGCTGAACTGTTGTTGTGGATACACTCTTGGTAGCCCCTTGGTTCATCTGGGCTGTCAGTTGCTCAACAGTTGACGTTTATTCGCCCGAACGCATCTCCGTAGTCTTCGTTCGCCTCTGTCATCTATAGCCCGTGGTGCACCACATGCGCCACGCCGCTGATTTTGGATAGTGCCATTTTTCCATGCACGGCATACTTTTACCACGGCGGCACGCGAACAGTTCACAAATTTAACCGTTTCCGAAATGCTTCCACCTTTGTCCCGAAAGCCAATAATTATGCCCTTTTGGACGTCGGATAAATCGCTACGTTTCTGCATTACGCCAACGATTGAAATGCTTTCCGATGCCCTATTACGTCCTTTATATACACTTCATTGCAATGTGCTGCAACCTGCCTTTTGTGATTGGTTATTTCACGTTGACGTCGAAAGTAGGTGGTGGTCACATTAATGTGACTGGACTGTGTAATTGAAAAATGAAAATATTGAATGAATTAATTTTTGTGTTATTTAGCCAATTTGTTTTCTTTAAGTTCTTTCATGTCATGTCACCATAAAATGTGTTGATTCGTAAAAAAATTAAATAGGACGTAAAAACTGTCACTGCCAGAACTGTACACAAGGCCGGTCCGAGGGAAATTTATTGCAGATGTGAGATGATGATTTGGCGCTAACCCCCCCCCCCATCATTTCATAAATTCGCCGTATTGTTTGAATGAGAGGAGTGGGGCTCTGGGGTGGAAATTAATATCGAAAGACAAGAAAGACAATGATAAGACACTTAAAATTTATATTTAAAAGAAAATAAGAATTGGCTTTTGAAAATTTTTAGTGTGAAATTTAATTGAGGAATGATATTAATATCAAATGAGAGGATGGATGGATTTTGGTCCTTGATATGATTTGATATTTTAAAGGGTTGAACAGAGGCGGATTAAGCGGACTAAGCGGCCGCGTAGGGCCACTCGAACACTCGAATACCGAAGGGGCCCCAAGGTTTTAAAATATCTTTTCATTACGGTTCGAGGAAAGTTGTGACAACGTCTTTACAATGTGCATCTTTAAGTGCAGTAAAAAGAGTTTCTAATATACAAGAAGCTCAGCAAGATCAGATTCTGTATATTATCTACTATTATAAAGGGAAGTGTTTGTGTGTGGATTGCGTGTATTGTCCTGACGAATCTATGACACTTACAGTAATGGGATTTGGCACACTCGTAGTCCGAAATTTTTGCGTCGTCAATAACCCGTTATGTTGCTTTAGTACGACGTTAACTAAAATTACTATCACCATTACTATTACCGAATTTTTTGATATTTTTGTACGAAGCCCGAATTTTAAAAATTAATTTAATGACATATTTAATTATTATTGGTTTTCTTAGAATGGCAACAGCATAAAAGATCACAGATTCTAAATTTATTTTGTCCACTTCCGTTTCATTTTGCGGAGGAATAATTTGTCAGCAGATTAAAAAAAAGAAAGAAATTTTTTAACTGGAGTTATATAGTTCCTTTTTTCTATCTCCTAAATCAATGTTTCCCTAACTTAGTATGTCCATGAACCCCTTCCTATAGCAAAAACCTGACCATGTACCCACACAAGTAAAATAACTCTACATAACTGCATAGAAGAAAAATTACAAATTTAACTTTCATGTCTTGAATGGTAGTTATTTATTGAAATATAAATTCCGTATATTTATTGTAGTATTTATTAAAATGAGTATTTTTTTAAAGTAGTATTTACTGATATACTGCTACTATAATATATAGTAGTAATTAAATAGTAGTAGTAGTATTTAAGAGAGTAAATACTACTACTACTACTATATATTTACTAAAATACTAGTAAGTAGTATTTATTGAAATTATAACTTTTGGTTTAAAATACAAAAGCACATTTTTTTTAATGAGATGGGTGAATCTGATGGGATGATATGAGATTTTTTTTGTTAGGCTCTTTGTTTGTGATAAACATTCGTAAGTCTCCACGAGCACTAATTTCCTGTCGGTTTCTTTTTTTTCGTGATGAAGCTCATAGCTGCACAAAATCCACGTTCTACTAAATAGGATTGGATTTGGTTTTGTGGCATTGAGTCCTCTTGGGACATATTATGCCTAACTCAAGATAAAAAATCAAATATATAATATAATAATAAGGTGAAATGAGTCATGTCATAATAAAATGAATGCTATATAAAATTATATGTGATGGTTAAACCCAATGTCATGTAAAAACCTAAATATATTTTTATGAGGATTCTCTCCAATCATGTCTTCTAAAGCCAAGGTATATGAATTAAAATGTTTAAGTCGTTGCCTATTAAAATGAGAACATTCTATTAAAATGTGTTTTACTATTAGTGGGAAAATGCAGTAATTGCAAATTGGATTATCTTCTCCGAGGAGGAGTTGTCTGTGAGTTATCCGAGTATGTCCAATTCGGAGGCGTGTTATTACTGCATGCTGCCTTCTTAAAGGTAGCAATTTCCATTCAGATATATTTGGTTAAATAGCATGGAGTTTGTTCTCCGTTTGTTCATTCCATTCGTTCTGCCATTTTTCTTCTAAAAATTTGTAAGTCTAAGATCTTAAGTCACGATAAGGAATGGTATTATTAATATTATTTACCATCGATTTGGCGGCTTTGTCAACTATTTCATTTCCTGATATCCCAACATGAGATGGTATGCAACAAAATATCAAGTTAAAGTTTTTGGAAGAAGGATGATAAATTTTTTTCAGTGACTCTAAAACAATGGGATGACTGCCATGATCAGGATATTTCAATGACTGTGAAACACTTAATGAATCTGTGAAAATGATACAATTTTTATGACAACGATCAGATATATTTTTTAATGCTTTATATATGGCTATTATTTCAGCGGTGAAAATAGAACATGAAGAATGAAGTTTAAAACTGTGAAGAGAATCAGTAATAGTGAACGCAACTCTAACATAGTTTGTCTTTTATAACCCGTCCGTATAAATTTGTATAAAATTAGAGTATTTTTCTATATGCTTTTGAAAGAGTTAATTGTAGATAATATAAGAATTATCTGACTTATAGAAATTTTAGAATGGGTTTTGTAATTCAAAATCATGATTAAACCAGGGAAAGAAAGGATACAGTTTTTTCTGGGTGACGTCAAGTGAAGAAATTTCGGATCCGTTCATCAAATCCAGCATTCTTAAGTGAAATGTAGGGATGAAGGATGTTTTTGCTTGATAAAGGGATTTTAAATATGAACTGTGAGGAATAGTATGCCATGGGTGATGAGGGGTTGAGGTAATTCTAAAATAATATTTTAGGGACAACAACTGTCGCCTAAAGTCCAGGGAAGGTTCAAAAGAGGTGGCCAGGTCATCAGGGGTGATCAGGTCATCAGAGGTCATCAGGGGTGGCCAACCTGTGGCGTATTGGATGATTACGAGTGGCATATTCCGCTCTTGCGACTACTTATTCTTTTGAAATAAGCGCCATAACTGAATCTATCTTCATATTCTCAACAACAGAGTGCTCTTATTTCAATTCATACAGCATTCAATTCATACATTTTTATTCAGATTAAAATGCTTCTACCTTGTGAACATTCAAAAGAACCAAGATAATTTGCAAAAACGTATATGTGTTATTTTGGAACGACATACAGATGTGAACAAGCATTTGCATCCATGAAATTTATTAAAAGCAAAACAAGGTCGCAAATGTTTGGTTCAAATTTGAAGAATTCTCTGCTGCTCTCGGTAACAAATTTAACACCAAACATTGATAGACTAGCGAAATCCAAACAGGCTCAAAAGTCTCATTAATTTTAAGTAACATTTATGTGCTGTAGTATATATAGTGCTTAACAAACAAAAGTTAAATCATTTAAAAATGTTAAAATGTCTATAAACATACTTTTATTTAAAAAGTTATTAGGGTATGCCAAGACCATGAACGTGAAAAGGTAGAAAAGGTGCTCGAGTAACGAGCTGCGTGGCGCATCTGAACTCGTATGTGAAAAAAAAAGGACGCATATATGTAAAAGGTTGGCCACCCCTGGTCAACATATAAGCTGCTCACGGGTGAAGTTCTAAAGGCATCAGAACATAAACGTAAGGCTGTGTGGTGGATAGTGTTCAGAGTTTGAAGTGCAGATTTTCTGGCTGAACCATACACCACGCAGCCGTAATCTAATTTCAGTCCCCGGCTGCATCATCCACCATGGAGTCCAGCAAGGGGGTACAGGTTCCTATACCAATGCTAGCCAGGGACTATACGCACCCAAGTCAACCCCTATGACTGCCCTAAGAAGCTATTTGGTGAACAGGTCCTTAGTCCAAGCAGGATATACCCACCAGCCGATTAATGTACTTTGGCCCCAGTGCATTAATCTAATTTAGATTTTATAGGCATGCTTTTAAATTTTTAAATATATCTGATCCGCTTGTTTTACCATGCAATGACTTCAGACTGGCAAGTTCTTCAAATACATATGTCCGTTGATTGATCCAAAGCTCGAGAAAAGAATGGACAAGGTCTTCCAATTGTAACTCCGACCCAAGAACAAGCTTCATTTTCCCATCTATGTTAATCTGATGTGTTTTATAGTGTCTATTAAGATCATGTCTTCTAGATAATGCAAAACGGTTTTCCTGATGTACTTGCCATAAATAACAACTCGTTTCTCCACTGTTCATTAAATTCACACTTTCTACGCTTCTTTTGTTCATTTTCTTGATGAAAAACAGGAATGTAAAAAAAATATTAAAAAGTACGAGACCCTAAGAGTTGAAAAAGAACAAACAGATCACTGCACGTCGTATCACACATAATATGAATTGCAAACTGTCAAAATATTGTGACGAACTGATGAGTAAGAAGGCTGTATGAATTGAAATAAGAGCACTCTGTTGATGAGAACATGAAGATAGATTCAGTTATGGCGCTTATTTCAAAAGAATAAGTAGTCGCAAGAGTGGAATGTGCCACTCGTAATCATCCAATGTGCCACGTTTGGCGCATGCGCCACAGGTTGGCCACCCCTGATGACCTGGCCACCTCTTTTGAACCTTCCCTGGACTTTAGGCGACAGTTGTTGTCTCTAGAATATTATTTTAGAATTACCTCAACCCCTCATCACCCATTGCATACCCATTCATTCCTCACAGTTCATATTTAAAAAACCCACCAGCCGATTAATGCACTGGGGCCAAAGAACATTTCCTGTTTGTTCGAAGCAGGAGCCGAAGTGATGTATTGGTGCGTTATGTTGTCCCTCAAGCACCAGGATCACCTTTTCCGAAAACACAGGCAAACAATTGGCAACTCCACGCACGGCAAACACGTGGGTGATATAATCCCCAAAAGGAGCTGAAAGCAGACTGGCGAAAAGCGTCTCAAGGGGAGCTCTCACCTCCAAAGAGGCAACCACAATGAGGGAGAAAGGAAAAGCAAAGACAGAGGAGGAGATGAACGAAAGGGAGGGAAGATCACTCAGGTACCCCGGGTTTGTGAAGCCCGTACAAACCTTAAGAAGGAATGTCCCTGGGGCCTACTAAATAGGAAGACAGGAAAGCAATTAACAGCTTCTGTACCCATAATGCAGGATATAAAATTGGTATCTGTTTTTGTAACCAGAATTTGTGGTATCCTTGTTCAAACATTGGTTTCGGCTTTTCATTTGTGAATAATTCCATATACTGCTCCTGTATTAGTATGGATTCATATGAGTTTGTGGGTCCATTTGCAAAAGGGTCCAACACCCAATCGTGATAACCATGTGAAAAGTGTCTTCAAATCTTTGGCTGAGGCCAGAATAAAGAACCGTTAAGTGTTAGCATCTCGTTTTTGCAATTTTGAAAGATTTGGAAACTGAGAGCATTCTTTTCTCCACAAGTTGTATAGAAAAAGTTTTGTAACAAACGTAGTTTTTTACTTTTAATTTTGATTAAATTTAATTGATCACATTGTAGCTTCAAATTGGTTTCGTTAAATTTGGCAAATAAGTGAGTAATAAGTTATGTCATTTTTTGAATTAATTAAATTGAGCCGCAAATCATTGTCTTTACTTTCCAGGAGAGAATTCCAACGCTGAATAAAAGAGTGCATAAAATCGATCTACACATGCACTTTTAGATAACCAACAAACTTCCATGCTAAGTAGTAAATGATAATAATCTTCATCATTTTCCAAGCAAAGTTGAGCAAATAATTTCTCCATTTAAGGCATTCCTTTTGATTTCATTAACTCCTCTTTTGACATAATCTAGTGAGTCATGAAAGCGTTCACTCAGATTTTTGGCGACTCAATGTTGTCGATGAATGACACAATGTACAGATAATGCATTCAGTATAGATGGTTTTACGTGTATGCCAGAAAGCGTCGGTGTTGTCCTACCATTGCCTGAGCATCGTCAGTAGCAATGAAGGGCATATTACTCAAGGGTATAGTTTTTAAATTGAAAAATGTTTTTGATTCATTAAATATTGCTGCACCTTTCGTGTCAGTTTCCAAACATTTCATAAATAACAATATTCTTGGAAAAAAGTTTCTTTTACAAATATCACAATAGCTAAAAGTAAAGCTTCGTTCCCTGGCAAAGTTGCCGCGTTAACCTGTATAGAGAAAATTCACATGTTTTTAAGCACTCGCATAAAGAATTTTCTATGCAGTGAGCCATTTTGTCAATCCTTTGTACTGTATTATTACTCAGCGTAATTCTAGCAATATCAAAAGCTGGTTCCTGTTGCACGGTGCTTATTACCTCAATTACAGCTGGTATAATACTGGTTTTTCACCAATGGTGTGCGGCTTTTGGGACTTGCAAATCAGTTAAGAAATGTCATAGAAAGCACGTCGTCTCGCTCAGATGTTGTCGCTATAAGTTGTTGAAATGACGGTGTTTTCACAAATTTTTATTTGACTGTTTACATAACACACCATAAATGACCACATAAAGAATGTTCTATGCAGTGAGCCATTTTGTCAATCCTTTGTACTGTATTATTACTCAGCGTAATTCTAGCAATATCAAAAGCTGGTTCCTGTTGCACGGTGCTTATTACCTCAATTACAGCTGGTATAATACTGGTTCTTCACCAATGGTGTGCGGCTTTTGGGACTTGCAAATCAGTTAAGAAATGTCATAGAAAGCACGTCGTCTCGCTCAGATGTTGTCGCTATAAGTTGTTGAAATGACGGTGTTTTCACAAATTTTTATTTGACTGTTTACATAACACACCATAAATGACCACATAAAGAATTTTCTATGCAGTGAGCCATTTTGTCAATCCTTTGTACTGTATTATTACTCAGCGTAATTCTAGCAATATCAAAAGTTGGTTCCTGCAGCACGGTGCTTATTACCTCAATTACAGCTGGTATAATACTGGTTCTTCACCAATGGTGTGCGGCTTTTGGGACTTGCAAATCAGTTAAGAAATGTCATAGAAAGCACGTCGTCTCGCTCAGATGTTGTCGCTATAAGTTGTTGAAATGACGGTGTTTTCACAAATTTTTATTTGACTGTTTACATAACACACCATAAATGACCACATAAAGAATTTTCTATGCAGTGAGCCATTTTGTCAATCCTTTGTACTGTATTATTACTCAGCGTAATTCTAGCAATATCAAAAGTTGGTTCCTGCAGCACGGTGCTTATTACCTCAATTACAGCTGGTATAATACTGGTTCTTCACCAATGGTGTGCGGCTTTTGGGACTTGCAAATCAGTTAAGAAATGTCATAGAAAGCACGTCGTCTCGCTCAGATGTTGTCGCTAGAAGTTGTTGCAATGACGGTGTTTTCACAAATTTTTATTTGACTGTTTTAAAAAAGTTAATTCTTTATATTTATTGTTGCTATGGGCTTTTGTCAAATGTTCCTTAAGTTTAGAAAGTGTCATTGATTCGTTTGACAAAATTTTATTACATAGAAGGCACATAGATGAAGTACTATTTCCTGATAACGGAATAAAGCCACATTTTATGTATTCAACACTGTATTATCTGCATTTTTTCTTCGTCTCCCATCATACTATTATTAATAAAAAGAGACACAAATTTAAAATATAAGAAAATAAAACAAATTATTTCTTTCCTCAGGACGTAAAAATCGCTACCACTTTATTTATTGTTATATATTTTAACTTTCATAATAATGAAAATGGGTCACAATTATTTTTCTTTATATTAAACCTTTTGTGCCCCCCCCCCCAACGTTGCCCATGCACCCCCAAATTAATTTTAGTTTGCCACAGACCCCCCTCAGCGGTTCACTTTGGGAACCACTGTCCTAGATTGTCAAAGATAGAGTAAAAATTTCAACGGATTTGAAATCCACGGAAAATTTCACATTAAATCGATATACCTAAAAATACATTTTTCTTTAAATACATAATTTTTAAATTGAAATTTTTTTTCCAATACGAGCGGCCGTTACGAGGAATGATTTTCGTTTGATTCGAAATTAATTAATTTTAATTTCCTGATAAATAGATTTGAGCGAAGCAAAAGAAATAATTAAAGTTATGACTGGCGTTCTTCAGTGCTTTTTTCTATCTCAGCGATCGTAAAAGATAGAATAAAAATTTTAACGGATTCGAAATCTGCGGAAAATTTTACACCAGATAGATATTTCATACCTTTGATTTTATTGTAATAAATAATTTTTCAATTAAATATTTATATTTTTGCCAAAGATTGTGACGTCTCGCCGATTGGATGTCTTCGCAATTCGAATATGGCCGCATTTGGCAATGACGAGGCCATCATCCAATAGGCTACGAATTCCTATTTTGTTTGCGAAGCAAACCAACATTAGTTACGTAGGAAGGGGTGCGGGCCGCCCTGGGTGTCATCACAGACTAGGGTGACAAAATGGCAAAAATGTATTTTTTTTTTAGAATAGAAGTAGCTCACGACACTTAAAATTTTTTTTTCTTAAAATGAGTTTAATAACTTTATCTGACAATTAACTTCAATAAGTCAACATAATGCGTAAAGTTCAGTCAACTAACGCTACGAGACGCGGCTGAATTCGACGGTGCGTAGGAGAGCGTATGAATAAGTGAAGTAGTTCTCTTCAGTTCGGTACTAGGGGTGTCAACACTCAGAAAATAACCGGTTATCGATTAACCGATTTAACCGAAGTCAGGTTATAACTAAGGTTTGCAGAACATCTCTTTTAAAGAGAACATGTTCAGGCGAGGATTTGTAAACTTTATCCTAAAGCATTTTTTGTTCCTTTTACAAATCACTCTCTTAATCTGTATGGAGTGGATTCTTTTGCAACTGTTTAACAATGTGTAACCTTTCTTGGGACCTAAGAAAATCTGAACTTCTCAGTTTCCACACACATGGACGATTCTTGTAACTAATGTTGGACGTACAGTCAATAGACATTTAGATACAAGAAGTACTCACTACAAAGCTTTAAAGCTTGTATATGCTAATTTCAAGAAGATTGTTGATGCCATAGAAGAACTTGGTGATCCCACAAAAAACTGTCGAAACCAGAGGAGCAGCGCAAGCGATTTTGCCGTAACAGTAAGTGATTTTTCTTTTTTTGTATGTTTTTTTTTTTTTTTGTATTTCTGGAGTAGTGTTTTAGAAGAAAAAAACCACGCTCAAAATACCTACAGAATGCTGAGATAAGTTTTGAGAAGTGTGTTATCAGAATGAGAAGTCTGAAGATAATTTTGAAAGACAAAAGAAATGAGATCATGGAGAAAGCATAGCAATTGGCAACGAACACTTGTGAAGAGATGGACATGCCTTTAGTGAAAAGAAGAATCATCAGAAAGAAGAAAATTATGGCTGGAGATGAACCAATGACATTGAATGAAGAATTGAAAAGATCAATCTTAGAGTGCATTGACAGGTTTTTATCAAGAATTAGACACTTGCTGTCAAGACATGGAAAATATAACAGCTGGGTTTGCAGTTTTGGAACACAAGAATCTGATTACAACTTCAGAAGACCAACTGCCACAGTTAATACAAAACGTAGTCGTAAACTATGATGAACTTTCTGAAGATGATATCCTTTTAGAAATATTCCACGACTAAGAAGACATCTCAAGCTGCCAAAGCTTTAAAAGAAGATTCTTTAAATGGTCTTCTTTAAGAATTTTAGAGTTTGTTGTTGAATATGAACTTGAATATTCTGTACCAAATCTAACTTTTCGTCATCTGACCGTTGTTCAAAATTACGTGTTGTTGTCCTCGAATCTTTCCTTTAGGGGATCAATCCCGGACCGTCGTAAATAGCCCGCTGTCTTGCTTTAGTGTCTCGTACGACGGTAATTAAAAAAAAATTACCAAATCTAATTAAGAATCTTGTTAATGTTATGTGTTTCAGTAGCATCATGTGAGAGGAGTTTTTCAAAACTGAAATTAATCATCTTTGGTCCACTATAAGTAAAGCTAGGCTCTCTGCATTAGCTATCTTGTCAATTGAAAACAAATTAGCGAAAGGAATTGATTTTGATGATGTCATTTCAAAATTTGCAGAGAACAAAGTTAGGAAAATAAGTCTTTAAGTGCTTATGTTTCAATACAAAGAAATAAACCAGAAAATAACTTGTAATTTTATCGTATTTTTTCTTCTTTTAATCATTTTAATGGGGGATGACAAGAAATGTTGCGCACCGGGTACCACCTGACCTTGCTATGCTACTGGATGGCTGTTATCCAATAGGCTACGAATTCCCACAGCAATCACCGGGGATTAGTGAGCAGTGGTCACACCTAACACCACGAAAAGAACTGTCACGGGCAACTCCGCCACGCAGTGGCTAGTCTTTACTATCATCACAGTTGTTATCACAGTCCTGACAAATCTGTGGCACTTAACAATAATGGGATATAGCACACAGGTAGTGCTGTTTTTTTGCAATTTTTGGGTCGCGGCGAATTTTAAAATTCAATCTAGAACATTTTAAAATGAATTTAATAGAAATTTAATTGTTTTCGTTTTCTTTGGAAAGGCAACACGCGTTTGATGTTGATACAAAATGCGGGTAGCCAAAATACATTGAGTTCTACTGGAGCGTTCACATACAGAAAACGCCTCCATCTAGCGTTTTTATTGCTGCCGCGGGCTGAGGGGATCCGATCGTGGGTCATTCCACGCAAAATGAGAAAATTGGATGTCGCTGACACATCACCGATTTTAATGAAAATTAATTTTTAAATAGACCACAGGAGGAACTGCCAAATAATAGATGTCCAAAATGTATGTCTCATATTTTATTGAATTTTAAAGTTCAAAGTCACACAAATGTAGATTTTTTTTTACTACTAATAGTAGCCTGTTTGAGACCCTATATTTCAATAAATTATTGACACAAATCAAAATTTTTTATATTGTTACATTCTTCAGTAAAAGGTCTTTTAGGAAATGTCCGAATATAGTTTTATATCCGTCACTGCTCATTCTCAGGAATCAGCGAAAATAGAGATTTTGCCTCTTTGATACAAATTTCAAATTGCTCTAGTACCTTTAAAAATAGGAAATTAAAGTTTTTGTATAAAAAATTATTCTTTACAAAGCACTTCTTCTATCTAAAAGTTTGGTATTTAGGGATTGTGTTTTAATTCCTTAGTTAAGAAAAAATAATAATTGAAAACAGCTATTTTTCTATTTTTTTAAATACAAATTTAAATGTGAAGGACAACTCCGAAAACTCACACATTTTTAGTATTATGTGTCAAGATGTATATTATCTGTAATGAAATTTCTATCATTGTAATTTGTTTATTTTCGTCCCAGGATAATTTTTAACTAGATGGAAATTATCGTTTTATTTATCGCATGATGAATAAAAGAAGGAGATAACACCCAAGTAAGACATCCATTTCTGCCTTTGAAAGAGATACTAGTGCATTCAAGGGCAGATAACCGAAAAAATAATCCTTACTAAATGAATTATGGTTATAAATGTGCTTGATTTGTTAAACCAAAAGCTTTCGCACACCGGCGAATGTTCTATGACAATCCAGAAGTGTTCCATCAATGACCGCAGCCATTACGGGAACGCGAAACTTTCATTGCTACAGTCCTATTCCCAACTGTACGTCACAAATTCATGTTTCATATTTATCACAATCACCAGCAAAAGAAGTAAAGAGTTTTAAAAGAATTCGGCAACACAATAAGATCACGTTTCAATTTTAGAAGATGCAAAATTTATTTATAACATGTGAGTTTTACCACACAGTGAATTTGAAAAGGTAATTAGTGAAAAGTCATAATATCTATTACTAAGTTGTAATTTTAAAGCTTGTTTTGACACTGATTTTTTCTGCTTTTATAGTTTCCTTTTTAAGTTAAAAATGATTTGGTATTTCTTTGTTGATTTAGGGTTCCAATATCCGTATTTAATTTATCCGTTATCATTGAAGTTCTCGTAACGTACATAGACAGGGAAGCAAATGTTGTGATTTTAATTTTATTATTGTTGCTTTAGGACTCTGATTACAATCCCGAATTTTTCTTTACACGTTTTTTTTTTTTTTTTTTTTTTAAATTTCCAATGGCAAGGCTGGGTACAGATTGCACAGACAAATGCAATACATAATTACAATACAGTAAAGAATTGACCGAAGTCATTGTAGCCTTATACAAAGCCAGAAGTGATGGTCACTTGTGAAGGAGCACCCAGTGGGTGGACCATCATTGTCCCTAACAAAGGACAGCACAATTTACATCCATGCCCTGACCCTGATTCGAATCAGGAACCTTCCGATCCAGAGGCCAACACCTTGACCATTAGACCGGTTGGTCGGCTTTCTTTACACGTAAGAAACATAATAAACTGTATTTCTGTGAAATGTCTGTTTTATCAGTGCTGTCATTCATTTGATTTCTTATACCTATTTAGAGTAGAAAATTGTCATTTTTTATTTTCGTTAGCTATTTTGAATATGAAAGAATTAAAATGCGACTTCCGAACTCTATCAGTAATATTATCATACCTAGCACTGTAACTGGCATGAATTTAAAGTATGTCGTAAAATTTCTTTAGCCCATAGAAATGTTTTTAATTCTGTCAAAAACGACAATTTTCTATTTTTTGCAACTAAATTTTAAATTAAATAGGATGTTTAAAATTGTTGTTGCCAAAGTGAAAAAAAGACAACTTTGTACAGAATATAAAAATGTAAAACATATTTGTCTACGTTAAGTAGTTTTTGGGAAGCAGAACTTCAAGCATGCAGCATTAAGCGATCTTACAACTGCTCTCTTCAAAGTTACAAGTCATTAAAATACCTCAAACTTTGAAAATATTTAATTTTGAAAATAATTTTTTTTTGTATATCGTTATTTATGCATAAACTAAACCAGGTATGGGCAACCTTTGGAAAGTTGCGGGCTAAACTTTAGGATATTAACTTATTCGCGGGACGTAGATAGGTAGTTGTGAAAAAGTAATAATGATAAGGTTTATTTTATTTTACATATTTATAAAGAAGAATGGTAAAGTTATATGAATAGAATAATATCGTATTGATTAAGTATTTACTTACAATCACCAGAAATTAATGAGAAGTTTGAGCTTGAATTTGAGAAACAAGATAGTCAATGTTGGGATCAAACCCACTAATACACAGGCGCAGAGTGTTTTCCAAATTTTCATCTGTAAGCCTGGTTCGATGCTTGGATTTATTAGATTTCATCATGGAAAAGAACTGTTCACATTTATAACTGCTTCCAAATGCGCAAATCATTTTTCTTGCAAATGCTCTCAGCTGTGGGTACTTTTCTTCCGCAAGGTATGTTCTGTAGAAATCCCTTATCTCCACGTCTTTAAATTTTGGCATCAAATTTATGTCTTCCTGAAGCTCGATCAACTCCATTTGTAGGTGTGTAGGAGTCTTCTCTACGTCACTTTTTATCTGAGTAGCAAAAAGGTTAAAGCAGCTATCCATGTTTTCAAAGTCGGAAAATCTATTAAAAAATTGATCCGACAGTGATTTTAGTTCTTCAGCATATTAAGTGTAATCAATATTTTCGTGACTAAATGGTGTTGAAAAATGATAGCAGCTTCCAGATCGCATTTGTGTTTCCCACAAGCGAATTTTGTTTTGGAACGCTTTCAGATTACTGTACAATTCGTTTACCAACTGACCTTGTTTATGAAGCTTCAAATTCAAATCGTTTAAATGACCCGTGATGTCAACTAGAAAAGCTAAATCACATAACCATTTCTGATCACTGACTTCAGGCAATGATTTTTCCTTGATTTTCATAAAATCGGCTATTTTCTGTATAAGATCGTAAAATATTTTTAGCATTTTGCCTTTGCTTAATCACCTTACTTTGCAAAAATATGTCACATCACCATGTTTTGAAGAAAGGTCCTCCAAAAATGCTTTGAACTGGCGATGGTTAAGCGCGTGGGATCGTATAATGTTGATTGTCTTTATTACCACATCCATAACGTTCTGCAATCGGATGGACTTAGAACACAAGTTTTGTTGGTGGATAGTGCTATGCAGGATTATAAACTGTCTTTTTGCACATTCAAGTCAAATACTTTTTCTTTCAAAATTCCGATGAAACCTTTTCGTGAACCGACCACAGAAGGCGCATCATCTGTGCAAACCCCAATTAATTTGCACCACTACAAACCATACTGTTCAATATCACTTTTAACACCATGAAAAATCCTTCTCCACTAGTGGTCCCTTTTAGAGGCCAGAAATCCGAGTATTGATGATTTGTATCAGTGTTGTTTTAACAATCACATCCCCTAGTAAGGAATGGAATCAAGAAGTGTAAGGCGTTTCTCGGATACAATCAATAAAGAAATTTATAATTATTGTTCCCGATTATCAGTGTAATTGAGTGGCGTGATGCGTCGCCGATAACTTGCATGACGACTAACCTCGTTTTGATTTAATTTGTTCAAGAAAACAGGCTCAGCCATCTCATATATCCAATGCTAATTTTATTAGTAATAATAACTATATAAGGTAGTATTGGAAATACTTACTTTTACATTTTTATATTCAGGTGTGCCGCAAATAATTCAAGATATTTTTAGTGTGCCGTCAACTAAAAAAGGTTGAGAAACACTGACCCACGTAGTTCAGGCTTTTATCCCCCCCCCCCTCTCACGTTCTTGTTAGCGAGATCCAAGAATATTTACTTTTTTTTCGAGCGGGATTTTAAAATGTTTCGCGGGCACGGATCAAAAGCCGGGGCGGGCAACATCTGGCCCGCGGGCCGGTGGTTGCCCATATATGAACTAAACCCCTGTATCAAATTTTATGAAAATCCATAACCATACAGCCACCGGTTTTTCCTGATTTTTGCTCATTATTTCAACGGATTTGAAATCTGCGGAAAATTTCACATTAGTTCGATACCTAAAAATATGATTTTCTTTAAATAAATAAAAAATTTTAATTGAATATTTTTTATATTTTTACAAGAGAATGTGACGTCACGTCAACATTCGCTTTCCAAAAATAAACAGATTACATTTCCTGCTCTCTTACGATTTCAGCGAAGGAAAGCAAAAAATATATAAAACATTTTGGTTGGCATTGTTTAGTTCTTTTTTGTAAAATCGGGATCGTTGAAGATTGATTGAAAATTTCAACGGATACATTTGATTTCTTTTAATAAATAATTTTTCAATTAAATATTTATATTTTCGCAAGGGATTGTGACGTCACACCGAACTCCCATTTGGTTTGCTTCGCAAAGCAACACTACGGGCAACTCCGTTATGGCTATTATGCAATAGGCTACAAATTCCCGATTTTGCGTAGCAAAACAATAATCCCACAAAAGCAACTGGTACTCGCAACGCCGGGCTAGCCACAAAGAGGCTAGTTCTTAATAAATATGCCGAGTCAAGTATCTTTCATTACATTCGCAAAACGAACCTACAAAGAACGTTGGAAACTTATTGTAGTCTTTTGAAGGCATACAGTGGCTCTTTCGTCCCCTCCCATTTCTTTTGATTAAGTGCGCACCACTTAGGAACGACCATGACGACAACGCAAATTACAGCCAAGAGAATGTGTTTCGTATTTATTTCTCAGACTTTTTTCAGAAACCCTCTTTATTTTTAATTTAATAAAATGTATTCCAGTGATCTGAACTTCTTCATCAGGAAGTGATTTGTGTGTGGAACATATCTTCATATTTTTGTACAGTATTAAAAAAAATTCCAGAGTATGCTTGCATGCTGTCTACACACAACACAGTGTTCGTCTTAATTCCTTATTTCGATCAAATGACATCAATGTTATTTGATTAATAAATTTTTCGAACTCTTTTCCGACATATGCATAAATTTTGCTTGTGTAATTAATGAATGGCTTCCCTGATGTAATGCTGATTAACCTGACAGTAAAAAACGCCATCCACACAGAGGTGATAGATTTTTTTCTTCTTTTCCATCGAGAAGATATAATAATGACAAAAGAATTAAATACTCTTGTCGAAGGGGGGGGGGGGGGATGTTGGGCTTCAGTATTCGGAGGATATTAATGTTGAAGACTTAGTTAATGAAATTCAATTTTTCAAAACTCAAGTCTTGGAACTCATTGAGGATATAGTGTCATCTACCCAACTTGACTTGTTAAAGTGCATATGCAAATATTCTCTTAAAGATCCATATCCGAAAAAGAAATTGCCCTCGGGATTTTTTTTACCTTACCGGTTACAGTGGCGTCTTAGGAGCGCAGTTTTAGTAAGTAGAAACACAGTATTAAAATCTACCTCCTCTCTAACATGGGCCAAGAACGTTTGGAAAACCTTGCTATTTCATCCATTTTACATAAGGTGGCAGAAAATATGTATAATAAGAATATTTTTCAGCGTATTTTATTTTCAATAATAAATGAATGATTCAATGTTTAATTGCTGAAATACTAAATACATATTATGCTATAATGTAAATGTAATGTTGACTTAACGGTATTAAATGCTTTTGAAATGAAGAAGTACCATTGACTTTTTATGTAAACCAATTACCATGGCATAACTATTTTTAAGTACAACGAATGTATCACAAAATCTATTACCTTACGAAGGCCAAGCAGAAAAAAAAAACCTGGCAATATGCATTATAAGCAATGAAGTAAATTAATTTCACAGTAGGCTATTCAAAGGGGGAGGAAAACAATACGGCGAATATTTGAAATGGGAGAGGGTGTCAAATCATCATTTTGCATCTGCAATAAATTCCTCTCGGACCGGCCTTAGAGTAGTATACAACCAACAAAAGAAATTTCGTGTGAAATTCTGCACGTGCACCATAATGAAATATTTCTTTCGTATTTTTACATTATCGAGTTCTCGAGGCTGATAATTTTCATTGTCAGCTCCGTTAAATATGTCAAACTTACAGATGTAAGTTTGACATGTTTAAGTAAGTTTGACATCTAGTTAAAAAATATCCTGGGCCAAAAATAAGCAAAAGGCAACAATGAAATTTTCGAGACATATAGACATCTTGGTGTTTTTTATTAAAAAGTTCTGATGTTTTCTTTACCCAGTTAAATATGGTATTTAAAAAAAAAAAAAAAAAAAAAACATTTCCCATATTTTTTGGAGTTTTGGTAATCCGATTGGAAGAGAACGGATTAGCAACCGGAGGGTTGCATGTTCGATTCTCGGTCCTATTTCTCTATTCATTTTCAGTAGTATCTCCAGAGCGACGTTAAATAACAATCTACCTCTGATTCAGCAATCACGACAGTTGAATTTTTCGTAACTTTCCCTAGAGACCCTTTTCTGCAGAATTCTTTGACACAAAATTTGAAGTTCTCTATTTGTAATTAACGTCAGACTTGAACAAAACAACGGGCTATTGACGGAGATATGGAATCAATCCCAATGGGAAAGATTTTAGGAAAACACCATGTAATTTTGAACCAGGTCAGATGACAAGGCATCATCTGAGCTGGGTGGCACCCCACACTCCGCACTTCTACACCATGCCAATAACCACGATAAATATAAATTTTAAATTTGAGTAAATAATTTATACAAACATAGGGTCGCAAACAAGTGTGACCTTGACTCTATTATTAAATGACAATATTTAAGAAAATATAGGTATCTGAAACCTAATATTTCGCAGTTGCATTACTATGTGACCCTATTTAATAACTGATTTTCTAAAAAATCGGTTATACATCCTTCTCAGGCGCCGATTTGCTTATTTTCACCCATCTATAAAATATCTGAAAAACGTTTTGGTGATTTTGATGTTAATTGTTCAACTTCAACCGCTGCCGCCTTACTAGCCATTTTCAGATTTTTGTTTATCGTTTGGAGAATTAGACTGGAGCTTTGTTCCGTCTTCGGCTTTCCAGTATTCGTTGTATCGGTGATTTTAATTGAATACTGCGTAAAAATTAACGATGTCATACAGAAACAACGATTGTAGAATATATGTGGGTAATTTACCCCCAGATATAAGAACCAAAGATATTGAAGATTTATTTTTTAGATTTGGGAAGATAACTTTTATCGATTTGAAAAATAGGCGCGGACCACCATTTGCTTTTGTTGAATTCGATGATCCAAGGTAGGTCTGTTTATAACTATGTTAAAGTTTGCAACTTTTACAAATATACTTACATTTTTGTTCGGAATAAAAAAAAAAGAAGGTTGAAATGAAAAAAGGAGCTGTCTCCGCACAAATCAAAAGAAAAATGAAAAAGCATAATACCGGAAATATAAATTTTCGGCAATGCCTACATGTTATATCAACTAAGCAAGTTTAAATTATGTGTTTGTTTCTGAAGATGAGACTTCCGTGAACCTTAAGAAAAACAAATGCTACGCTAAAAACAAGAATGATTTGAAATAATACCTTGTATTTTATCATGTTCGAAAATAAAATGATGAATGTATGCAATGCACTATTTTAATGTATTAATTGCAGCCGATCATTGTCGTTCGAGTTTGATGGTTTTTTAAGGTAGTCTTACTTAGGTTGGTTGAATGATTTCATGAGGTACTGCAAATCTTCATGCTATTAATTGTAACTCATACCCGAAGTTGCTTCTGACTTGGGTTACATCGTTCATGATACTAAAAGTTCTGCAGTATTGACAGCAGATTTTTCTGTCATAAGGATGTTGGTGAATGCATTGGATATCATGCATGAAACAAAATTTTATGTTTGTATATAACTTTAAAAATTAGCGTAATGTGTAACGTTACAACTTTTTTGTATGAAACATTGCATTTTGTGTCTTGATATATTTATTGAATTTACCCAAGACAGCATATCAGCTGCAAGTTGTGCCTAATTTTTTAAAATCTCCACTTTTTATTAGGGATGCTGAAGATGCAGTTGAAGCTCGTGATGCTTATGATTATGATGGCTATAAACTTAGAGTAGAGTTTCCTCGTGGAAATGGGCCTGGAAGAGGAATGGGAACTCCGAGAGGGAGGGGAAGAGGTCCACCTGCACGTCGATCACAATACAGAGTTTTGGTTTCAGGTATCTGGATTTTCATTTGTTGTTTCTTTTTATTTATAACTGCATATTTTCTCATAATTTATTATATGGATGTGAAAGAACTACCATCTGAATGTATATTGTACAGTTTTTCTGGTAGTGTTACTAGAGGATACCCACAACAGCCTTTAAGGGCCTGATTGTTCATTTTGAGTTTTAAGGGCCCTTTAACACTAGAACGTCCATTGATGTCGATTCGACGCCTGTTTAATTTGTTCTCCTTTCTGCATTTGTGAATTGAATTTGAAAATTTTTGGTGACTTTTAATCATTATGCTAGATGAATAACGCTGTTAAATTTTTTGGTCTAGATTAATTTACAAAGTTTTTACAGCTATATTTATGTAGAATGCCCCCGAATTTATCATTCTAAACAGATATTGAGTAGCAAACATGGTTATCGTTTACTGTACGGTCCATATTGGCGACTTTTTCCAAAACATCGCCAAATGTAAGATTGCGTCAATGACGTCCATATCCAAGATGGCGTCATCAACACAACATACATAGGAACAAGTAAACAAAACTTTTGCATCCAATTTTCTGATTCTGTATAAGCAAAATCCACACTGTGAACCTTTGCAAATATGGAAATGAAAATGAGGAATGCACAAATAAACAATAAAATGTAAAGAAAACTAACTTGCCCATCACTTCCGCTAGCTCCATACGATTTCTCCGCTGTTTCGGTTGTCATGATTATTTGCTCCCTTCGCCTCATCGCATGTTAAGGGCGGGTAAACACGCATTTTTGCATCCACAAAAGCCATAAGTTTTTTTTTTCACCACTCATATACGACGAGATATATATACAATTAGTGCAGATGCAGACATACTTATTTAACGATGGTGTAATTCCCACAGTAATTAAAATCGAAAGGAACGGAGCGTCGAAAAGCGATGGTAACGGAAATGAAAGAGTGATCCAAAAAACGCATGTGCTAACGAAGGGAGCAGTCGATACTTATTTAACGATGGTGTAATTCCCACAGCAATAAAATCGAAAGAAATGGAGCGTCGAAAAGCGATGCTGCAGGAACGTTTAAAAGCGATGGTAACGGAAACGATCCAAAAAACACTTGCCAACGAAGGGAACGGTCGAAGAGGAATGGTATTTGAAAAAAACGGTCGAAAAGGAGTGGGTGGTATTTGAAAACCCCGGGGTGAAGGGACTTAGGTAGGGTTGTAATAAATAAAATATAGCCAAAATTCAATACATTTGGTGATATTCGCATGTTTGGCGACCAAAATCAAAATTGGCACTATATCACGGTTTTCAAATATAGGGTTACCAAAAACGAATTTGTAGAGCCAGGTTACCAGATTTGGCGAGAAATCTATATGGACCGTACAGTAAAGGTCACCCGCAAACATCTATTTGAGCTTTGAACACAATGTTATGTTGTTGTTGTTGTTGTCGTATGTTCTTCTGGGATGCATATGAAAGCAAGTGGTGAACAGAAACATTCAAGACAATACAGAAGAAGAATATTTTTATTATAACAGACGATGATCCCAGCAAAGAACAGAAGGTGTGCGCTGCTTTCCTTTCAAGACGGGAATCCATTCCAGGCAAAAGTCCTAGCATGCCCAATAGTACTTTCGAAACCAAATTGATCAGTAATAAACAAAGTTACAGAAATGATGCAAATTCAAACTGCAGCAGTCAGTGGAAATTTGGTGTATTTCCAAATGAGGAATCACATGCGGGAAATAGCTAGTAAATAAATTTTAAAATGTTCTAGATTAAATTTTAAAATTTGGGCTTAGAGGTGCATTTAGTCACTTTTAGGACAACCTGTGTGCTGTCCTTCATTTGATTTTTATGCCTATTTAGAGTAGAAAATTGTTATTTTCGTAAGCTTATATATATTGAGGATGGAAAAATTGAAATACAACTTCCCAACTCTATCAGTAATATTATCATAATAGCACTGTAACTGGCATGAATTGTAACAATGTCTTAAAATTTCTTTAGCCCATAGAAATGTTTTTAATTCTGTCTAAAATGACAATTTTCCATTTTTTGCAACTAAATTTTAGGTAAAATATAATGTTTAAAATTGTTGCAAAAGTGAAAAAAGAAAATGTTGTACAGATTATGAAGATGTAAAACATGTTTGTCTACGTTAAGTAGATTTTGAGAACTAGTAATTAAAACATACCATGTTAAGCACTCACAACTGTACTTCATAGCTCCTTAAAAGGCCTAAAAATTCGAAAATATTTAATTTGGAACCTAAATTTTTTGGATATTGATATGTATGCATAAACTAAACCCCTGTACTAAATTTCATGAAAATCCATTACCATACAGCCTCAGGATTTTTGCTCATTCTATGTGGAATGACCCAGCTGAAATGTCGACTATTAATTACTAGAAAGAGCCATACGTGGATAGCACGGTTTTGTCCATGACAGTTCTTTTAGTGGTTTCATGTATGAGCACTGTCTCGCTAATTGATGGGTGATTGTCCCGGGTGATTGCTATTGGATAACAGCCATCACAGAGTTGCCCGTGGTGTTGGCAATGCTCATTGTCAAATGTTTCCAAATTCAAATTGTGAACAGATCCAATCAGCGTGACGATCGCTGAGATAAAAAAGAAAGAACAATAACGCTCACCAACCCCCAGTGATTGCTACTCAATTCCAAAAACGATCACGGTAACCCATTGTGTTGGTCCGGTGGAAAAAATATAAAAGTTACAATTTTTATTATTATTTTTTAAGAAAATCGTATTTTTTATGTATCGTGAATTTTATGTATCGAATGTGAAATATTCCGCATATTTCAAATCTGTTGAAATTTTTACTGTATCATTAACGATCTAGGAGATAGAAAAAAGAACTGTATAACTCCAGTTAAAACTTTTTGTTTGTTTTGTTCTTTGGCTAAAAGCGTTCAAACAGAAACACGGGGAAAAAATAAATTTGGAATCTGCCATCTCTTTATACTGTTGCCATTTCTAAGAGTACAATAATAATTAAATTCCATTGAATTAATTTGAAAATGTTCTACATTAAATTTAATATTTGGCGCAGACCAAAATTTGCAAAAAATTCAGACTACATGTGTGCCAAATCCCATTGCTGTAAGTGCCATAGGTTTGCCAGGACTTTGCACCCAGACAAACACTTCATTTTGTTCTAGTAGAAATGCTGTTGTACTACATGAATGTACCTATGGAAAGCAGCTAAAATACCTTGTGCCATAGCTTATTTTGACTGACATTTGTTTAGATCTCTGGAATTTCAATTTCGTCGCATTTCACAATGACGAGGCCATCATGGCGTTGTTCGTGGTGTTGGTTTGCGAATGGTTGGCAAACGTTCACAATGGACACACCTAACCCCACAAAGTACTGCACGGGCAATGCCGTGCTAGCCACGCAGTGGCTAGTTTATAAATATATTTAACCTGTTATAAATTCTCATACTGTGCTTTTTCTCTCATTGGAATGATATCATGAACTTGGATATAGTGTGGTTTCTGGTCATTTTGGTGTGTTCATGTTTCGAGACGGACTGATTGTATGATGGGTAACTATCTAAATTTTACACTTTCAGAAAAGTGAAATTTTCTAATGAAATTTAATGTCTAGGGAAAAATACTTGGATGTAAGAAGTAAGTTTTCATGTTGTCAACAATTTTTTGTTTTGTTAAAAGAAATAATTTTTAATTCACTGTGATATTAGTAATTTGAGTTTATGGCGTCATTTCTTGCAGGACTTCCCTCTACTGGGAGTTGGCAAGATTTAAAAGACCACATGCGAGAAGCTGGTGATGTTTGTTATGCTGATGTTCATAAAGATGGAACTGGTGTTGTTGAGTTTTTACGTTCTGAAGATATGAAGTATGCTGTAAAGAAGTTAGACGATTCAAGATTCCGTTCTCATGAAGTAATGCATTAGATTATAACTTTTTTAAGAAATAATTATTTGCATACCTGTTTTATTTGCTCACTAGCAGAATCACCTGACCTCACTTGGGATGAATTGCTTAATTGTTCAATAAAAAGGTGACCAGGATAATAACTTTCTCTTGCATAAAAAAGTGCTGACACTGGGTGTTAACTAGTCCCGAAAATATGCCGAAAGCGAAAAAATTGGTCCTGAAAGTCTTAAAAATTTATCTCCTCTTTATTATTAGAATTTAGACAAAAGGTGACTGCAGCTGAACTTAAGCAAATGAAAAAAAATTGCAAATGATGAATATGAACAACTAGACTAAGAAATTATGCAAACGGAAAAGAAAATGAAAATGGTGACTCCCCCAATCCAACCACATTCAGACAGCTTTTTTTAAATACACAAATTGATATATAATTTTTTTACCAACTTCATTTGATGCATAAACATACAAATAAAAATTTTACATTACAAAATGTTTTTAAAGTAATTGTTGAATATATTTAGTTGGTCCAGAAAGTAAGTACCGTTTGCGCATATCTCCCGTGCATCTGACAGCAGGAATGTCGCCTGTGCGTAGTTACATCTTTCCATTCCAGAACGAATTAGCCTAGTCGTTTGTTTGGTTACGTTAATAATGGAAGTCATTGTTTGTTGGTAATCATGTTTAAAACAATTGATTGGCCTGCCAGCTGTGAAATAAACTAACAAAATTATTTTACAGTCCCAAAACACGGTGTACATGATTTTTCTTGAAGAAAGAGGTGGCTTTACCTTTTTGGGTTTCACAACAAATACATGTTTCATTGCCCGTGACAATCCTTTTCAAAAAATGACTTCCTTCTGTCGCATAACGTTGCAAAAACTCCAAAGCTACACCCATGAGTTTTCGTTTATGAACGTCCGTTAGTGTTTTTGGTACCTATCGTGAATACAATTTTTTATAGCGCTATTGTTCAGTCACCATTTTGTGTAATAAAGATCGTGAAATGTTTTAAAATTCATTGACCAATCAAAAATCGTGAATTGCCAATTGGAACGAACTATTTCGTCGATGCAGCGCACCAATTCTTCGGTGATCAACGACGGGTGTCCACTTCACTTGTCGTGTATATTTTCCCTTCCTTCATTAAACATCCTAACCCACTTTCGCACCATCAGGGTTCCCACGGTCCTTGAAAAGTCCTTGAATTTGTTTTTCCTAACTAGGGGCCCTTGAAAATTAGGAAACTTGGTGAAAAGTCCTTGAAAGTACTTGATTTTTTTTAACTAGTACATAATAGCGTAATTTTGTGTTGCTTTGCTACTTGTCCAGACTAGTTTCCTCCAAAGCAGGTGTGCCATTTGAGCGTCATTCTGAATGAAACCGATGTTTCCCGCTTTGACACTACAAGATATACTAGTAATGCTATGTCTAGATCGTCCATTTTCCACAGTATTCTGTCCGTCTAAGTTGACACCTCTGGTCTACGTTAAGACAGCCATCTTGTTATGTCCGCCACATAATGACGTATCACGTTCGCTAGATAACACCACTGCTTTCTTAGGAAACCGTAGCTTTAGCAGTCAGGATGTCATTGAAAACCTGTCACGCATCCAAAGAAATAAAGCCAAATTCTTATTGCAAAAATATAAAAGTTACAATTGAAAAAAAAAAATTTAAGAAAATTACATTAAAGATTTCTATTGTTGAAAATTTTCTGCAGATTTCAAATCCGTTGAAATTTTTCCTCTATCTTTAACGATCACAAAGATAGAAACTCAGACTAGATAATAAAGAAGCCCTAACACCAGTCAAAACTTTTGATTTATTTTGTTACTCAAACAAAATAAACCATGACAGACGTCTGTTGTAGGCAGTGGACGACAGGAAAATAGAGATTGTGTCATGTAGATCGAACCGTCTGAACCGAGAGCTCCCATACTCTTCTTCGTGCGACTAAAATAATTTATCGCACGACCGAAATTGATATGTGTGCAAGTAGCCTGATAGCATTGAGTTGAGACAAAAAGCAAAATAAAAAAAGAAAGTCCAAATTTTTACCAAAATTGATGATAAACTTTATTTTTTTTTGGCTATCACAGTAGTTTAAAAAAAAATTTTTTTTTTTGATTGACATTTTTCTTTTTAATTGACAACTTTTGTGTTTGCCTTGTTTTAGGTCGTTATAAAAAATTTTAGGTCCTTGAAAAATTTGTTTTGGGTTTTGAAAAGTCCTTGAATTTTTTTTGGATAAAGGTGTGGGAACCATGACCATACCTTCACTTAATTAACTCAGTCACGCATCTCGTTCTCTCAGTAAGTCTCGCCTATCTCGCGATAAATTTCAAAAGGCCAAACATTTCTTGCATTCAAAAACTTGATAGCTGCTCTTATTTCACAGCTGGCGGGCCAATCGATTGTTTTAAACATGATTACTGACAAACAATGACTTCAAATATTAATGTAACCAAACAAAATGGCTAGGCTAATTCATTCTCGAGTTGAAGGATGTAGCTACGTATGCATGACCTTCGTACTGTCGGATGCGTGGGAAATATGCGCAAACGGTACTTACTTTCTGGACCAGCTAAATATATTCAATTTTTATTAAAATTTCATGTATTCCTAAATGGATCTACAGAAATTTAGTAGATACCCTGTGACATCATTCAAGTGTTTAAAAAAAAACTTATGAACACCTTTTCGGTATTTTTATAATTTGTGTTTGGACATGCAGCCCACCATTGTGAGAGATATAAATATTCCAGTTACATAAATACTGTTAAAAAACTATGTAAAATAAATAAAGCATTCCAAAACACTTGTGCAAGACAAGGGCAAGTTTATTCCACAGCATCCATATCTTAAGTGTCCTCAAAATAGAAAAGCCAGTTATTTTCTTTAAAAAAAAATAGTCATTCATGGGATATTAATGTGAAGTAATTTTTTATTACTGTTTAAATAACATGCATCCATCCCAATTTTATTTTCAATATTAAACTTTAATTAAGAGGGGAAAAGGTTTGATTTAAAAAATCACTTGATTTTAAAAATCACTTGATTTTAATCGGAACAAAAATCATTTGAGAAGTTTGATATTTAAAAGTTGTGAAAGATTTTTATTTTATTGGGAAATATATTGCTAATTTTCAATTTCTTATAATTTAATACATTGTAGGGTGAAGTTGCCTATATCAGAGTTAAAGAAGACTACGGAAGCCGATCAAGGTCAAGAAGCCGAAGTTATTCTCCTCGTCGAACTCGTGGCTCACCTACATATTCTCCTGCAAATCGCTCAAGATCACGATCTCGTTCACGATCATCATAGACATTTCATTAGAAAGCTCTGTCATTTCCAAAACTGGTATCTGCATTAGATACTATTTCTTGTTTATTATTGTGTATGCTTTATTAAATGCCATTTTTGAATTCTTGAACATAATGCTAAAATAATCATTGTCTTTTTCTTGGCGTAATAAAAGTAGACAAGTTTTCCTTGAAATTGATCTGCCATGTGATAAATTTTTAAACATCCTGTTAAATGTCTATGGGGTTCTGTGTAAAGGTATACAAAGTTCTATTATTTGCCCAAAACATCTTTTAAAGTATGAACATGATCTTAATTACAGTTAGTTAACCTAAAAACTCCAATAAAGTAATAGATATATGTGTAATTCATCTTATAAGCAGAGTTTTATTTTGAAATTTCTCCTGCTTCTAATATATTTACCCAGCATTGCAATCTTGTTTGTAGCCTTGCATTCTAAAGATTCGTCCAATTTTATTTTTAAGTATGGAGTAGAAGGATAAAATCTTCTGATCTGCTGACTTCCACTTTCTGTGCTCATTTCTTTCCCTAAAAACTTAATTGGCAACTCGGCAGATTCTGCTTTCTAAGTGTAATAGGGAGCGCAGAGATATCAGTTGTGGCATTTTATTAGTCTGGAAGGTTCCTCTGACCAGAAAATTTAACTGTTGATTTGTATATTTAGTGCCATTTTCACGAAATATTTCTGAAGCTAATGGTAAATTGCATGATTGCAGATCTACTTTGTATACTATAAACTACATTCATAAAGCTATATCTTGCACACTTTTTAATCGTAAAAATTGATACATTTCTCTTGTTTACTGAAATTTCAATTTCTTCAAAAAGCTGTTATTTTATATAGAAGGCAACAGTTTTTTAAAACTCCTTCTAGAATTGGCTATTTTTTGGTTAAGGTGATAAAAAGTACATTTTAAAGAATTTCATTTTCTAGTAAAACACTGGAGTCATTTCTTTTCGTAAGTTAAAGCATTCTGTTGCAGATCTTTAAGAGCTTCAAAATTTCTTGAATTTTATATGAACTATGAAAGGGAAAATTATGGGTGAAGACATGTTCCTTTTTAAGGTATTAACCATTACAATTCTGGTAAATTTTCAATTAGATTTTCGATACAATAATTTTGTTTCCAGTCGAAGAGAGTTTAAAAGATATTCTTGTTAACTCTATGGTGCTTTCCATACACCCATTATTTCTTCCTCTTCAGATTTTATAAATAATCAGATGATTCTAGGAATGTATGGAGAATAATGTATCCATTATCAAAATGAGGAAACTTGTTTTACATTTTAATGTAATTTTGAGTAACTAACCTAAATTTTATTTTATGTGCAAGATATTTAATACCAGTAGTATTAAAAAAAAAAATTATGATTATGCTTCAAATTGACAAAAAATTGGCTCAAAAAAGAGTTTTTTTGTCCATGAGAAAAAATTTGCTATTTGTTAAGTTGCTGCAAATTAGCAGAATGGTTGCTCATTAAATTGATCCAAAATAGCTTCTCTGAGCATGTAAGCAGATTTACTGACGTCATAATTTTTTATTTTTGCAAGAGTAAGGATAAGAGTGCCCATAATTTTTGCAAACTTCCTTCCGAATCTACCAGTATGCTATTTTAAATATAGCTCGAATTTTTCCATTACTTTTGATTGCTCATCGTTTTACTTGTAAACAGGTCATGCACATAATTTTCCTTTTTATATTACATATTGCATGGTTGATATTAATTTTTCGATTTAATAATTACATTGTTATTTCTTGTTTTCATTTGGAATGGAAAGTTCTAAAATTTGGTTGGGATAATTCTAAAAATAGATGCTTTTTATTGATATTGTAATAATTTTACTTAAATATTCTATTTTCTATCTATTCTCAATTTAATTATAAGCTCTTCTAAACATTCAAATCGGTATGAGCTCATTGTCCAACTGCCACTAAACATTTCCATTGGATGCTAAGTGACTTTTCAGTGACGTGTTATTTGATAATAGTTGCATATTTTTCATCTGTTTATCTATGTTCAATTGCATTGTAAGATTGTGAAACTTTTTGTCTGAAAATAAACTAATTCACATTTCACTTATTCTCAGATTTTATCCAAATCAACGGATACTCTCCTTGATGAAATTTGAATAAAATGGATTACTAAGAGGAACAATCCCGGAGTGCACATTTTATTTAATGGATCTGTTACATTTCAAGCAGGAGGAAAGATGGAATCACTTTCAGGGTTATTTTTATCATAAAAAAAATCAAAAGGATAAAAGGAAATTTCAAATTATAAAGAAGGAACCCCCTGCGAGGAACTTTCTCAGAAAATTTTGTGTGTGCTCACTTGTAAACTTCGCATTTGTCCACTTGGATTTGTCCCGTGTTGGATCTCAACAAGAATAGGAACTGTAGCTTGTGAAAATACTTTTCCTATTTGGATTGCATACTCTTGGGAACAAGTAATGGATTTATCTTGAGGAAAATCTTGGACAAAAAGGACATGCTGGGAGGATATATTTGCAATTCAGGATAGGAAAAAGATGCCGCACTAATGAGGAGGATCACAAATGTGGAGGATGCACTCATAACTTAACATTGGACATGCCAGGAAAGGAATTTAGGTATGAATAATAGAAATAACCCATAGAACAAGTTTGCATGCTCTGACATTTAAAATTTTGACCGCAATTCGTTATTTTTTTAAATTTCAAAATTTGAACTTGCACTTAAAAATGGGATTTGTATTTTTAAATAATTTTATTTTAAATTCTTTAATCCTTATCTTTAAGTTAAAATGAAAAGGGTGTATTTAAAACTTTAATTCTAATTTAGGAAGCACAATTGAAGCATTTGTTTCTCTGTGCCTTTTCTCCTGTTCGAAATATGTCCAATGATTATGATTTTTATTTTTCCATGTCTTTTATGGACCATGTCATAATCAGTAATTTATTTTTTAGCACTTAAAGTTGCCTGCTTCAGATTGCTGCTAAGTTGCAGAGCATTAGTTTTAAGGATTGGATGCATGGATTCCTCCTGGATACATGGAGTGGATCATGGAGGATTGGATACTCAAATATGCATGAATTAAAAAAATTTGTGAGATTTTTTTTATGTTAAGAGGGAAAATAGGATAAGCCTAAAATTTTTTTATCGTTTCCAATCACCGGGATATAAAAAAAAGGGGTATTCTGTTCAAGTTAAAACATACTAATCTCATTGCAGATTTGAGTAATTGTTGAGAGAGAAAACCGTATTTGCATTTTTTTTCTGAGTTAATATATCATTTCGGTTCAAGAATATATAATATAGGTTATTACTAAAACAAGTATACCTGTGCTCAAGAAGTAGTCAATATCCTACCTATTTTGTAGGTGGTTATAAACTTTCAATCATTCATTTATCTATTAATTTATTACCCAGAGTTCATTACTCATTGTGGTAAACTAATTTGCTTCAATTTTTAAGGAAAAAATTATTTTATTCTGAGATAATTTCACAGCCTCTTGCAGTGAATAGTGTTAGATATCTCTAGGTGTGCAAGGACAAATCACAAAGATCTCAATTATACTTGAGGCTCTTTGTGATTGCCCCTGTGCATGTAGACATGCAGGGTGTTTACCTTAAATCATGACATTTTAAAGGTGGAAGTGTATATGCTTCCTTGTGATTTTTCATTAGTGATATGTGATTTTAATAATAGCCCTGCCACGAGTCTTCACTCTTCGAAGAGTATTTTCTATTTTTAAAGTAACTTCTTTACATCAATTTTTGCTTTAGCATTAAAATTTACAACATTTCCTGAGGTCTTAATATTAAGGAAGGAAAATTTAAATTTCCTTTGCTGTTTTTTAATAGATGTAACTTTTAAGTTTTTCTTTTCAATAGAGTGAGATTGAAAAACTTTTTCGACTTATTTATTGGCAATTTTTTAATTATAATGGTTTGGGGTGAGCTTCAAAGCTTTGATAATACAAAATGTTAAAGGCAGTGCTTTATCCATAAGGTAAGTCAATGGTGAGTATATTGCGATGAAATTTATTATATTTGTTTTTAATTTTTGTAATTTACTTTTGCTGAACAGCATTAACAGTCGTAAATAAATTGACCTGTTACTGGATGTCATGGTTTAGTTTCATTTAGCTGATTGCATGTAACAAAGCTTGAAACTGTGGGTACAACATTTCATTTTTGTGTATACTGCAAAACTGCAGTTTTAGTTGCAATCTTTTTTGTATCGAATTTTAATCTGTTTAATTAGTTTAGAAACAGGAAAACAACTATAATTCCAAACTGTTAAGCTTATGCTCTCACATATTTGCATTATGTGAATGAAAGTAGAAGTTACTAAATTAGTAAAATACAATTTTCTTTTTCTACTTCTTTTGGTTTGTTTCAATCTATTTGATTGGATGAGATTCATGCAAATCAGGTGTGGTTTTTTCTATGTTGTTTATGTTTTTTTCCAAACAAGGTATAATTAATTACCCATGCCTTGGCTTAGATGTACAAGAGAAGTGAAAATTAGGAGTTGAACTGAGGTTTCAATAACAGTTAATATTACAATACAGCTTTATTTTATTTCATGTCATCCTATAACTTATTCATTTGTAGGTATGATTCATAAGTTTTAATTTAAAAAACATTTTATTTTGGATTTGGAAGTATTCACATAGAAAAGGGTTTTGTAAAATGAGGAATTGTTTTAAATAATGTGATGCTTCCATACTGCTCCAGTAAATGCTAGAAGATGTATATTTCATTATACTTATTTTATATAAATATTTTTAATTTGGGTGTAGTGTATTAAGATCTAACATAATTACTTTATTCTGTTTGAATATGCTTTTTGTTGTGTTGCTCCAATACAATGTTAATTAAAATACCTACCTTGAATATGCTTTTGATGGAAAGCTCAATCTTGTACAGGGTGTCCATAAAGTCCTAATATTGATTGATTGATGAGGGTATGCTACAGCGAACATGGCAAGAAATCGAGTATTGTCTTGATGTGCTTCGTGCAACTAATGGTGCCTTATAGAGGTGTATTAACTGAAGCAAAAAAACTTAAATATATACCTCTCATATTGCAATAATTTCTACTTATCTGTCTTTTCATTTGCCTTTGTAATAAGTTTTTGAAATTGTTAAGAGACTTTATATGGACACCCTGTATGTATGTTTTGTACTATCCCCAGTTATAGGAAAATTACCTTAAATAAATTATAAGATCACAATATTCATATTCTATTCTCCAAGTCCTACAATTTCTGGATCTTGGATCCTAAAAACCAAATCTACAAACTAAAAAAAAATATAGGTACACTAACATGTCATTCTTTTTGAAAAATAGAGAACATTCTTTCCTAGTATTGAGGCTGGGCTGTGGTAATAGAAATATAAATCAAAAATTTCATCATGTTATTAAAAAAAAAATTGAAACTTATTTCTATTCGAAAATTTTTGTAAGATCGAAAATATTTTGGAAGTTGGAAACATAGTCAAGAGCATTCGAAAGTAACCGTAACCTTGAGTATGGACACTGTATGGAAGTCTTATTTTATTAATAAATATCTTCAATGTCAATGTAATTATTTGGTTTTGTTCCTTGCCTAAGGCACACCAAATAATTATTTGGAAGTAGAATTCAAGCTCTTAATATAAAAAAAAGAAACGTAAAAGGTTGTCTCTTGTATGTGCATCTGTGTTCTAGAGCTTATATATTACTTTAGGTTCAAGATGTACCAGTTAAACAACTTTATGAATCCTCTTGTCTTGCTGATATTGCTTTTACGAAGACAACTAAATTCGGTATTGGATAAACCAGTTTTCTATTTCTTTGCTAATGATATGCAACAATTATCGATTCTTAAACCTTTGGAATTATTTTTTTGAAGAATGATATTGACGTCTTCTACTATAGTGAATTTGAATAAACATTTTCCCTCCATTTTGTTTCTTCTCTTTAGTACATATGTATTCACATTTACATATAATGTTTCAAAAAATTTGATCTGATTTTCTAATTTATCTGGAAGTAATAAAAATATTTATATGTACTCCAATAAGGGATAACATCAGCTTTCAAAATTTAATAACTAAATGGTTTTGTAAAAAGAAATACGAATAGCATTTATTTTGTTTTCTCCCCAAGAACATTCAATTGCTGATAGTTCACTGCAAATAGCATTGATAAAGGCAGATAAAACTACAATTCAGTATTCTGTGTGATAAAAATGACCTTTAATTTATGTTTAAAATGTTTTCCTTTGAAATAATTATTATTAAATCACTCAAATTTACTCAGTTTGAACTAATTCAATACAGATAAAATCAAAATAATTACCATTTCCAAAGAAAAAAGTAAATATTTGTTTCTCTGAAAAATTTTCAAATTTTAATTAAATATTTCTCTTGAGGAAATTGATACAACTCAAAGCAATTCTATAGAATTAAAAACTGAGCTTGTATTACTTCTCTATTTGATTTGTTACATCCATTCCATTTTAAAAGTTAATGCATAATCCCTAATCTATATCCCTCTAGTACTCGATTCCGTAGAGCCAGCTGTTGAAAATGAATCACTAATTTTCTTCTGAATATTGTCCTTGTCTACTAAAGGTTACAAGATTTTTTGATTTATTTTTTTTAATCCATCTTGCTTTCAAATTGTTTGATTTTCAAATTTTAAGAAATAAATAATTTGCTTTCCAAAATTCCACAACAAAATATTTAAAAAAAAAAAAAAACTACAAGTGCAATAAAATAAATCTTGTAATGTGTTGATAGCAGAACTGACGGAATAGACATTTGGCGGTCGAGCATTTCGTCTTTACTCTTTGCGTGCAGCACCAAGCAACACTTGGTATTCCCCAAATCGTAGCGGTCATGGACTGGTGGTTGAAGACCACTGATCTGTAAGGTTAAATTTGTAAAAATTTCACAATTTACTTTGGACACAAATACACTTGAGCGAGAAAAAGAAGTTGTACCTGGAAGGAGCAGTAGACCGTGAAAGATCTGAAATATGAAAAATTAAGGCGGAATAAGTGCCATCTAAAGCTACTTAGAATCGAAAAGTCAACTGGTGAAATAACACCAAGGAAAAAAGTTAGGTATTTGAGTTTCAGTGAAGTCCTTAAGAAACATAAGAAAAAATATTTTTAAATATCAGTCAAAGATCTCATGGCAGAGTATTTAGCAAGAGTGATCAGTGGTAAAATATTAAAAAAAGTACAAGTTTGCTTCTAGTTTAGCATTTATTACCTCACGTAGATTTTCAAAATCCACACCTACTGAAAATAGAAAGGAAGCAGTAATAAAAATTTTAAAAGCTCGTATAGCCACTGCGAAATTTTCAGAGGAAGATGAAAATAGTAAGCAATGTGCTGGTAGGAAAGAAACTATTATGAGAGATGAGAACAAAATGCAAAAGCGCCTTTTAAATGATTCCTTAAAAGAGCTTGCACCAAAAGTTCATTGCAACCTAATACCATTCTGGATTTTGGTTCCAGATTGCTGGAATAGGGACACATTACTCTGTATACTCCACGCAGACAAGTCACTTGTGGTAAAAAAGTTAAGCTATTTGGGTATTAATGAGAAAAATACTGATGAAGTGTTAAATAATATAACTTGTGATGAAAATCTAAAAGAAAAATGTCTTGAGAAAGTGTGAATACTGTAAAGAGAGAAATAAAGTATAACAAATATGATAATACTGTAATCTATCAATGGGTTGATAAAAATATATACATACAGCTCAGACATTGACACAGACAAACCATCTAAAACTGTTGGGAGAACAAATTTGTTGTCAAATTTTCTACTTCCAGAAATAGTGTCGGGCTTTACATTGGTCTTGTTCAATCAACTGCTGGAGAAGAATATGTTGCATTTTTAGGATGTCTGGAGGGAAAATCTGTGTTTCCGAAAAATGATAACATAGCTATTGTTGATAAAGAAGTTGACAAGTTGCAACAGCCTGTTCTTAACAATAGAGGCCATTACAAATCCTGTTCTGATTTCTCTCATAAAAAATATCTTAATATTACAAGTTCAATTAAATATTTTATGCTTTAACCAATGTCTCAAATCATTAATATTGCCTGTTGCAACACATTTAAAAACAATACTGTCATCCAAGGACAGGCAAAAAATTTGCATTTTTTCCCAGTGAAACAACTTTTTTACGATCTTGGTAAATACTGGCATGTTGTTAAATAAGTTTGAAGCAAATAAATCCGCAATTTGAAATTTTTTTTTAAATTTAAATTTTGGTACTGAAGACGTACGTTTCTCAAGACCTATTTATGCTATACTATTCACTGCTTGGCTAGCCTGGCGTTGCCAGTTATTAATGTGGTGTAAAAATTTCAATCTATCTTAAGCGTTTACGAAAAAGAATTAACTATCCCAGTCAAAGTGTTTTTTATTTTTTGCTCTCATTCCCTGAAATGAAATAGGGCAGAAAATGTAATCTGTTATACCTCCCCGCAAAATGAAAGCGGAAACGAGAAAAAAATAATTTTCTCCGAGTTCCCCGCGATGAAAAAATTTTGGCATGCTTCTAAAGGCTGACGGGAAGGACACGTGGTCCAAATTCGGTGTTTCTTTTCTCCGGAAGAATAAAACTATTAAATTCATTTAAAAATCTAGATCAGTGGTGGCCAAACTTGGCGCATTGGATGATTACAAGCGGCGCATTGCATCCTTGCACCAACTTATTCTTTTGTAAAGTTATATTGTCGTTTTGTAACGACATACAGATGTGAACAACCATTTTCATCCATGGAATTTATAAAAAGGAAAACGAGGTAGCGAATGACTGATTCAAATTTATAGAATTCCCTGTAATATAGACATTGTTTCACATAAATATAGTGTTGTTAAACATACTTTGATTAAAAAAGTTATTAAGGATATGGCAGGACCATGAACGTAAGGTAGAAAAGGTGCTTGAGTTGTATGGCTCATCTGAACTCTCATGTGAAAAAAATTGACGCATGGTAAAAGGTTGGCCACCTCTGATCTAGATTGAATTTTAAAATTCGCCGCGACCCGAAAATTGCAAAACATTTGGACTACCTATGTGCCAAATCTCATTGCTGTAAGTGCAATAGAATCGTCAGGATTTTGCGGCCGCGAAAAAAAAAACAGACAAACACTTCCTTTTATAATATTAGAGATTAATTTACATAATCTATTCCATCCGCAGTATTAAACAGACAAGGATGTTCATCTTTTAGGATTCCAGATTGAATATTAAATGTTCCTAAAATTTATAAAGTTTCCTTGCTCGAACGCGTTATATTTTCCCTGCCCCCAACAAATGAGTACCATGATCTCAGCTCCTCCCAAAGTATTCTAAATAATAAACTATTAGTGAAAATTGCAACACTGAGAAATAATCGTGTCAATTAACCACTTATCACTGATATTCTTGTGCAGAGAGAAACTAGTGTTACGCTTCTGTGCATCATGGTATCAAATCAAAGGATTTGGATGTTTTACTGGGAAATTGCTTGCCACACTGCACTAGAGTCCAGTTCATCGAAGACTGATGGACTAGTTGCTGAATGGCCATATCCCAGACGTGTTCAATACATGAATCGAGAAAAAGAAGCATTCACTTACAGTGACGATCAAGTCAAGTGGGGGCCCCAAGCGGTAAAATTTCGGGGCCCTCAAATTCAAGATAGAAAAAAAAGTTTCAAGAAAACTCTCGTTAAGTTATTTCCAAAAAGAAAAGTAATCAAAAATGTCATACCAAAACACATGAAATAAAGTTATTGAAAAGACATTTTTACATGAATTTCCGTCTTGTTTATTTCTTGCATTATTTTGGCAGTGTCAATTCGGCTTAAAATTTCTTGCTGTATATACAGAATGACCATATTGATTTAATCTTTCATCTCCCATAGTACTCCTTAAATAATTTGTTACACGTTTTAAAACAGAAAAGATTTTTCTCCTGACGTATTAGGTAAGGAAATTGTTTAAAAAAATTTCAATTCTCTCATCATTCGGAAATGTGCAAGACATTTCTTTGGCGTCTCGATAGACGTCTGGTGTGATTCTTATGGTGTCCTCATTTTCTTTCAGAATGATTAAAAAATCTTCAAAAGTACAAACATCAATGTCATTTTTGTAATTATCCTTCAACATTTTTTTTTTTCGTGTTCTTTTTTTCTTCTATTGATTAATTCTATTGAAAATCCCAATAAAGAAATATTTTAAAGGCTCCACTTCAACTTCATACGTCCGAGTTGTTTGAGATAATTCTGCCTTGGTGTTATCACATATGACAAAATGAGTTGACTGAAATTTTCTCTTATTGTAAATTCATGTCCGACTTTGTTTTCTTCAAATAATATTTTTCTCTTTTGTTATCTGCGAGTTTGTCCATCTTCCAAATTAAATGATAGGCCTGTTAAATCTCAGTTGCCTCTTTTTCAAATTCTTCTCTGAAATTATTTATAAAATTTTCTAATTACTATAGTAGGATAGATCCTTTTAATAGTTCGCATTCCACTGATTGCATTGATTTACTAGTAGCATTTATTCTTTGTAAAATAGTATTCCAAATAACTGTCATTAGGGCGGTTTCATATTTGTCCATTTTCTTTAGAAGTGAAGTCACCTCCACTATGGTAACTTTTTTCTTCTGAATTGCAAATTTCAGTTAAAGCCTCTTTTATATGGGTGAAACCAAGTTTTATAGCTAATACAGCATCTGCTCTTGCTGACCATCTTATATTACAAACTATATTTGCCGAGATGGAATGTTTACACATTTCTAGATTTGTTGTCAAAATTTTCCAGCGATGGGTTGAAACTGAAAAAAATGTGAATAAATTCTGCACAAACATAAATTACAGAGTTTCAACTTTCTGTTGAGAAATTTCAAATTAAGTTGAAGGAATGATTACCACACGGAGTAAAAACCGCACTTGGGTTATGTTCTTTAATATGTTTATGCCATAGGCGTAACCAGGGGGGAGGGGGGGGGCATTTAGTCGAGAAAAAATATTTGCTAATATCTATATATATATAATGAGTTTTTCACAAATTAATCCCTTGTTAATAACTACACAAACTATTCATAATTTTAATTAATGTTTTGTATAATAAACATAGCCGGCAGGGGGGGGGGGGGGTTCAACCCCTCTCCCATTCTGTTCTGAATTTTTGCCCGATGGATTGTTTAGTCTTACGGATTTCCTTGACGAGTGAGGTTCAGAACTTAAGGTTTTGAAGTGAACATTTGAATTTGTGAAGTAATTTAGAGACGGAAAAACGTGAGGATAGTGCATTGTTAAAACGTTGACTTTCCGGTCCATGACGTTACAGCGAGAGCTCCAACCCCTTCTCGTTAACTTTCTTCAACCCCGGGTGATTACTACGCAGTCTCATTTGGTTTGATTTGCAAACCAACACTCCTGTCGCAAGTGTGATTTCGCTTTTTTTTTTTTTTACTTAATGCACCCTAAACAAATAGCCGCATCAGTAAAATCCATCTCCATCTTGTTCCCTGTACAATTTTGAATAAACCTTGTTAATCTCGTAATGTTCTGATTTGTACTCAATCGGCAAACCGTCTTGAGAATCGAGCGAAAAAACGAGCATGACGTCACAGCGAGTTTCAAGTGCATCTGGCAAACTCGATAGTCAGAAAATGTAACCTTAATCTATATAAATAAGAATGGAGTGTTTGTTTGTACATTCAAAATTTCCGACCTATTTCTTTTTCTATCCGTATTGGACCCTTCTGATGCCTAATCAGCCCTTTTGGTGTTTGTCTGTATGTATTTGTGTTTGTGTAGGCATCGCGCATGAATTTTTGATTGCAATGTATTTTATTTTATACATTATCTATTAGTTTAGTGAATACAATATTAAACCATTTCTTTATTGTTACATTTAGTTGAGTTTCATGCTAAAACACCTGAGTAAGTGTACTTAAATCAACCATAATTTGGTAGTTTTGGAAAAATTGGAATGTATATTGAATATTACGATTGCTTTACCAGTACTGCTGAAAAAGTAATTTCAGCTCTGATATTTGATTTATTTCGAGTCTTATTTTTGTTCTTTGCGCAATGAAAACGATTTCCGAATATTTGGGACAGGCGATATTTTTCAACGAACGGGGAATGAACAAGATCGCGCGAGCAGTGATATTTTCTCTTTCTTTCGCTCTGAATTAATTTTACATTTCTAAATTTTGTGCAGTTTTAGTTTTAAGTTGTGGCAACTGTGCGAGATCAAGAGATAAAAATGAATCACAAATAAATATCTTTAGAACTATTTTTTCCGACATCTTTTATTTTTTGTTTTATTTCGATGTTTTCTGTTTTAAATATTTATTATTTTAATAAATGCGTTTTCCTTCTCATCACACGTAGCACCACCACAAAGTTTTCGATTTAAAAATGGCTGGTAAGTCAGAATACATTTTCAGTAAATTTTAAGTGTAGTTATGCCATTATTGAAAGAATAATGCCGTTATTGAAAGAATAATAATGTTAAAAAAATCCGAACTAGAACTTTTCAAACATTAAAAAATTCGTTGTCATAATGACAGGAGAAGATTGCAAAATTTCACTATGTCGCATACCGAATAAAAGAGTGCCACAAGTAAAAAAATATTGTTTTGTTGACTATGAGTGCGAGAGCACTTGCCGTAAAACGTAATTTTTATTAATTGTGTTGAACATGAAAAGAAACCGACTTCGACTTCCCTAGAGACATAACAACCACACTTGCTCGACTAAGAACGGATCATTATAAGGGAATGAAAATACTTCCTGACGGGACCAGGACCTATTCTCTTACTGCAAGAACTGCCCAGAGATCCAACTCACACCAAAACACATCTTTGAATGTCCAAAAATTACTGCAGAGATCTTGAAACTCGGCTTGTTACCAGATAGAGATCTGTGGGAGACCCTCTACAGTTCTGAGGCACCGAAGCTGGCAGCTGCGGTCCTTCGGACCTTTGACAATATTTGAGACTTTTTTGGCAATCCATAGACACGACATCATCATCATCAACATGAAAAGAACTTAAGAAAGGGAATTCCAAATCTCCCTCAAAATCGTCTTTTGTAGTAGTAACCTTAGTGTCACATTTCGTCATTTTATAGCTTTCTCATACAGCAAGGGTGCGATGTATGTGAAATATACTACAATGTATTACAGGAATGGATATGAATGTGTAGGATTTGTGTCCACAGTAAGTTGTAGAAATTATAAAGATTGCGAAAGGTATTCAAATAAATTTTTATTCTACAAAAAACGTAAGCCTTTGATTATCTCTTCAATTTAGAGTAAACCAATTCAAACCGAGTAAGGTCGGGTATTTTGCTAGTTTCCGTGAATAAGAATGAACGCAATCGCTCCGTGATCTAAAATATACGAAATTTGTATGACCAACTTTTGATCGCATCGAATTTATTTATTAACCAATTTCAAAAATAATTGTACCGTAAGAAAGAGCACATTCTATGGTATACTGCGATGTGCAGGGGCGCCGACTTCGGAAAAATATTGAGGGGGCCCAGGGAGTATCCCCCCCCCCCTTCCGGAAACTAAAAAAATCCTCTTTTGACCAAAAAGGCAATTCAACATCCCTTCCGAATTTTTTTCGGCTACGTCTCTGCGAGGGAAGCTAATACCCGGCCACCAATAATAAAAAACGAAATAATTGGTGCATCATACTAATTTGGGACCGTCGCTAAACTTGCATGGCACATGTAACATTTTGTAAAAAAAATTTCATATTTTTAAACCTCTAATTCTTATAATACTTTAAAAAAAAAACTAATTAAATTTCGAAATCCTCAAATCCCTTTCCAGGGAAATAAAAATTTATTTTAGAAAATTATTTTTTAGTTTCAAAAGAATGGTTTTAGGATTTAGAATTTCATGTCTGAGTGATTGGTAAACTTCGTTTAAAATTTTAAAATATTTTTCTCCACAAAATTATATAAATATTAACTGTACAATGCTTGTTCAGAGAACCAATAAAAATATATTTCACAACACTAGGATATAAAGATAAAAATACAACAATAAAACTGAATTTGGAAGCAATAGATCAAGATTTGGAAACCAAAATTTTTATTTGCCGATTTTAAATCGGATTTTGCCATAAAAAATACTCATATTATTTGAGAAATTTTAACAATTTCATACTTAATATGACAAAATTTATGTAAATTATAAGAATAATAAAAAATTAGGTACAATAGATACCATCTTAGGTACACTAAATAAAAATAATTTTAATGAAAACCCAAATTTAAAACTCAAATCTTTAAAGAAAATCATCTTTATCTTAATTAAAATTTTAATTTAAAAAGCAGCAAATGTAGACTTTCGTATTTGTATTTGATTTTTCGTATTTGAACGTATAGATAATTAAATCATTAATAATGGACTTTACCTAATTCGACCAAAATTTATATAAAAAGCACTTTTACCTTGAGACCATGGAATTATTTTTTTCATATTACTTTCATTCCTAAAACTGTTTAAAGATTTTGCATATTGATGTTTTTCGCTGTACTGTATAAATATTTTATTTAAAAAAATATAACATTGTTATGTCTAAAAAATAGCTTGCTTAAAATTTAAAACAAATCATTTCTAAAATAATGAATCATCATTACCTTTAAACATGGCATAAAATTAGAATTTTCTAAGAAGTATTATTATAATGGAATAAAAACCAGTACAAGATTTTAATATGTTTTCTAAATAACGCCATTTAAAAATAATGGGCGCCGGGGACAACCCCCAACATTATATTGTTGTAGGGGGCAGTGTAATGGTGTGTAAATATCCACACGCACCAATACACTGCATTATAATTTCAGTACTAATTTTATTCATAAATATTAAACCCAAATTGTATACTTGGCTTGTACTATTTTTTTTATTTCAAAGAAAATTAAAATATTCCTAATTTGAAACTATTTTATAGAGAATTTTTAAAGTTTTAAAAGTAATATCACTTAAAATGTTTTATTCAAATGTTGGTTTTGGATAACCATGATCATAAAATATTCGTTCTTTTTCACAAAAACAAAAGTTTCGACAATTTTTTTTAGAAAGAAAATGTTACAAATTTGAAGAGATATTTCATTGAAATAAAAATATTCAGAAAAATCCATGCTTTATAATTTAAATAATTTCTACTTCATACCTTTCGAATTTTAAAATTAAATGTTGACAGTGGCGGATCCTGAATCTTCCTACCTTTTCGACTCAGAAAGCACTCATTTTTTTTATTTTTACTAGTTTATCAATCTTCATTTCTGGAATGCATGAATGACTATTCGCGGATATATTCTGATCTGATATTCTTCTGATCTTCTGATATATTCTGATCTGATATTCTTGTTCCGCGAATGACTATTCGCGGAACAAGAATATCAGATCTCGCATAAAACAGAACTTACCTTTCTTTCACAAGACCAAACGCATATTCCGAGAGTGTAGCTTTCTGAAGAGAAGAGGGCAAAAAGGACACAGAGCAACAAATACAATCACGTATTGTGACAAAAACAGCAGCCTGAACGGTCGCTGGACTCTACGATTAGAACTTCTTGACCAAATTTCCCCCCTTAGGTCCCCCATCTTCTCGGTTTTCACGGATGTCCATTCGTCCATCTTGTAATTTCTGATAAGAAAAAACTCCGTCCTTCCTTAAACTTAGTCGGACAACTTTCTGGAGTTCTCAGAACAGAGATAATGACCACCCCACTAGTAATGAAACCCCACTCTACGCTTTGGGGATCATCCCAAGCAGGTCCCGATGAGTGACATATCTAATTGCCATCCTTTGAAGTGGAAGCCGGCTCGCTGCAATTCATGGTCCCCACATGTGGTCAGCCAACGGCTACCCGTTAGCGGTAACACTTTGTAGATAAAGTTTGGTGCCATCCACTATCGGTGCAAATGGAATTCGTAGAGATACAGATAATCAGAAAATCCATACTGAAAACGAAAATTACTTTAAAATTATTGGGGGGGCTTAGTCCCTCCTCTTAAAACATTGGAGGGGCTCGAGCCCCCCCAAACCCTATGAAGTCGGCGCCTATGGCGATGTGTTCAAATTTTAAACTATTAGTAATAAGATATAGATATGACAGTTTTAACTAAAAAGTAACGACAATGTCCCGATTTTTCCCGAATTTCAAAAAAATATTATCAGGAACCTAATTGAAATTTCTTAAAAACTCGCCGATCTACAAAAATTCACGTTCAGAGGTTCTCTAAAAAAATCACGACTGAAGACTGAAAATTTGTACGTCTTTTGCTCACTCGCGCTAAAAATTTCGCCTTTTCAATTTTGACACTTAATAAACCCCAAACTAATAGCCGCATCGGAAAAAAAATCTTCAAAATTATCCAGGGTACACGATGAAGAATAAACCATGTTAATTTCGTAATTTTCTGATCCATACTTTCTCGGGCAAACGTCTAAGAGAATCGAGCGAAAAAACCCAGCTTTCCATCCTGCGACAGCGGGAACTTTTTTAAATATAGAGATTCTTAAATATTTCTAACTTAAAACATTAGTGATACCCAATTATTGAAAAACGGCTTTCCAATAAAAATACTTGTTCCAAATTGTAGTTAGTAAAAACATTCTTATTTTCATATTAGGTAGTATGAATAATATTTGCGGTCCCTAAGCAGTAAAAATTGCGAAATATTTTTTTATAAATGTTAGGCAGTACTATATCTAATAAATTTGCCTACCCGAACAATTATATCCCAACTTTCGTCCGACATATGAGCCTTAAAATTTAATTAATAGAAAATTTACTCATTTCCCCATTCTCGAAAAATCTGGGAATTTTCAAGATAATTTTTCGCAGGTTTATTATTATCTATCATATTTATATTAATATTGCCCTTCGAATTTCCTTAACTTTGCGTATATAAGTGGAGAAAAAGTTTTTCCAAATTAAAAATCATCAAAAATTATTTCAGATCCACAATAACTCAACATAGACTAAGTAGATTGGCTATGATAACTATCTAACATGAGTAATGTGATAAATTGTGTTTTAAAGAACTTATACAAGATTATGCAGAGGAAAATTTTTCGATTAAAAATGGAATTTTTTACTATCATCAATTGTGTTTTTTTTAAACCAAATTTTCAAATACATATTATATTTTAATTATTGTTATTAGTTTTTAAAATTAATTTATCTTATTTCATTGGTTTTTAAAAAATATTGCCTTTTGTGCTTCTTTGAAACCGAATTTTTAAATATAAATACTAGGTGGCAGAGTCAGAATCGAGATAATTTTTACCGATGTGCTTCAAGCAAATTAAATATAAATCTAAAAAGTTCAGAAATATCGAAAAAAATCGACGTTTTAATTTCTTATTTAAATATACTGTGAGTTTTAAAATTCACCAGAAAGTAATTTAGTAAATATTGTATAAAGAAATAAAATGTGAGTAACAAAAAATCAAGTATTAATTAATGAATATTTATTAATATAATTAATTAATCATTTATATATCTTAATCATATTAAAATAATTTGTTATCATTATTTAATATACTAGGGGGCTCCGCCCCCTGCTCGCTTACGCTCACCAACCCCCGGGGATTGCTGCGCAATCCCATTTGGTTTGCTTCGCAAACCAACATTCCTTTAACAGAGTGAAACTATCTGAATAATTCGTATTATGCTGATTTCACTTTCCGGTACATGACGTCACAGCGAGGGCTTCGCGCCCTGCTCGCTTACGCTCGCCGACCCCGGGGATTGCTACGCAATCCCGTTTGGTTTGCTTTCTCAAACCAATACTTCTTTCGCAATTGATTTCACTTTTTTTTGCTTTAACACTTAATGCACCCTAAAATAATAGCCGCATCAGTAAAAAATCTTCTGTATCTTGTTCCCTGTACAATTTTAAGTAAACAGTGTTAATATCAAAACTTTACGATTGTACTTTGTCGGTAAACTGTCTTGAGAACAGAGGGAAAAAAGCGAGCCTTTTTCCTCGCCAAATAAAAAGAAATCGTTTTTATGGCAATTGTTGCTACGATAAATTTGATATCTGGCAAACCCGATAGTAGGAAATGCAACCCACTGCTGTTTGCCGAACCAGCTATGCGAACTGAAAAATACGAAATTTGTGTCACCAACTTTTGATTGCATCGAATTTATTTATGAACCAATTTTAAAAATAATTGTACCGTAAGAAAGAGTACATTGTGAGGTATACTGCAATATTTTTAAAATTAAAAACTAACAGTAATACTATATAGATATGACCATTTTAGTTTTGTATCGGAAGTTACGATCTGAAAGTTCCGAAAATTGTATGACCTACTTTTAATTGCATCGATTTTGTTTATTAACCAATTTGAAAAATAATTGTACCATAAGAAAGAGTGTAATGTAGTGTATTCAGTGATGTTCTCAAATTTAAAAAATAATGGTTTTTGCCGTAGACACAACGGTTTTAACAAAACGTAGCGAAAATATCCGAAGATTCCGAATTTTGTATCACGAACTTTTGATCGCATCCAATTTAATTATTAACCGATTTCAAAAATAATAGTACCGTAAGAAAGAGTATATTCTGAGGTATACTGCGATATTTTAAAAATTAAAAACTAATAGTAATTAGATATAGATACGGCAGTTTTAAAAAAAAGTAACAAAAATGTCCCGATTTTTCCCGAATTTCAAAAAAATATTATCAAGAACCACATTTAAATTTCAAAAAAAACTCGACGAGCTGCAAAAATTTACGTTGAGAGGTACTCTTAAAAAAAAACTCACGACTAAAGACTGAAATTTTGAATGTGTTTTGCTCACTCGCGGAAGAAATTTCACTTCTTCAACTTTAACACTTAATAAAACCTAAACTAATAGCCGCATCGGAAAAAAATCTTAATAATTATCCAGGGAATACGATGAAGAACAAAGCATGTTAATTTCATATTTTTCCGATCAGTACTTTCTCGGGAAACCGTCTAAGAATGGAGCTAAACAACAAAAATTTCAATTCTTCGGCGGCGGCGGCGGCGGTAACTTTTTTTTAATATAGAGAGATATTAATAAAGTTAATTTATTCTTCCCACTTTTCACTGAGGTATAGTCCATACTTTTCAGGAGACCAATCCCCCCCCCCCTATTTAACAACCCTAGTTACGTTTTTGCTCGCCCCTCTATTCAAAACGTTGGCACGTCCCTGTAATAATCTTTTATTTAAAAAAAGTTGTTTTTACCCCATGACATGGGGCGAGTGTGTACATGTTGCAATACTGATTATACATATAATACAACCCATGAAAGTGTGTAAAATCATAATGAAATCAATTTTAACATTAACAGTATAATATATATAAATAAGAATGGAGTGTTTGTTTGTACATTCAATATTTTCGACCCATTTCAAGTTTTCTATCCGTTTTGGACCCTTCTGATGCCGAATCCGCCTTTTTCTCGTTTGGTGTTTGTCTGTCTGTCTGTATGTTGTGCCCTATACACGTCCACGCGGTTTAAGATATTTTCATGGAAATTTGCATACAGTGAGTACTTATCTTGATTTAGTGAGTGGAATTGGTTGCGAAAGTCTGTGTCCGTCTTTTTGTTCTATGCTCGATTTTGTGTTTGTGTAGGCCTCACATGAATTGTATTCCAGATATTTGATTGCAGTGTATTTTATTTTATACATTATCTATTAATTTAGTGAATGCAATATTAAACATTTCTTTATTGTTATATTTAGATGAGTTTCATGCTAAAACACCTGAGTAAGTATACTTAAATCAACCATAATTTGGTAGTTTTGGAAAAATTGAAATGTCTATTGAATATTACGATTACTTCGATTGTTTTACCAGTACTGCTGAAAAAGTAATTATTCTTCAAAAAATTATATTTTTTAATGAAATTTCAGCTCTGATACTTCATTTATTTCGAGTCTTATTTTTGTTCTTTGCGCAATGAAAACGATTTCGGAATATTTGAGACAGACGATATTTTTCAACGAAACGAGAATGAACAAGATCGCGTGAGCAGTGATATTTTTTGTTTCCTTCGCTCTGAATTAATTTCACATTTCTAAATTTTGTGCACTTTTAGTTGTAAATTGTGGCAACTGTGCGAGATCAAGAGATAAAAATGAATCACAAATTAATATCTTTAGAACAACTTTTCCGACATCTTTTATTTTGTTCTATTTTACTGTTTTCTGTTTTAAATATTTATTATTTTAATTAATGTGTTTTCCTTCTCATCACACGCAACAGCACCACAAAGTATTAGACTTGAAAATGTTAGGTAAGTCAGTATAAATTTTCAGTGTAGTTATGCCATTATTGAAAGAATAATGCCGTTATTTAAAGAATAATGCCGTTATTTAAAAAATAATGCCGTTATTTAAAGAATAATGTCGTTATTGAAAGAATAATAATGTTTAAAAATCCAAACTAGAACTTTTTCCAACATTAAAAAATTCGTTGTAGTAATGACAGGAGAATATTGCAAAATTTCACAATGTCGCATACCGGAGGCAAGAGTGCCACAAGTAAAAAAATATTGTTTTGTTGACTATGAGTTCGAGAGCACTCGACGTAAATCGTAATTTTAATTAATTGAGTTGCACATGAAAAGAACTTAAGAAAGGGAATACCAAATCTTCCTATAAATCGTCTTTTATAGTAATAACCTTAGTATCACCTTTCGTCTTTTTGTAGCTTTGTCATACAGCAATTGTGCGATGTATGTGAAATGTATTGCATGAATGGATATGCATGTGTAGGATTTGTGTCCAAAGTAAGTTGTAGAAAATATAAAGATGGCGAAAGGTGTTAAAATAAATTTTTATTCTACAAAAAACGTAAGTCATTATATATTTTGACTATCTCTTCAATCTAGAGTAAACGAATTCAAACCGTGTAAGGTCGGGTATTTTGCTAGTTCCTTATAAATGTTAATCGTAATAAAGCATATTAAATTAGTGTTTAGCCCAATATATTTGTAATTAGGAACTGCACTATATTATAGATCTACTTCAAAGACAAATCAAAGCAATAGAAAGTTATTATTTTTGAGTTTTATTTAGTGGGAAAATGATTTTATGTTGAAATAGAATTATGCTTCTATTTTGCAATGTAGTTAGATTAATTAACATTAAATGTCAACTGAGATGCAGTGCGAATTGTGCTACTGGCAACATCTGGCGATGGTAATTCAGCTACAATTCCATTTCTTGATATTTGTGACATTCCTTTACATCTGGGAAAAAGAAATATTAACTCAGCTTATTAGAAGAGCTGCTTTGTGTGTAAAATCAAATTAAGTCGCCATTTCACAAAATAAATTTAATTTAATACAAAAAAGTCTAAAAAGTAAAAAATAGAATAATTGGTGAATGAATTTTTCACATAAACAATCTTATTTAATAAACTAGCAAAGTACCCGACCCTACTCGGTTTGAATTGGTCTACTCCAGATTGAAGATATGATCAAAATTTATAATGACTTACGGTTTTCAAAGAATAAAATAATATTTTAACACCTTTCGCCATCTTTATAATTTCTACCACTTACTTCTACGACATAAATCCTACACCTGCATATCCATTTATGTAATACATTTCACACACATCGCACCCTTGCTGTATGACAAAGCTACAAAATGACGAAAGGTGACATAGAGGTTACTACTACAAAATACGATCTTGAGGGAAATTTGGAATTCCCTTTTTTTTAGTTCTTTATATGTTCAACTCAATTAATAAAACCGACGATTTATGGCGAGTACTCTCGTACTCATAGTCAACAAAACAATATTTTTTTACGTGTGACACTCTTGCATCCGGCATGCGAAATCGTGGATTTTCACAATCTTCTCCTGTCAGTATGACAAAGAATTTTTTAATGTTTGAAAAGTTCTAGTTCGAATTTTTTAAACATTATTATTATTTCAAAAACGGCGTTATTCTTTCAACAACGGCATTATTCTTTCAATAACGGCAGTATTCTTTCAATAATGGCATAATTACACTTAAAGTTGCTTTATTCTGACTTACCGGCTACTTTAAATCGAATACTTTGTGGTGGTGTTGCATGTGATTGAAAATAAACACAATTTATTAAAGTAATAAATGTTTAAAACAGAAAATAAAAGAAAACAGCGAAATAAAACAAAATAAAAGATGTCGGGAAAAAAAGTTGTTCTAAAGATATTAATTTGTGATTCCTTTTAATCTCTTGATCTCGCAGTTGCCACAAGTTATAACTAAAAAGTGCAAAAAATTTAGAAATGCGAAATTAATTTAGAGCGAAAGACACGAGTTTTTGTTTTATTCCCGTTCTTTGAAAAATATCGTCTGTCCCAAATATTCGGAAATCGTTTACATTGTGCAAAGAACAAAAATAAGAGTCGAAATAAATCAAGTATCAGAGCTAAAATTCCATTAAAATAATAATAATAATAATTTTAGGAAAAATAATTGGCTTTTCAGTAGTACTGGTAAAGCAATCTAAGTAATCGTAATACTCACTATATATTGTACATTCCAATTTTTCCAAAACTACCAAATTATGGTTGATTTAAGTATACTTACTCTGGTGTTTAAGCACGAAACTCAACTAATATAACAATTAATAAATATTTTATATTGCATTCACTAAACTAATAGATAATGTATAAAATAAAACACATTGCAAAACAAAAATATGGAATAAAATTCATGTGATGCCTACACAAACACAAAATCGAACATAAAACAGAAAGACGGATAGACAGACATTCGGAACCAATTCCGTTCCCTAAATGAAGATAAGAACTCACTGTATACAAATTTCCATGAAAATATATTAAACCGTGCGGACGTGTATGGGGCACAATAGGGTTACCTGATATTATTAACCTTGCCTCATTGAGGTTAAAGTTTAGAAAAACAGCGATTTTTTGCAAAAAATCGTAGTTTTTACTTCTTAAAATCGAAACCATTCGTCCTAAAAACCTGGTTCTTGTTTAATTTCATAGGAAATTGTATTGACTTGTGAAGTTTTATCTCATCCACTTTTTTTTGCTAAAACTGATTGAATGGTATTTAGCATTTTGCAGGTAAGGTCGTAGTGGATATCCTCAAAAGTGAATTGTCATGCAAAGCCCTAAAAACATTACAATATTCAATTACATCTGCTTTCCAGATTTTGCTTTTTGTATTTTTCATTTTGTACATTAAAAAGTCTTTTGTAAGAGGTATTTCCAAATATAAATCCAACATTCAAATTCACAATGAAGAAATTAAGGGTAAAGAAGAGGAAGCAAGGAGTTAAAAATGACAACAAATAGTGTTTAAATATATTTTATTAATTATATAGTCGAATTATACATCATAATAATATTATTATTTAATTATACAAATTAGGTGGTAATTACAAATTAAGGTGGTAATGTCTAAGATATTGTAGCTTTTAAAGAGTCCGGAAAAATCTGTCTACCCCCATTCAGATACAACTTGTAAAAGGAACTGCCATTGTTCTTCGTCAAAGAGGAATTAAAGTCTTTAATTAATTTTACTCCTCTGTCAGCAGTGTCATTAACAACCCTTAAACCGTTAACTATTTTTTTAGCTTTTAAATAATGTTGATTTTCACACCATACATCGGGATTAGTATTTAAAAAATTTGTATCGCTTTCAAATCTCTTAAAAATTTAGAATTTGAGCAGAAACAAGATAACTATCTTCTTTGTCCAATAATCGAACAACTTGTGGGAGATTGAGTTTTGGTTTTACATCCCTATCATCACAAACATCTTCATCATTTTCTTCTTATGACCTTAATTTTTCAACCATGCTTGTTTTGACATTTTCCCCCAAAGTATCATCGTAAAATGAAAATGCAACTTGCTCCGAGTTCAGATACCACAGATGGTTTATTGTTTTAGACAGGGCCTTGTCTGCAACCTCTTTATCAATTTTCCGGTATCTAACTAAATATTTTAATAATTGTAGATCTAGGTTGGGGGCAAAGTGGGTTTGTGGGCATTGAACCATGCTTTTACATAAATATTGATAATAAATAAACAAATATCTGCAATACCTTTTCTCTCTAAATCAGTTAACGAAAATTGATCCCTGAAAATATGCATTTTGAGAGAATAAATGGCAATTGCCATCCATCTGGCGTGACGAATAGCACCAGGTACTCTAAAAGTAATGTCTTTTTGAGGAAGACGCCCTAATGAATTAAGTAAAGTTGGATGAATTCTTTATAATCATCCCTGGGCTGTCGGTTTTTTAATTGTTCAAAAAGAAAACTTGAAATTTGGTCTGGATAACTTATTTTATTTCTAATATTTTCATCTTCTATACCTGTTTGTATTTCTTCTTGTCTAGCTTAGACCACCGAGTCTGGAATTTTCGAAAAATATTTGGCTGAGGACCAGTGGATGCCCATTTTGCAATTAAAAACTGCTTTGTAGGCAACTTTTAAAACATGGTGGCGACATGCTAAATTCAGAAGGTTTTTCTCTAATAACTGCTCTAGCAAAACGCAGGTTCCCCTAAGGCAACCAGTATTTACTGCCGTGGTATCAAAACACATTGCCTGGATTTTCCCAACTGCCCCCCACTGCTCAAATGCTGATAATACAGCTTTTGTTTGAATTATCTTCGTACTATTTTCAAGGATTGGAACACCTATCAACTGTTCTTCATCGCCACAAGTAATCAAAATCGCTATCCGCTCCACATTTTCTTCACTCAACAAATCTGGAAGGAATTTCCCATCCCAGTGCACAAAAGCTCCCTCTAAATCGGAATTTATAAATCTATTTTTCCTGAGATCAGTTGCGAAGTCGTACGACACTTCTATCTAGAATTAAATTCTGTGGGTCATGACCTAGTGCCTGAAAAATGCTAAATACCACTCGCAAGTTGTATCTGAAGTACTTTTACAAGTTGTATCTGAATGTAGGCACATTTTTCAAGACTCTTTAAAAGCTACAATTTCTAAGACATTAACACCTTAATTTGTAATTACCACCTAATTTGTTTATTTAAATAATAATAATAATGTAATGATGTATAATTCAACAGTATAAGTAGTACATACATTTGAACACTATTTGTTGTCATTTTTACTCTTCTCTTACTCTTCTTTACCCCCAATTCCTTCATTTTAAATTTGAATGTTGTCTAATTTACTTCTGAAAATACCTCTAACAAAAGCCTTTTTAATGTACAAAATGAAAAATCAAAATCTGGAAAGTAGATGTAATTGAATATTGTAATGCTTTTAGGGCTTTGCATGAAAATTCACTTTTGAGGATATCCACTACTGAAAAATGCTAAATACCATTCTATCAGTTTTAGCAAAAAAAAAGTGAATGCGATAAAACTTCAAGTCAATAAAATTTCCTATGCAATAAGACACGAACCAGGTTTCTAGGACGAATAGTTTCGATTTTAAGGAGTAAAAACTACGATTTTTTTTGTTAAAAATCGCTGTTTTACCTAACTTTAACCTCAATGAGGCGCGGGTTAATATTATCAGAATGAGTTAAAACTTTGACAATCTCATTTTCTAGCATATTGACAACTTTTAGGGGGGTGCCCCGGTAGAAATTCGAAAATTGATTTTTTGTGACCACCCTAAGGGCACATATATACATACAGACAGACAGACAACAAACGCGCAAAAGGCGGATTTGGCATCAGAAGGGTTCAAAACGGATAGAAAACTTGAAATGGGTCGAAAATATTCAATATACAAACAAACACTCCATTTTTATTTATATAGATAAATAGCCTAAAATGTAATATTCAACCCATGTTTTTAACACTGAAAGCTTAATGGGACTAGTGTGGACATGTCCATATTAGCCCCATGGAGGCATTTGTTTATATTTAGGACTATTGGTTAATTTAAACCATGCAGAGCAAAAGTGAATATCAAAATAGCTATTGAATATATTCATTTATAACATACTGTCACCTTTTTTTATAATATTGAATTAAAATAGTCTGATTTAGTAATTAAAAAACAAATCAAGAACTTTTCCATCATAAAAAAACCTAGTTTTATAAATTGCTACTGAACTATCAAGTGTGTTGTTATGGAACTGCACATGGAAGTTAAAAGTGTTGCTATTTTGCTAAAACATGCAGAGAGATTTTGACTGACGAATAGAATTATTCAAGTTGTCCACACTAGCCCCCTTCTCCCCTATAGTTTTTATTTATTAATGAAAAGAACAGGGATATATGTACACTCCAGAACATTGAAAATAGCGCACCAAAAAGGAAGAAAGGCACAATCGTGAAACTTTGCAAATAAGTACAGTGAGATCCGATATGCAAATGATCCAAGTTTGGTGCCAATGCGCATGACCAAACACCCTGCCGTAGAGCTGCAATCAGGAAATGGGACCAGCGCATAGTGGGTGGAAGATTCATAAACGTGACGATCACATTCCGACTCTAGGAGGACTTCAGTCTGTGAAGTATGCCAGGTAGACGTATGAGAAGACATTTCTCACAGTTATGCGAGTTTGAAAGGGGCCTCATCATTGGCATGATAACCGCAGGCTGGTCGACGCGTCGTGTTGCTCGCCAGCTTGATCGTTTGGGGTGTGCCGTCAGAACATGTTGGGATCAGTGGACACGAGATGGTACCCACGTGCGGCGTACCGGGTCTGGAGCGACCAGGAAGACCACGATGCTAGGGGATTGAAGGATCGTGCGGCAAGCTCTTGTGGATCCCACAGTGACTCGTTCCACGATACAATCAGATGTAGTGGTGCCAGTTGTTCCTCAAACCATTTCCAGACGCCTTGCGGAAACGAATCTGTAATCCAAGCGAACTTTTCGTGTACTGCCTTCAACACCGAAACATAGGCGACTCCGTCTACACTGGTTCCATGCCAGAGCGGCGTGGAATACCACAGATTGGCAAGATTCGATGTTTAGTGATGAATCCCGGATCGTTTTGGGGACAGATTATAACCGCGTACCCACGCTGTCGCGCGACAAATTGCCCGCACAGCAGGCGTAATAGTCTGGGAGGGGGACATAGCCTACGATAGCCGGTAAACTCTATCGTGTACCTGGTACGTGTGGTACCTTTTTGGTACGTGGAACCTTAACTCGCCAGCGCTATATTGATGACATTCGTTGATCCCATGTGTGACCTCTCCTAAATGGTCTTACAGGGACAATTTTCCAGCAAGATAATACTCATCCGCATACAGCTCTAGTTGCTCAAGACTTCCTACGTCATGTTCAGACTCCTCAATGGTCGACCCGCTCCCCGAACTTGTCCCCTATAGAGCATGTGTGGGACCAGCTGAAACGCCAGATACCGCTGTGTCACTCTGTACATGATTTGGAGGTGGCTGTTCAAGATTTGAGGGCTCATTTGCCTCAGGACACCATCAGACGTCTAATCAACTCAATGGCGGACCGTATTGTGGTATGTATTGCAAGCAAGAGGCGGTCCGACGCGCTATTGAAGTTGCACTGTATTTATCTACTTGTACCCACTGAATTTGTTTAATTGTCTTGATTTTGGGATCAAGTTAATCTCTCATCTGTATCATTATGTGTATTAAATTTCATTTCAATCCGATGCTCCCTTCTTGGTGCGCTATTTTTAATGTTAATGAGTATATATATATATATATATATATATATATATATGAAATGATACCTAAAAACAACCCCCTAATACAATTCTCACCAGAGACCAGTCCCTTAATCACCCCACTTCCTTTTCAGTCTTTCGTCTTTTTGTCCAATAGGTCATATATCTTGCCATCCCCTTTCACCTTTGACCTCCGGACCTCCCAGTCTGACTGACCACCCAAGACCTTTTCCCCACTCAAATCGCCTGTGAGATAAAATTACCTATTCGCTTAACTCCCGACCTCTACCAATGAAATTTCTTGCTAGATTCCCTGTCCAATAGTCTTTCTTTTATTTCTCATCCCTCTGGCGAATTCATTGTGTACTATACACCTTTTCCATGAGCCCCATAGAATAGAAAAGTACAGAACCGTTCAAGTCTCTGTCCCCTTAACAACTTCCACGCCTGATAATATTACTAGGATGTTATTGAAATAATAAAGATTTTGTTAGAGAATATATTTATGTCTCTTTTATGGAACCAGCACTACACTCCCCTCCAATGGATCATCCTCATCCGGATGCCTAGACCACTCCGTGTCACGACTGCAGGCTTATAATTTCTGTTATTATGACATATATATATATATATATATATATATATATATATATATATATATATATATATATATACAGGGTGGTCCCGAATTCATGGTACAAACTTTAATGGTAGGTACAGGACATTGTAACAATGATTTATTGTATAGGAATGTATAGTCGCAAGTGACGCGGTGAGGCGAAAACAGGGGAAATAACGGCCGAAAGTAAAAACAAAGATTTTATTGAAAGCGTTGTTGACAAGTGTCATGTTTACAGTAATTGTTCAAAATTGCGTCCACCAGTATCGATACATGCTTGACAGCGTCGGTGGAGCGATTGGCGTACACGTTCAAAGATGCCTGGTATTTCACGCACACCTGCAGCAGCTACAGATAAGCGAGCGACGAGATCCTCATCTGAGTCAACTGGAGTCTCATAAACAAGATGCTTTAGATGTCCCCATAAAAAGTAATCGAGGCTCGATAAATCGGGAGATCGGGGTGGCCAAGGGACTGGTCCACCACGCCCAATCCATCGAGTACCAAACGTGGCATTCAGGTAATTCCGTACATCAATGCTGAAGTGTGCTGGTGCCCCATCGTGCTGAAACCACATGCGGTTACGAATGGCGATCGGAACATCATGCAGCAGTTGTGGTAACACTTCTTTCAGAAAAATAAGATAGCTTCCGCCAGTGAGCCGCGTGGGTAGTAAGTATGGGCCAATCAAAAAGTCGTTCACAATACCAGCCCACACATTAATACTGAAACGTTGTTGAAACGCATGTCGACGCGTTGCATGTGGATTATCGGTTGCCCACACATGGGAATTGTGCGCATTAAAGACACCCTCGCGTGAAAATGTCGCTTCATCTGTAAATAGCACATAATCTACGAAATCCTGCTGCAACGCACATTGCTGCATCACCCACAGGCAGAAGTTCACGCGGCGAGGATAATCTGCCGGATTCAATGCTTTCTGAAAATGGAAGGGGTGTAAGCGATTTTCGTTTAACACTCTGCATACAGTCTGATGACTCACACCTACGTCACGCGCAACAGTTCTTGTGCTTGACTCGGGTCTATCAGCCACAATGTTCAAGATGCTTTCTTCCAGCCTTGGAGTGCGTACAGCTCTTACTCGACCAGCGCCATGTCTGTTGACGTCGAACGCACCTGTTTCACAAAGTTGACGATGTAACCGTTGAAAAATTCTATGATCCGGCATTCGTCGATCAGGATACTCCGCGCGATACATTCGTAACGCAGCTCTGCCGTTACCATTTGCACGGCCGTACATGTAATGCATGTCTGCTTTTTCTGCATACGTAAAGTCACCCATCGTCTACGGCAGCACAATTGTGAATGGCGCTTTTCCCTACTGCGATGCATCATGTTCAACAGCGGCTAGACATCTACTGCCCTCTACCGGCAATGATAATAACCGATCACTCCATTTCTCTTTCCTTTTATTTCCCCTGTTTACGCCTCACCGCGTCACTTGCGACTATACATTCCTATACAATAAATCATTGTTACAATGTCCTGTACCTACCATTAAAGTTTGTACCATGAATTCGGGACCACCCTGTATATATATATATATATATATATATATATATATATATATATATAATATGTCATAATAACAGAAATTATAAGCCTGCTGTCGTGACTGAGTAGCAAGAGTGGTCTAAGGCAGGATGAAAGGATGATCCATTGGTGTGGAGTTAAAATGCTGGTTCCACAAAAAGAGGCAGAATTTCTCTTACCAAATCTTTATTACTTCAATAACATACTAGTAACATTATCAGGCATGGACGTTATTGAGGGGAAGGAGTGTTGTACGGTTCTGAGACTTCCTATCCTAAGGGGCTCATTGAAATGGTGCATAGTTCACAATGAACTCGCCAGAGGGATAAGAATTAAAAGAAAGACTATTGAGTCAGGGAATCTAGCAAGAAACTGCATTGATAGAAGTCTGGAGTTAAGCGAAGGAGTAATTTTATCTTACAGGCTATTTGAGATGAAAAGTGGTTGTGGGAGGTCAGTCATACTGGGAGGTCAAAGGTGAAATTGGATGGCAAGATATATGACCTTTCGGACCTTTTGTGTTTTATAAACGGGTACTTAGTTTATAAGTTAACATTGAAAGTGTATTTACGTTTAGGCATTGTTGAAATGAAGGTTTCACGTACAAAAAATTTAAATTGACTATAATAACACACGTCAATAATAAAAACAATAATCAATCGTCAAAAAACATGCACGAGCTGTCTATTCAAACTCTCAATCGAAGAACGAGCTAGCAGGCTTTTGACTAGGGATGGGGAAAAAATAACATGTTCTTTTACAATGTGAATTCCAAATTTCTAAATGTCTAAAGTGATTACAAGTACTAAATTTACACTCACTACCAAGAGTTAAACATGGAGAGGAAAATGTTAATTTCCAGAAACCAATCTGAATTTGAGAGGATGCAATTTGCTGCAGAGGTGTTATGTAACAGCCAATCACGGTTTCGTGACCAGAAATATGTAAAAAAGGCGGTCGTATGAGAAACCAGCATTGTAAAGGGTTAGAGGATTTGCATGTAAGTGCTGTAAAAAGTGTTTAGCTCTTTCATACAATTAGTTTTCAAGACAGACGTGTTTCTATGGCTTCCAGAAGACGAATGGCAGATAGTGAGCGCTGGCTTTCTGTGTGACGCCTTGAAGCAGGGAAATCAATCTCTGATGTTGCTCTTTCTTCGGCGTCCATCATTTCACGATTATGGAAAAAATTCCAAACAGCCAAACAGTTGTCCGAAGACCTGTGGCCGGCCGCCCAAGGGTTACGACCCCGGCAGAAGATCGATTTATTGCAGTTGTAGCGAAGCGGAATCGAGGAGCGACATCCACGGTTGCATAGTCCACTAGTAAGACGATATCTACCAATACTGTGCACCGAAGGCTATACATGAATGGATTGTACGCCCGGATACCACGAGTTTGTGTTCTTCTATCCGTCTAATCCAGAGGGGCACTATTAAAATGTTGTAGGCAACGTGCGAATTGGACTTGTCTGATTGGGCTAACGTTATGTTCATAGATGAGTCGAGATTTGCCCTGGAGCCAGATGACAAACGTGTAAGGGTCTGGAGAGAACAAGGCACACGCAATCGGCCCTATAACATCATCGAGCATCACGTATTCCGAGGTGGAAGCATAATGGTGTGGGCCGGGATTTCGTTGGGATATCGCACCGACCTGCACATCTATAGACGGGATTATGTGACGACTGTCTGGTATAGAGATGAAGTCCTAGAACCCACTGTGAGATTGTATGCTGCAGCAATTTCCTTTCGTTTTAATGGATGATAATGCGCGTCCCAATAGAGCTGGCATCGTCGACGACTACCTGGAGAGTGAGGGGATTGCGCGTATGGTTTCGTAGGCGTACTCGCCCGACCTTAATCCCATCGAAGATATTTGGGTTGCTCTAGGCCGTGCTGTGTCTGCACGTTTCCCACCCTAGCTACTCTCACAGAGTTTCAAACTGCTCTACAGGAGGAATGGTGATTACTTGAATCTGGGGTGGTTGCTCACCTCATGGAAAGCATGGTCACACGATGTAAACTTTGTATGAGGATGAGGGGTGGTCACATGTCCTATTAATGTTGGTTTTGTTTAGTTGTGTTTTGGATTTATATATAAACATCATTTTTTAATGATTCCATTGATCTAGCCCTTCACAGTGCTTCTTATACGACTGCCTTTTTTGCATATATCTCGACACGAAACCGTGATTGGCTGTGACATAACACATTTGCAAAATTCCATTTACCTCTGCAGCAAATTGAAGCCTTTCAGATTTAGATTGGCTTCTGGAAATTAGCATTTTCCTCTCCGTACTTAACTTTTGGCAGTGAGTTTACATATTCAATCAATAGCATTTGAGTAAATCCATTTAGCATTTGAAAAAATCGTTGATCGCGAAAAAGATAATTTTTTGTGCCTAACATTTTCCGGAATTATCTACAATACGTACTTACTAAAAGTTGAGGTGTCAACAGAATCTGGGTCCTGTCTACCACGAAAACTCCCACTGTAAAGGTGGCGGTTGCTATTGGATTGGATTGGACGCCGTAGGCGGACAACAAGGCTCGTATGTCTTAAGTTGAGTGTGAGAACAGTAGTTCTTTTGGAAAGAACAAGGACGGAAAGTCCGATTTGGGAGGCCAGTCTTCTGGAACCTGTTCAATTGTTGATGAAATCGACAACGTCATACGAGAGAACCGTCGAACGACGTTGAATGAAATAAAAGAACGTTGCAACATTTCTTATGGATCTGCCTGGGACATTGTTCGTGAGAAGCTAGGGTACAGGAAAGTTTGTTCTCGCTGGGTACCATAACAACAGTCAGAACAGCACATTGGATGCATAATGTCTTGCAGCCTGACACATTTGCAGCGGTACCACGAGGAAGGTAATGAGTTTTGGGCGAGTATTGTCACGGGAGATGAAACCTGGGCATTACACATGACACCGGAGTCAAAATCTGGGAGCATGATGTGAACATCTATCGGGATACGGTTGGAAAGTTTTGGAGCACCGTCCATACAGCCCGGACCTGGCACCCTCCGATTTCCATCTGTTTGAACCCATGAAGAAGTTCTTTGGGGGTAAGGAATTTGAATCTGACGACGCACTCAAACGGGGGCCGCGCGTAGGTGGCTCTTCTCGCTGCCGACGGAGTTCTATGAGACAGGGATTTTCAAACTGATCCATTGTTGGAACAAATGCCTCAACATGCATGGAAATTAAGTGGAAAAGTAATAAATTGGCAATACTTTCATTTCAGGTTTCATATTAACATTAATTTTTTTTAATTATTATTTTTTTTACATTATGTGCGTTACTTATTGACATGCCCTCGTAACTTAACTAAAAAGGGAATAAAATTTAATTGGTCTAAAGGTTGTCAGGATGCGTTTGAGCAAATAAAACAAGAAATCTGTTCGCCTCGAGTGTTTGTACATTATGAACCAAAATTACCTCTATTGCTGGCAACAGATGCATCACCAGTTGGTGTAGGTTGTGTGTTATCTCACCTACTGCCAGATGGAACAGTAAGATCAATAGCTTTTGCAACAGACCTTAACACAAATAGAACAGAAATACTCCCAAATTGACAATGAAGCTCTAGCAATAGAGTAGAATAAGTAGTAAAGAAGTTTTATTTATATTTAAAAGGCATAAGATTCACCTTGATAACCGATCATAAACCTTTAGTAGCAATATTTGGGTCAAAGCGAGAACTCTAACAGAGAATGCTAACAGCTACCAGACTTTTACACTACGCATTAACCTTGCAGTCTTTCCAGTTTGATATAGTTTATCGAAATACTAAAGACCACAGCAATGCAGATTTTCTCTCTCTCCATTTCCCAGAACATCAGAAGAATTAGAAGTTAAAGACGACATTACAACGCTCCAGATGTCGCAAATTGAAACCCTACCTATCACTTCAAAGGATTTGCGGCAAGCAACAGGAAAGGATGAGGAATTGGGTTCACTTTTGGAAGCCTTGAGGAAAGGTCAAAATTTAGAAGGGCGAGAAGCCCAATATACCATAGAAGATAGATGTATTATGTACATGTAGAGAGTATGTGTTCGGAAGATCTAATAGAAAAATATCTTGGAAAAGTTACATCAAGGGCATCTGGGTATGGTTAATATGAAGGCGATTGCCCGATCGGTCGTTTATTGGAGACTAGCCACTGCGTGGCTAGCCAGGCTCTGCCCGTGTCAGTTGCTTTTGTTGGGTTATCGGTTTGCTTCGCAAACCAAATGGGAATTCGTAGCCTATTGGATAACAACCATCACGGAATTTGTAGCCTATTGGATTACACTCATAACGGAGTTGTGCTTGTAGTGTTGGTTTGGGAACATAAAAATTTAATTAAAAAATTATTTATCAAAAGAAAATCAAACGCATAAGGTGTAAAATTTTCCGCAGATTTAAAATCCGTTAAAATTTTAATTCCATCTTTAACGATCGGAGACCGATGCGACTGTTGCGGCCGCATCGGGCGCTAAGATGGGGATGTGTGTATGCCGGACAGGGCCGTATGAAGGGATTGTCGGGGCCATAATAAAGGGCACCGTGTGGGACTCATTGAGGATATATAGGGTGATTCTACGGTCTTGATACAAACTTAGAGGGGTGGTACAGCTTACTAAAACATATATATTTCGGTCGGAAGTGACGAGTGTAGGCACGAACACAAAAAATGATATCTGAACAGAAAAACATTGTTTATTTACAATATCCTTGCAAAGTGCTTCTTTGCAGCAATATTTACAATAAATGCTCACATTGCGACCACCAACAGTAATACATGCTTTTTAACATAGGCGTAACAAGGATTGTTGAATGGAGGGGGGGGGTCCCCAAAAAAAGTTTGGATTGTACCTCAGTAAAAGGGGAAGATTAAATTAATTATATTAATATAATTAACATCTATTAATTAGTTATAATTAATTATATTAATATGGTTAATATCTATTTTAATTATAAAACATTAATTAATTATATTACTACATATGCCTTAGTTAAAACTTGATTTTAAAAAATCACGCTTTTTTTTATCGCTTTATATTAACAAACGTTGCCGCAGCCGCCGTCGCAGGATTGAAAACTCGTTTTTTTTTTTTGCTCGATTCTGAAGACAGTTTTCCGAGAAAGTGCGGATCATATAATTATGAAATAACCATGGCTTGTTCAAAATTGTACAAGGAACACGAAAAAGAAGATTTGTTTCCGATGCGGCTATTAGTTTAGGATTTATTAAGTGTCTAAGTGAAAAAGCGAAATTTCAAACGCGAGTGAGAAACAAATTGAAAGTCTTCAGTCAAATTTTTTTTTAGAGTTCTTCTAAACGTGAATTTTTGCTGCTCGTCGAGCTATTTTAGAAATTTTAATTTGGTTCCTGGTAATATTTTTTTTGAAATTCGGGAAAAACCGTTACGATTTGGTTACGGTTTTGGTAAACTGTCATATCTATAGCTTATTACTATAAGTTTTTAAATTTAAAAACATCACAGTAAACCTTAGAATGTACTCTTTCTTACGGTACAATTATTTTTGAAATTGGTTAATAAATAAATTCGATGCGATCATGGGGCAGAAACAGTGTTGGTAGAAACATCACTGTTGTAAGGTCAACAAGAGGAAAAATAACTTATACTTTTCACATTAACGTTTCTATTGAATTTTTTTTAATAAAAAAGAGTCATCTCCCGAAAGTATTATTTAAATTCTAACATAATTACAATGCACAGTCCAGCCATGCTATTCTTAAAACGTGATATTAGAACAAGGCTTGATTTACTTTTATCTGACTTTAAATCAAGAATCCAGGTAAAGGTAAGAAAGGGTGCATTTGTATTTCAAGATAGAAAATTCAATATCGATGATTCTGTTGCATCCATAGATTACCGAGCAGCTAATTCAAGGGGGAAGTTTGGAAAAGTTGTAAATCAAGACGGTAGTATACTCTCTACTATATCATTGATGCTCAAGGCATACTCGGAAGAAGGCATGTTGATCAAATTCGTTCAGTGGGGAATGAAGTGCAAGAGAGTAATTTCGTACACACAAAATGTATTTCGTAGGTTCCCTACTGGAAATTTTGCAAGGAATGCCTCAGAAGTCCAGCACAGGGATATAGTCCTAGCTCTCATCAGAGTCCAAATGAAAAAGCTGAAGTTTCAGCTTCGCCAGCAGAGTCATCAGCTGATATTTCTGTTCACTCATCATCAGTGCGTTCAAAACTGTCATTGACTGAAACCAGTATACCTTCAGGCCAGTCTAGTACACCATCAGTGCACGACATCCCAAGCCATGTGCCTGGACGATATGGAAGAGTCCAAAGACCACCCCAGAGACTTGACTTTTAATAAAGGTGTGGTGAAGGCTTACCCTTCCTCACATGTTATAACTATTTTTCATCCCACCCCGGATTTTTTGGAAAAGGAATGAGAGCAAGAATTAGATTCCCTGTATAGTTGTTTTTTTCGATCCCATTCCCGGCTTCTAACTACGAAAAATTGTGTAAGTAGAGATTGGTTTTCTTAGGTTTTTTCCCTTCTTGGAATTCTGTTTTGAGTGTTATCTTGTTTAGGGGACAGAGACCTCTCTTGCTTCACACGGTCTCATCTCTACTTTGCCCACACTGATTGGACAATTGGCGACCTTTCAAGGTCAAACACACCCCACCATAACATTCAACCGCGACACTTCTTAATTTCCGGGAGATGTTGGCGTGATTTGGCTCTCTTCTTCCTGAGGTTTTTGAACATTCCGTTGGGATAAAGGAACAACCCCTGTTGTCTTTCTCCCGCATTTTATATGTAATTTATTGGTGTTAATTTTCCCCTCGCATTGGGGTGACCTTCGTTTTTGGCAATCCCGGAAAGAGGACGAAGGGACTGGTTTGTTCTCTTAGGGAGCCCCCTTTTTTTCAGTTACAGAGAGATGCTACTCCTTGCCTTTGCGGCGCTGTTTTTCCACCCCAAAAACTATGATCTTCTCGTCCCGTTTTAGTTGGAGAAACAATACTTCTTCACTTCGCTGCTGTGATATCACCCCATAACTACGATTTCTTAATCGTTCACCGTTAAATGAACGCGTCTTCATTCATAATCGAGATGAGGGTGAAAAAAAATGCTACGACCTTCGATTTGACTTCGCAATTTAATGGTGTCGATAATTGACGATATCCTTTTTGGATCGCGTACATCGCTAATCCAACTTTGCTGTTCTACAGCCACGAAAATAGATTTCATGGAACACTTATGAAATCATTGGATTTGGACCGATCAACGAAATCGACCAATTCCTCAAAGTCGTTCTCGTGTTCTCGTAACCGACCCGATGCCCTGATGAGGAGCCATGGACACCCTCTGAGGGAGCTAAGGACGTCTCTTCCATAACTCCAGCATCGAACTCGACCACAGTGACCAGCGGTCCCTTCAAAGATAAATAAAGAATATGTTGACTCTCAAAAATAGCGTTGCGAATTTCCTTCGTAGTTGATTCCACAATATCCAGGACATTCCATTGCGTCAACTTCGAGGTGGCGAAAATCATTATCTGGTGAGTCCACCTTTATAAATTCTTCTTTCTGAACGACAGATAGTTAACCGATTTTGCCTTAGCCTTTCACAAGCCTTTTTTTTTGTTAATTATGTGCGGCCACGTTATTATATCCAGATAACCTATGTAGGAATTTGATAACACGAACCTTCTTTTAATTTAACTAACCTTTTTTTTTTTTAAATCCAACCACATATGGTGCTTATGAGATGTAGAGCATTAATTGTGTAACTGTGATCGTAAGAACTCAACCGTGTAGATCACGAAATTTAAACTATAAAGAGAAGATTCCATGTCTTTAATATAACGATGTATCTTGTTCCCAAGCTTTGTAAAGAGACTTAATAAATATGTGTGTCAGGATTAGGAGTTGTTCCCTCTTCAATTACTACAGAACAGGTGTAGTATGTCTACAACTAAATAAACACATATATCTATAAATGTATTTATTTATACTTATTTGTTCTTTATAGGTAATAAAGCATGCTTATGAATCGGCTTGTTTTTTTTTTTTTTTTTTCATTTGAATATTCAAAAGTCATTTGTCAGGGACAGGAATGTATTCAAGAAAAGCTCACAGGGCTCTAATCATTCTCGAAATTATTTAAAGAACTATCAAAAATGCATGCTAAAGCTAGTCAGAGAAAACCAAAGTTTCGTAAAGCCGCATAGTTCAAAAACACGTCTAAATACGCGAATAGTATGAAAACAGTAGAAAACATCATAAAACGGGAATACTCATTTTGCATTATAGTGTTTAGAAAATCTTGAGAAAGAAGACTAGGCCATCCCGAAATTACCACCTGAATACGGTTTTTTTTTTTTCGAAAATCAAGTGTTTTTGAGAATAGGGGGCGATTTAATGAGGTTTGCACATTGGCCAGACGAATTATCCTTGTAGTGACAGTAGTTCTCATGGCTTGGGACTCCTCTGAAGCCAAATCTTGCACAGAAGAGTGATTGTTTTTTAGATTCCTGTCTGAGCATATCTTACGACTGTTGTTCAAATGTCCTGCCTCTCACATCGGGGTTTACTTCAGTGGTGCCATTACCTCTCCATCTTCAAAAGAAATCTGTATTTAATTCCTGGGTAATCAGAGTAACAATTGCTCTAGTAAGCATCCCACAACCATATCTTTGGAAATGTGAACGTTTACCTACAATTTGTGAGTGTGTGCATGTGCCATGGATTCCAATTAAATTTGAAGTTTTGCCACGTGATTACGCCTATTAGAGGCACTGTCTGTCAAGCTACATGCAGTTGGCGGTAAGGTTGCGGTGGAATGTGTTTCCTATACGTATTCCAAATGTGACGTCACGGCTTGTTTTTCGAAAATAATTTCATCACTTCGCCAATAAAACTTCCAAAGTATGAATTCAGAATTAACAAATGATAGCTTATTGGCCAAAGTCAATTTAATTAATCGTCAAATGTTGTCAAAACGGGGATGAACTACATTTTACAGTAACACCAAAGCATTAAATATATTAAGTAGAAGAAGAAATAACTTTTATACTGAAAATCCTTCTGATATAAACGACCAAATACGTGTCATGAATCTACTTTGGTGTATGCAAATTCGCCTGTACTAACATATTCGGAGGTGTCCGATTATTTCTGATCAATAAAGTACATTTAATATGTATTCAAATATTTTTTAGATGTCTTACAGAAGTATGGTATAAAATGAATTAAAAATATAAAGAGTAAACATTTAAAAAAATACAATTAAGTTTGTTCGAAATAAATTTAATAGTTGCTATGCAAAGAATGGAATTGATTTGCCGTAACAGTTGTATGCAAATGTGTTCGTTGTATAAAAGGTACGTGCCCGGTGAAGTGTTTGCATTAAGCAAGTTGTTTACCTATGATCGGAAAATCATACAAACCCCGAAGCAACAAAAGATACAGCAATAATTAAATTTTGGGACTCGTTATATTTCCCCTGCAACGATCGTAACAAGATTTGAGGAGACAGGCTGTGTTACTTCTCGTTAAGCAACGAATACGCACTTGTTTTTTATTTATTGTATGAATTGTGTGTATGCTGGTCGAAGGTCCTGTTCCTCGATTCTGCAGACTGTTCAAATCCTGCTTTGAGTGTTGATGTTCATGGTGGCTCAGAATCCACTATGAACCGTACGTTTTGATTTGTTTACTTTTCGGAGACAAAAATGATCGCATAGCAAACAACCAAAGAGTAAATGTAAATCAAAGATGTAATACAGCATTCCTAAACTTGGAATTATATCTCTGTCGGGATAAATACTGGTTTTATTGTGTAACTACGTAAAAGATACTTTTAACTATTTGAATGGCAAGCAATCAATATAACAAATATAGCTAAAATATTTTTCTTAAAAAACCTGTTTCTGAATATGTGACTTTAAATATAATGCAAATGGTCCAAATTTGCTGATTTTGAGTTATGTATATAATTCACTTTCAAGGTAATGAAAGTTATAATAAAACTAATTTTTTAATGAATTACAATAGAAGGCTGAAAATGCTCTCACTTGTCAATCCATTCTGAAAGAATCAAAACATTGGAAAGTATTTTTTTGTACACCATATTAAAAATTCAAAAAATAATATCAATAAGAATTACTCAATTAGATGTTATCAAAAACTTGCAAACTGGGCATTTTTCTACCAAGGTACAGAATTATCTTCTACACTGACAGCGTTCACAAGGACAAAAAAAAATACAACCATTTTCTGTTTTGTTGCTTTTATTGTGATCCATTGTTGAATCAAATTATAAAATACGCTTTGAGATAGGCGAATTCAAATAGAAAGATGATAGAAAAAAACGAATGTAATTCGCATTGAACAAAGTATGCACAATTCTCAGCCATAATAGTTTTGCAATTAATATTCTTCTCCGTCCTCCTCTTCGGCCCCATCAGTAGAATCGATGCCAACCTCTTCATAATCTTTCTCCAATGCCGCAAGATCTTCCCGTGCTTCGGAGAACTCGCCTTCTTCCATACCTTCTCCCACATACCAATGAACGAAGGCTCTTTTGGCGTACATGAGGTCAAACTTGTGGTCCAGTCGAGCCCAGGCCTCGGCGATCGCTGTGGTGTTGGAAAGCATGCAGACGGCCCGCTGGACTTTGGCCAAGTCACCGCCGGGGACTACCGTTGGAGGTTGGTAGTTGATGCCGACCTGTTTGAGAAGGACACTTAGTGGATTGCTAATGCGCATGATTTACAAACGAAAACATTTCAATGTTTAATCTAAGTGTAAAAAAAGTTGAAAATCCTTGTGCAATAATCCCCTTCAGTAAAATATTTTTATTTATACTCTGAGCAAAGGTGTACAACTTTGCTAATGCCGTTTTCCTATAGATCAGTGGTCCCCAACCCCCGGTCCGCGGACCGGTACCGGTCCGTGGATCAAATGGTACCGGGCCGCACAAGGAACATTAAATTATTTTCATTTTATTTACTGTGGTGTATTTATCTCGGGTTTGTGCGGTTCTTATCTATGAAATGTCCACTCAAATTAGGAGGCGGTAAATCCGGTAAATCAGAACTTGAAATTTGTTCTGTTACTAGAGCTTCAATTATGATTTCTGAATTCTGTATGCCTCTATTTTCCAATTTTGACAAATGTGACAACTGTTTTCAAGTTGGCATACAGAGTAGCTGCATTTAAAGCCAAACTAAAGTTGTGTGGACGGCGCGTGAACAGAGGCATTTTGGATATGTTTCAGACATTAGTGGGGATTTTAGGCGAGACTGAGCCTAAACATTCTTTCTCCCAGTTGGTGCACGATCACCTGTCTTTGCTTTTAAAAGAGCACAACAGACCCAACCACAAAAGACCCACGGACTAGTAAGGAATAAATCCGCGATCCATTTGTCAACAAATCAGGCGAATCTAGCATGTCTGTGCAAGAAGAAGATCAACTGCTGGAGATTGCAAATGAAGGTGGCCTTAAAATTACGTTCGAGACGACAACTCTGCTGGTGTTCTGGATTAAAGTCATGGCGGAATACCCTGAGATTGCCACCACAGCACTTAAATCCCTATTGCTATTCAGATAGGTTTCCAATGAAACCTATCTGAAGCGGGGTTTTCTGCAGTGACAACAACCAAAACAAAACAACAGTATAAACTGGACATAGGCTTCGGGTGTCATTGTCTCTTATTACTCCCAGATGAAACCGTCTTGTCGCAAAGAAACAAGTTTAGGGTTCTCATTGATTTAGCGTTCTAGTGAGTTAAAATGTTAAATCCCTTTAAATTCATTTTTTAGTGTAGCTATTTTATTTTGAAGGCATGTTTAAATACAATAAAATTAAAAATTTATATCAAAACAATCTAAAATATAAACAATCAACGTCCCTCCCCCTCAGCGGGCCGCGTTAAAATTATCAAACGTTGATCCGGTCCGCGGCCATAAAAAGGTTGGGGAGCACTGCTATAGATGGCTTTAGCTGTAAGTAGTGGTCAAAATAAATAGATCATAGATGTTATGCAATAAGCGTGGGCATCTGGCAACATAACCCCATAGAAATATTAGTCGATTTGTGTATGCATTATAAAGTTATTCTCGATTGAAAATGTCAGTCAAATTCTCGTCATTTACGGGAGGTTTTAATTTTCTGCTTGAATATGAAGAAATCTGCGTCTGAGACTCATCGAATGCTCTCGAATACTTATGGTGAGGCCGGCCGCTATTAGTAAAAAAACGTGTCAAGAACAAACGCTTCAAGAACGGTGATTTTCACGTTGAAGACCGGCATAGCGGTGGAAGAGAGGTTTTCGAAGATGCAGAATTGGAGGCATTACTTAATGAAGACTCGTGTCAAAGTCAAAAAGATTTGACACGATCATTGAGAGTGACTCAACAGGCAATTTCAAAACGCCCCAAAGACATGGGAATGATTCAGAAGCAAGGAAATTGGGTGCCGTACGAGTTGAAACCGAGAGATGTTGAACGGCGTTTGTTTGCTTGCGAACAGCTGCTTGAAAGGCAAAGACGGAAGGGATTTCTGCATCGTATAGTGACTGGGGGACGAAAAATGGGTTCATTACGATAACCCGAAGCGCAGAAAATCATGAGGATATCCCGGTCATGCTTCCACGTTGACGACCAAACCGAATATTCACGGCTCCAAGGTCATGCTCTGTATTTGGTGGGACCAGCTCGGCTTAGTGTATTATGAGCTGTTAAAACTGACTTAAACAATCACATGCGATCGTTATCGAACACAATTAATGTGCTTGAGCCAAGCATTGAAAGACAAACGGCCGCGATACAACGAAAGACACGATAAAGTGATTTTGCAGCATGACAATGCTCAACCCCATGTTGCAAAAGTGGTCAAGACATACTTGGAAACGTTGAAATGGGAAGTCCTACCCCACCCACCACCGTATTCTCCAGACGTTGCTCTCTCTGACTATCACTTGTTTCGATCAATTGCACACGACCTGGCTGACCAGCGCTTCCGGTCTTATGAAGAAATAAAAAATTGGATCGATTTGTGGATCGCTTCAAAAGATGACCAGTTTTTTCAACGCGGGATTCGTACGCTGCCAGAAAGATGGTAGCAAAGTTGTATACCTTTATATAATGCTATATTTCTTTCTTTTCATTCTTTATCCACAGGTAAAAGCATTCATTTTATTCATTCTAATATTTCGTTATTGTGTAGCATGAAATTTTATCTATTAACAATGACCAATTTGTAACACTCGATATCTGAAATGACTGTAGAAGCTGTTTCACTATTAATGCTATTAACGTACAAAGAAGCAAACTTAACCGTTCTATTTATAAGCCTACTCTGTTACCATATACAGTATGGTCCAAAATTGAGGTCACGGAGCAATTGTGGAGGAAATGTCAAAAAACGAAATGATGATCACAAAATAAGAAATCATGGAATTGGTTTGCCTCCACACAGTTGCGTTCGTAATATAACAGGTGTGTGCCGGTGAAGTTCGCAGGAAGCAAATAATATTTACCTATTTGGAAAATCATCGCAATTTCGCAGCAACAAAAGATACAGCTGTAATTAAATTTCAGGACTATCGTGATATTTCTCGGTACGATTACGAATGTCGTAATAAAATGTGAGGAAACAGGTTTTGTGTCGCTGCTCGTTCAGCAACGAATGAGCACTGCCTGTCTAGCCATGTTACGCACGAATTCCAAACATTCAAAACGAAAAATGGACAAGGAGTTGAATATCATACTGTAGTGAGTGACTGTAAACTGGTATAAACGCATCACAATGTGCCTCGAGGTACACAGAGGTAGGCAATACGAGCATTAAAATAATCTTTTTGCCACTTTGTATTCTTTATGTACGGACGTTCCATGGCACCATTTGCCCTGTAATTTGTTACGTCACTGAGTAATTCCAACGTTTATTTAATTAATGATGTGAACAGTAAGTGAATACTTCTTGTCCCCAAAATTGTTGAAGTTCAAATTAAATCTTTTCTATAAGCTTTAAGCTATAAAAAAAGAGCCCAAATGGCGTCATTCCGCTTAATCTTGGTAACTCTATGTCAGGGCTCGAAATACCCGGGTGCACAGGTGCACAGTGCACATGAAAATAAAATTGTGCACCTAATATTTTTCCGCTAGGTGCACGCACCGCACCTAAAATATAATCTTTGCACCTTATTTAAAACCTTAGGTGCTCAAGGTGCACCTGTATTAAAAAATCTATTTCGAGGCCTGCTCTATGTCGATGATCCAATCAATGCCTTGGAGCTCGAAGCTGTCTTTTACGATAGCTGTAAAATGAGAGATAATGATTTTTGGATATCGAAGGAACTCTTACCATTGCTTATGAATAGAGCAGTGTAGACGTGTATTTAGCTTATAAATCCTAAATTTATTTGTTGCTCATGAGATGTATAGGATTAAATTTGTGGTTTGGTTCGACATTTGTTTGATATGCTTTTTTTTTGATTAATTAGATTGGATTTTGTTGCTTAACGAGATATTAGGCCTCATTTCTCTGATTAGAGCCTCATTTCTGACAGCAAAACCTTGAATTGTGACGGAATATACACTGATGCGCAAAGCTTAAGGAACAGTAAAGATTTCAGCTGCCACTCTGCAACGAAGTGTGTTGGATGTACAAAACTGATACTGAAGGTACATCGAGAGTTACCGAACCGGTGAGTAAAACCAAAACGTTAACCATAAGCAGGAGTGAACATTAAAAAAAGTCTTTGAACTGAACCGCTACACTGGGTGCCACGAGACAGAAAGGTAGGAACGAAAGCCTAAAAAAAGAAAGGTTATAGGCTGCCTTGGGGTTTTTTTTGGCGCAAGGGTCATATTTGACCAAGCAAAAAAAAAAGAAAAAGGAGGCGGTTTTCTTTTAGGCAGTATGACCCTATTTCAGGCCTTGCATTGCGTTTGCATACAGAGAATGAGTTTCTGCGATGCAGTATACATTCCTATGTTAGAGTCTGTGACTCCTCGATATCAAAATTTGAATATGCACCAGCTTTTCCTTCCCCCCCCCCTACTGAATAATCTCGATTATACAACTAGTCACAGGCTGTTTCCTTTAATTTTGAGGTTGTACCCTTTAAAACAATGGCGTTTCTTAAGTTTTGCCTGCCATTGTAGATATCTTAAAGTGATTACCTTGAATCCTGTTGGGCACCAATCGACAAACTGAATGGATCGTTTCGTTTTGATGGCAGCGATTGCAGCATTCACGTCTTTGGGTACTACATCTCCTCGGTACAGAAGGCAGCAGGCCATGTACTTCCCGTGTCTAGGGTCGCATTTGACCATCTGGTTCGCGGGCTCAAAACAGGCGTTGGTGATCTCGGCGACGGTCAGTTGTTCGTGGTAGGCCTTCTCGGCAGAGATCACCGGTGCGTAGGTGACCAGGGGGAAATGGATTCTGGGGTAGGGGACCAAATTGGTCTGGAATTCGGTCAAGTCCACATTCAGGGCCCCGTCAAACCGCAGAGAAGCGGTGATGGAGGAGACGATCTGCCCTATCAGCCGGTTCAGATTGGTATAAGTGGGTCGTTCGATGTCCAGGTTCCTGCGACAGATGTCGTAGATGGCTTCGTTGTCAACCATGAATGCGCAGTCGGAATGCTCAAGAGTTGTGTGGGTGGTGAGGATTGAGTTGTAGGGCTCCACAACTGCTGTGGATACCTGTAAACAAATGAGTGCTGTGAGTGAATTTGGACACCGGTTTTTACTGTACCTATTTTAACGGAAAGGAGAAAATAATTCCGTCAGGAATTATTCTTCAAGATAAGACACGTTTGCTTAATCCCAAGATAGAAAGATCTTGCTTTTCTTTCAACAATCCTGAGATCAGTGAATCTAAACCTCAAAATCGTAGTTCGAAACCAGATTGAATGATGAATCACTTTAAATTCCAACTACGTTCAATAAAATGGAATGTACAATCAGTATTAAATATATTAACGATATAAGAGAGTTAGTTGTATCTTTAATGTGGTTGGTTTTCAAAAAATTTCCAAGTTTAAGAATGACTTAATACATCTGTTCTTTAAAAACTCATGTTAAAACCTTTTTTTTTCCTCAAAAATTTTGTATTTCAGATTCTGATAACACTATTTAATTTCTGGCAGCTGTATTAAGATAACAATAGATTTCTTAATTTTATTCACACTAGGAGAGAAGAACACGGAGTTCACATCACTCCTCCTGGGAGCCTCGATCTAAATTGGGTATGTATTTACCTTCTACCTTTTTGGTGTGGTAAGGACGGGAGGTGTGAATAGTAAAATATGAAAATAGAAAAAGTGATTTTATTAATGTTACCAAGCATGTCGACGAGTAATCTTAAATGCTAATTAAGTTTTTTAAGTAACAGTTAAATCCTTAATCTAGCTGAGTTCCATAAATTTTTTGAAAATTGTTGAATTGCAATAACTTAAGAAATGTTCCTACACAAAGACATATTCTATTAATTTGTACTTTATACACAAGAATAAAATTTGTAATTTGTAGTAACAATTGTTTATAAACAATCAATTATTTTTGTCAGTTAACATTTACAATAGCTTGCAGAATCGCTCGATGCAATAGTAGAAGTATTCTTATAAAGGTGTTTGACTGCAAAAGGAATTACTCTGAAAGCAATTTAACAATGGATATTTTTGAGCGATGATGTAAGGCTTCATTTGCCAGAAGAACAGAGTATTGTATTTTTGTGTTTCAAGTAAGAGTAGAAAATAAAGTCAACGAGAAAAGCATTTAGAAGTTATTTTTAAAGTGTCAGTTCGATGAGTTCAATGACATAATCATTGCCGATAACTCTACCATTAACTTTACGCATGACTGGCTTTTGATTGAAAAAACGTTGAGGAACTCCTTCCTCCCTCCTTTAACACCTGGTTCTCACCTTTAAAGAATCCAGACATGACATTGAACTCAATTTATCTGCAATTGATAACTTTGTATTTAAAAATTGAATAGGAATCGTATTTTTTTAAGAATGCGCTAACTACGTATAAGGATCGATTTCCAAATTTGAAAGACATGCTCTTTTATAAATTTAGCAAAATCAATTTTGAATTCAGTCATTAGATTTCCATTTTGTTTTGGAATCGATGCTTTTTGAGCCTAAACTGTTTAATTTAATTAAAATAAGACTAACGTCCAATTCAGGGGTAAATATGGACTAAAAATTAAATTAATTATTTTTTTATTGACGTCTTAAAATTCAAATTGTTGATGGGTTGCTTTTATGTAAGTAAAAAATAAAAATTTAATTTCTACAACTTTAGTCACTATCACCTAATAAAATTTAAAGATTTGATAGCATTGTTTTAATTTTGTAAGGAAGATATAAGTTTCAAGAAATTATATGTAATAGTATTATTTTTTGAAAAGCGGGTTCTTTGTGATGTTTGAGCGCACAGAATGTTTTACAGTTTAGTTTTACATAGTACTTTTCCCTTCTGGAGTGCAGAAGGTATATCTAATAGAATTTTTCAAAACACTTTTTCTCGCAGCATAATTAGTTCACAAACATATTTTTAGTTCATTATAAGCAAAATTTATACCCAGATGACACTTTTGAAGAGTTTACCCAATGTTCGAATTCTCTGTTTTTCTAACTCAGAGCAATGGAAAAATTCCTAAGTTGTACCAAAATTTCGTTTAGTCCTTGAAAAGTCCTTTAGCTTACCATGGGCATTAATTTAAACAAAATTTTACCTGAAATCGAACTTTCAGATTTTACATTATTGTCTGCTTTTATATGTTCCTCCATTAAAAAAAAATACTTTAGATGTTTAAAAATCTTATTTAAATTTTCTTGTATAATGAGATTTTTGAAATGTTTTGGCTTTTTTTTAAATGTCCTTGCAAACTACTTGCATTGTATTGTGAAGCTTCGACTAGGTGACAGTGGACTTTGAATCAGTTAAATTTTAAACGGTACAAAAACTGGTTAGGAGAAGGCTAGAATCCACAAAAGCATTAATGACGATTGCCATGAAGTTTTCTTTCCTCGCCAACTGGTTAGCACTACAAAGCTTTCGGCACCGAACGATAAACTTGGAACCAGATTCCTAGCCAAGGATGCCAGTTGTGGAAGTACTTTCATTGCATTTCAATCTATCACCTAATTTAAAGAATAGACGCTCAAGATCATGTGACTCAACTGCCAACTCACGGGAGCATGATTAATTATATCCTGTTTTAAAAGTGTGTTTAACCTTCCTAGTGGTTCATCTTTGCGTTGCCTTGTAGGCCTTTGATACAAAGCCTTTTACTATTTGGATCATAATTCCCCTATTGTAATATGTACTTTTTGTCTCGACAATGTAACTAGTCATTAACAAAACGAACCAGATTTTTGTGGAAGCGATATCTTGTGATTTACAAACACGGCCAGATCTTGATGGTCGAGGTATTCCGTCGAAACTCCTTGTAGGATTTCGGCAGTAACAGAATTTACCAGTGAATTGTAGATTGTGCAGTGCTTACCTGTGGAGCAGGGTAGATAGCAAACTCGAGCTTAGATTTTTTCCCGTAATCTACTGATAGTCTCTCCATGAGCAATGACGTGAAACCAGATCCGGTGCCCCCTCCGAAGCTGTGAAAGATGAGGAATCCTTGAAGACCTGTGCATTGATCGGCGAGTTTGCGAATCCTGTCCAACACCAGGTCCACGATTTCCTTGCCAATTGTGTAGTGTCCTCTGGCATAGTTGTTGGCTGCGTCCTCCTTGCCTGTGATGAGTTGTTCTGGATGGAATAGTTGTCTGTAGGTTCCGGTGCGGACTTCGTCAACAACAGTGGGCTCCAAGTCTACGTAGACTGCTCGTGGCACGTGTTTTCCCGCGCCAGTTTCACTGAAGAAAGTGTTGAAGGAATCGTCGCCGCCTCCGATGGTTTTGTCGCTTGGCATCTGCCCGTCTGGCTGGATTCCGTGTTCCAAGCAGTACAACTCCCAGCAGGCGTTGCCGATTTGGACTCCGGCTTGGCCAACGTGGATACTGATGCACTCACGCATGTTTGCTGCTCAGTCAGAAAACCTGCAACGAACAACGGAATATAAGAAATCTGTGAAAGTATATCGTCCAATCGTATCCACCATTGTACAATGCTATTTTGAGGTCCAGGGTACAGAATGTACAATCTGGACAATGTTCTCTCAATGGGCCACTTATGGCCCCTATTCACAGAATTGTAAACAGACAATAAAATAAATTATAAGAATTATATATATTGATAATTTTAATAAAATAGACACTTAAAGATTGTGATACATGTGCACAATTTTTCAGGAGCAAAATAAGTTTTTGCCTTGTTGAATTTGTTTGCTGTGTTCAATCGTGTGGCTTCATATCCTTTTTGTTATTTATTGGTATCTGAATTTTCAAAATATATACTTCTAAAAGAAAAATATATAATTTTGTAAAACTACTAAAATAACGTTTATTAATGACGACCTTTTCCCAATACACCATTGATATGAAAGATCATTCGAAGATCGGATTAATCAACAGAATATTTAAACACATGCAAAACATTTCAGTATTGAGGTGAATGGTGATCAATGTAGTATAATCAATGTTTATCATTAATCAACACTAACATTTGAAGAACCACTTGGTTGAGAAATGTTTTTTATTAATAAATTTCCCCCGGAGCCGTAAAATTGTGAAGCGCTGATGCCCTTGCTGTAAGACTGAACTGGTATTGTCAAAGATACGAATCTCCAGGTTTGGTTGTTTACACCTAAGCTTTTATTCGATGTTTTATTTCTGGCCAAATGACTAGTTCTGAGCTTAAAATGACTAGTTATGAGCCGGAGCCGTAAAATTGTGAAGCGCTGATGCCCATGCTTTAAGACTGAACTGGTATTGTCAAAGATACGAATCTCCAGGTTTGATTGTTTACACCTAAGCTCTTTTATATTCGATGTTTTATTTCTGGCCAAATGACTAGTTCTGATTCAGAAGCTCAATAACTTACCCTGATCTACACTTTTAATGTAGTAAAACGTTTCCTAAAGCGTTTGCTAAACGCCTTTCTCTTTAAAATGACTTTTTAGATTAGGGCCTCTGACGTGGTTCCAACGATACGATAGAGAACATTAACAATCAAAGTGCAAGAACTTCCACGAATGTGAAGAAGTTCGCAACGCGTGAATTGTAGGCTGTTGATTAACCGGCAATGCAGATCTTCCAGAAGCTTCATTTGAGTAAAACTTTCCATTCCCCTTTTTTATTCCACCACAGTCAGGATAGTTAAGGTCTTTACCCCGCGCTATTTTCACTAGCTTAGTCTTTGAAAGAGGAAGGGGCTCTAAAAATATCGCAGGACAAATCAGTGCAATGCTCTGGGTGAACGCACCGAAGTAAAATGCTGATTTCATTTTCAAATACCATAAATGAAATAAAAATGACTTAATGTGATAATCTCAGGGTTTTTCCTGAGTGTTGTGATTCCCGTGCACGTAGTCAGAAAAATAGGGGTGACCGAAAGACAGGGCAGTATGCCTCCAACTGTACATATATAAACAAGTCGAGACATTAAATTTTCCCATATTGTTTTCGAACTTTTTATTTCTTTATAAGTTCTTTTTGTGATGTAAATAAAATAAATTTGTGAATCTATATTTTATTCTTAATCTACATAAGCGTATTCAGAAATCCCTTATCAGGGGGCTCGAATATTTCCCGAAATGATTTTGGAATTAAAATGCTATCAAAATGAAATTCTATCAAATTTCAGAGAACGTTTTGTGCATATATATTACGGGTAAAACATACGTCTGAATTCTTCATTGATGTGAAAGCAATAGAAAAAAATGGGGCCGTAGTAGCCTAGTTGGTAGAGCGGATTAGCAACCGGAGGGTTGTGGGTTCGAAACTCGATCCAACCAAAGACCATCGTTTACATGGGGGCTGGTGTACGTTAAATCTGTCACGGCTTCAATTGTCCCAATGTTGGAGTGATATGGAAATTTGGAGAATGGGGCAGAACTCGTCATACGACCATAGTTCAAACGTACGAGGCGTTGTCTTCAGATCATTACCTTTGGGATTGATCACGGACCGTCGCCGATAGCCCGTTGTGTCGCTGCAGTGTGATGTAAATTCAAGTACCAACCAATCGAAAAAATGAATGGACTTTTAACGTGACGGCATTCAGGGAACCGATCAAAAACGATTGGGCCACCTGATATTATTTTCTGAATACGGGCTTGATCAGGCGGGTAGGTAGTTAATTAACGTCATAATGGAGCTAAAAACGGGTTATTGGACGGGCTTGATAAAGAGCGCCCTTCCAGGAAATCAAATGTTTTGAAAAGAAGTGCGGCTTGTTGAGATTTGCTTGTGGGCAGTTAATACTCTGGGTAACCTCAAAGGGAAACACCACATTAAGAAAGGTACGACAAACGCTAAATAAAGCTATTGGTGACAGAAATTGCTCTCGTATCTCTCAGACACGTTACGCTATTAAAAAAACAACCATACAACTACTTTAATTTTCTTCCAATGTAGATGAAAATAATAAAAATATTTTAGGATTTCTACGAATAGGGACTGACCGACGAAGCCATACAAACTGCTCTAACCAACAAGTTTTCTACTAATGCATGAAACAATTATGAATGAAAGGTGTCATAAATTGTGAATCAGATGTGTAACTGATATATGCGTGTGAGCCCCTCAGAGGGTTAAATGAGCATTGCTTTTAATAATTGTTTTGAATGTTTTCAGAATATTTTAGTATCAGACTTAAATTTCCGGTGGTTTACGGAACTACGATTTTATCTGATACAAGCAGCTTCATAGTTCCATCTTTTGATAGCTTTTAAATTCCAAAATAATTTCGGGAAGGATTCGAGAAACGTTGGCTTTCTTGAATACTTTCCTGCCCTTGAGTGTGAAGAGTGCTTTTTGAATATTCTTATGTAAAGAACAACATGCGGGGATTCTAATAAATGTCTTTTTCTACAATCGCAAAACCATGTGAAGAACGAATGAGTATTAATAAAAGCATAATTTTCCAATATTATCAACTTATGAGTAATTAATAAGTTAATATTGACGGATAGTTAGGATTATGATCAGATGTATATAGTCAAATTTAGAAAAAAATGTTATGACCCATAATACTTTCTGAGACAAAGGAAACTAAAATTTAGGATTTCGGCAGTAAGATAATTTCCGAAGTCTAGAGGGAAAGAATCTTATCATCCAGAGGTTTCGGAATTCAATTGAATTCGATATTGACTGTTGCTAATTCGTCTTAACGTGCCACATAAATCGCTTGATACTTCCAGATTCTTTCAAGGTAAACAAAAATTCTTATATCCATTCCCGTCTATTTCAACAAGGTATAAGAAAGCTGCAAATATAATTCGCAAAAGAATGGGTTGCAATGAGACTCAATAACCCTTAATAACAATCACCTTAATTTCGCTTCAATGATAGGAGTTTTTTCTGTAGTAATTTGAAAAGCGACAGCGATTCCTGATTTTTTGCAACAGCACAATTCTACCGAAAATAAGGGAAATATTTTTAAAAGTAATGTTGAAACAAGATGGTGACAAGCTATGGATTTTTCATTCAACAGAGTTCCAATAATGATGGCCACGAACATCTTGAAACGGAAATTGACTCAATGTTCCAATGTCTATTATCAGTGGTGTAATCGTAAATTAAGCAGCGCTCTGGCATGAGTGATATTATTGGGAGGAGGGGTTGAAGGACAGAATGAAACGGTATTTTACAGTTATTTCTTATTTATTTCTCTTAAAAATATAAGCTGTGTTGGAACTGCGTTCGGGATACACTACGCTCCTGTCTATAATATAATCTTGTCTATTTTCGAAAAAAAAAATGTTTATATTTCACTAAAGATAAAGATAATATAGTGTATACTGTTTTTTGCCTTTCGACCGAAACTATAAGTCCATATTAAAAAAAAAATTATTTGCAAATACCAGACGTTTGACAACTCAGCCATTAACCGTCTTGCTTCCCAATATCTCTGAACAATACAATCAAAACCATAATGGTACAGTACACGTGTCCAAGCGCTCGCTATTCACGAGTCGTCCAGAATTAACGTAAAGTACAATATTCTGTGAATTTCTAAGTCCAATTGTAAATAGACAGACATTAAGGCAATCGTGTCCAGTGAGAACACCAAACAAAGCAATAAAAACAAGTCTACATAAAGTGCATCCGCGGATTCTTAGCTCTTCGACACCAAAAGGACCATACATATTTCAAACCGAATGGCAATAAATATTGTAAGATGGCATTTGTTGTGTCATAAATTGAGCGCTGCGACTGCTATTTTACAAAATATTGAAAAGTGTTTTTTGATGTGCTGCAATGGTTAGAACAAGGTAACAGCGAAACATGAACTTCCAAAGAAATGGAGATACTCACCTATGCAGAAAAGGAGAGAGAACTGTTTGAATGTGGTGTCGTCAGCGAGAAGTGCTACGTACCTCGCCCTAGACCCGAATCACTGTCGCAGAAACTTCCACCGCATCTTCAAGTAGAACGCACCAATCGCGGGGTTCACCCGTGCTCGCGCATGCCCGGCGTTTCGCCACGAGAGTGCATCAACACCTCTCCGCGGATCAATAGGTTCTCTTTTGCTTCTTTCTCTCTGATGTAGTTTTTTTCACCTCTGTTCCTGTCTCGTGCATCCCAATTCAACCGAAAGAACATTCCGCAGTCTGCATTTCTTCTTGATTTCGTGATTATCCGGTCGGAGGAGAAACCAGATCCTGAAACCGAGCCCCTTTCCAAACATATCGCACCCCGGCAAAAAAAGTGACACATGTCAAAAAATAAAAATTTTGATGTTAGGTCATTGAAAAATATGCATGATGTGCCCCAGAGTGTTATATTACTATTCTATAGAATACAATAGAAGTTACCACCATAAATACTTACCTAAAATTTAAAGGAAGCTGAAACTATTTCAATATACGTTTTATAGTATCCTTTAAGTTGATGTTTCTCAAGTTCTGCAATTTTGAGTTGCGTTACTTTTCTCGCCAGGGTGCGATATGCTGCCTATCTTTCAGGCTCGAAAGGGCCCTTTAATATTTATCAAACATCATTCATGAGAACAGTAATGCTCGTAACTTGCTTCAATACTCTGAAGGAACCTAAAAAATAGGGCTAAAAGAACTTTATGGGGGGGGGTAATATTTTAAATCTTACATCATGTAACATAATGTATTACATAATGCATTTCATAACTCCTATACGTTAACAGTGGAGTTACCAGAGTTGCATTACCTTAACATATAAGGGATTTATTTATATACCTTAGCAGTCTTCATTATACACAGAATATTTTTATACACGACCTTAACAATTTCCAGTAGGCTTGAGGCCAAACCGCAGTTGCTGAAAGGGTTCAGTAATGCAAACTGGTCTATGATGTGATTAGTTTTTCTTCCTGCATTCAGTAGAGTAAGATCACATTCGCTTTGACCCATTTATACATATAACCTTAACCATTTCGAGGAGACGGGACGCCAAACGCCTCACAGTCCCTGAAAAGGGTGGCACATTACAATCTAGTCTATAATGTGATACGTTTCTTCTTTCTGCACTCAGAAGAGAAAGGCTAGTCTACTTTGAACGATTATCCAGTAGGAATGCGACATCTATGTCAATGTTTTCAAAACATCGATGTATTGGAGTCGATGTTTTTGTAACATCAATGTTTATACTTGTCGATGTTTTATTTTTAAATAAAAAAAGTACCGTTATAAAAATTAAAAAAAAAATCCAAGTAGCATAATTCTCATAATCAGCAAATTGAACATACTTTTAGACCAAAGTGGCCAAGGGTGAAGGGTCTGAAAAGTAGGGATGCGACATCGATGTTGATGTTTTCAAAACATTGATTTTTATAAAAAAAAACATCGATGTATTGGAGCCGATGTCGCATCACTAGTTGCTAAACCAGTTTTAAGAAATGGGGAAAATTTTTTTAATACATTGAATTTTAAAAACATCTATGTTTTGCTGTCGATGTAGCGTTGCTAAACCAGTTTTAAGAAATGGAGGGGGGGGGGAGGAGGAGTTTAAATACACTGAATTTTAAAAACATCGATGTTTTTATTTTGAACATCGATGTTTTGCTGTCGATGCCGCATCACTAATATCCAGGTCAACCTTAGTCTACTTTGAACCATAGTCATGCATCAGTCGCATGGGTCAGTCAGAGGCCCATACGACTGGGTCGGTGCCATATCTAGGGCTTGGCCCTCACAAGGGCGTCCGTAAGAAAGGGGCGCCGGTTGGCGCAGTAAAACCTGTCAGTAAAAAACACCGTCCACACAGAGGTGTTACAATTTTTCCTTTTCTTTTTCATCGAAGATATAATAATGACAATGACAAAAGAATTAAATACTCTTGTCGGAGGGGGAATTTGGGGTTTCAGTATTCGAAGGATATTAATGTTGAAGACTTAGTTAATGAAATCCAATGTTTCAAAACTCAAGTTGTGGAACTCATTGAGGATATAGTGTCAGCAACCCAACTTGATTTGTTAAAGTGTATACGCAAATATTCTCTTAAAGATCCATATCCGAATATAGAAATTGCCCTCGGGATTTTTTTTTTATCTTACCGGTTACAGCGGCGTCCCGCTAGCTCAGTTGTAGTTAGTTGAAACACAGTATTAAAAACTACCTCCTCTCTAACACGGGTCAAGAACGTTTGACAAACCTTGCTATTTCATCCATTTTACAAAAGGCGGCAGAAAATATGGATAGTACGAATATTTTACAGCACTAGGGGGCTCCGCCCCCTGCTCGCTTACGCTCGCCAACCCCCGGGGATTGCTGCGCAATCCCATTTGGTTTGCTTCGCAAACCAACATTACTTTCACAGAGTGAAACTATCTGAATAATTCGTATTATGCTGATTTCACTTTCCGGTTCATGACGTCACAGTGAGGACTTCGCTGCGTCTCGCTTACGCTCGCCGACCCCGGGGATTGCTACGCAATCCGTTTAGTTTGCTTTCTCAAACCAATACTTCTTTCGCAAGTGATTTAACTTTTTTTTGCTTTAACATTTAATGCACCCTTAACTAATAGCCGCATCAGTAAAAAATCTTCTGCATCTTGTTCCCTGTACAATTTTAAGTAAACATTGTTGATATCCAAACTTTACGATCTGTACTTTGTCGGTAAACTGTCTTGAGAACAGTCGGAAAAAAGCGAGCCTTTTCCCATGCCAAATAAAAAGAAATCGTTTTTATGGCAATTGTTGCTTCGATAAATTTGATATCTGGCAAACCCGATAGTCAAAAGTGCAACCCACTACTGCTTTCGGAAGCAGCTATGCGATCTGAAAAATACGAAATTTGTGACACCAACTTTTGATTGCATCGAATTTATTTACGAACCAATTTTAAAAATAATTGTACCGTAAGAAAGAGTATATTCTGAGGTATACTGCAATATTTTTAAAATTAAAAACTAACAGTAATACTATACAGATATGACCATTTTAGTTTTGTATCGGAAGTTACGATCTGAAAGTTCCGAAAATTGTATGACCAACTTTTAATTGCATCGATTTTATTTATTAATCAATTTGAAAAATAACTGTACCATAAGAAAGAGTGTAATGTAATGTATTCAGTGATGTTTTCAAATTTAAAAAATAATGGCTTTTGCCGTAGACAAAACGGTTTTAACAATAAGTAGCGAAAATATCCAAAGATTCCGAATTTTGTATGACGAACTTTTGATCGCATCGAATTTAATTATTAACCGATTTCAAAAATAATAGTACTGTAAGAAAGAGTATATTCTGAGGTATACTGCGATATTTTAAAAATTAAAAACTAATAGTAATTAGATATAGATACGGCAGTTTTAAAAAAAGTAACAAAAATGTCCCGATTTTTCCTGAATTTCAAAAAAATATTATCAAGAACCAAATTTAAATTTCAAAAAAAACTCGACGAGCTGCAAAAATTTACGTTGAGAGGTACTCTTAAAAAAAAACTCACGACTGAAGACTGAAAATTTGAATGTGTTTTGCTCACTCGCGGAAGAAATTTCACTTCTTCAACTTTAACACTTAATAAAACCTAAACTAATAGCCGCATCGGAAAAAAATCTTAATAATTATCCAGGGAATACGATGAAGAACAAAGCATGTTAATTTAATTTTTTTCCGATCAGTACTTTCTCGGGAAACCGTCTAAGAATCGAGCTAAACAACACAGTTTTCAATTCTGCGGCGGCGGCAACATTTTTTTAATATAGAGAGATATTTTATTTTCAATAATAAATGAATGATTCAATGCTTAATTGTTGAAATACTAAATACATATTATGCTATAATGCAGGGCTCGAAATACCCGGGTGCACAGGTGCACTGTGCACATGAAAATAAAATTCTACACCTAATTTTTTCACACCAGGTGCACGCAGTACACCTAACCTTAACAAAAAGGGGGAAACGTGTTTTATGTTATTTTGATGTTTGAACAAAATATTGTAGTATAGACCTCTCTCGCTCTAAAGGAACGTAATTAAAATTCCTAAATACACACTATGTAAAAACAAAATCGTTGGGTCGTAACGGGTTTATACGGGAGGAAAGTTTACTTGGTGCCACTGCCACCAGAACTTTCTGATGATCGAAACCTTTTCCAGATGGTTCTGTTGAAGCAACTGTCGCAACAGCCGGAGTAGGGAGAATTTAGATCACTTGAACATCCGCGAACGATAGGTATCATCCCGCATTTCTGTAAACACTTCGTGTTTCAATAAAACTGTAAAGCCGGAGGAATTCTTGAGAATTGTCTTGCCACTGCATATCGTAAACAAATATTTCCATTATTTATCTTTAAACTCAGATTTTATCTGCTTAAAATATAGTGTACTCGTTTATTTTTTATGTGTTTTTTGCCCATTATCAATGCCCATCAATGTCTGATGATGACTAAATATCTGTAAGTAATATTTTCGCACATAAAAAAAAATTGTTTAAATATTTTTATTTACTATTTACTACTAACCTATCTAAACATACCCAACTAATAAAGTAGTTTATATTTAAGTTAATTCTTTTACATTACGTTATTTTAAATGTCCATCTAAAATATCTGTGCACCTAATTTAAAAACTTAGGTGCACAAAGTGCACCTGTATTAAAAAATCTATTTCGAGGCCTGCTATAATGTAAATGTAATGGTGAATTTGCGGTATTAAATGATTTTGAAATGAAGAAGTACCATTGACTTTTTATGTAAACCAATTACCATGGCATAACTATTTTTAACTACAATGGATGTATCACAAAATCTATTACCTTATGAAGGCCAAGCAGAAAAAAACCCATGGTAATATAAAATACGCATTATACGCAATGAAATAAATTAATTTCACAGTATTCAAAGGGGAAGAAAGCAATGCGACGAAAATTTGAAATAGGGGAGGGCGCAAATCATCATTTTGCATCTGCAATAAATTCTTCTCGGACAGGCCCTGACCATAGCTACTCTCAAATATGAAAGTACGTATTAGTGTTTGATTCTAGAATGATCTCTCTCAGCTGCCGACGGAATTTGCAATGGTTAGTATTACCCGACAACATATGGTAAAATTGTCGAAGACGCTCTAGTTTGTACTGAGAAATGAATCTCTTCAGGTATTGAAATTTTCACTGGTCTTTGACAGCAATATTCGGAAATCAAAATTTCTGATAACAATCGCTTATCAGAAAGTCTAACATTAACTTTCTAAGTATTGAGACACGCGTATAATTCTATTTGATACTGAGACTTGACACACGTGATTCTTATTACTTATTTAAAGTACTTAAATTTTCTTCACAAGGTCTGAAGCAGAAATTTATTGCTCACACTATTTTGTCACTGTCAGCGGTCGAGTTTAGTCATTTTAGAAAAAAATGTTTGTAAATTACTGCATCATAAACAAAAGATTACATTAAAAGTGTGGAATAAAAAAACTGGTAGAAAATATAAAATACTATCTTTTTATAGAAGATTCAGCTTTCGTAATACAACTGCCACAGACAGTTACTAAGGAAAATATCAGATTTTGCTGAAAAGAATTCAATAAAAAGGGTATCTAAATATTCGACTCGGTTGACAAAACATACAATTTAGAAAAATTCTTATCGTTTCTCAGACTCATTTTATTTTTACAAACAAGGTTTAAAATTCAGTTTTAAGATATCATGTGGTGATTTTGAGTTAAAAAGTTATCTTCCTTTGGGAGGCTTGACGGTGAAATATTTTAAATAGGCTTCAATTAGAAAAATTGTGAATACGTTTTACGGAGAAAAATAAATTATTTCAATTTGCGCTTTCAAAATAAGTAAAACTTTTAAATTAGCTTATTACTATAATGATCAAATCAGCCTATCCAATACCATATGCAATTTAGCACACTGCATGTGTTCAAATCTGGAATAATGGCAACAGGTTAGCCTACTGACCTTATAGGTATAGGTTTGGTCCAAACATGGATGCTAATCCCTTGGATCCCCTCTCAATAATTTTATTGGCCCTCTCAACCAGCCAATTGACCGGCCCTCTCAATCACTTTATTGAGCGGGCCAGTCCCCTAAGCGGGAAGTGTAAGCATTCAAATATGCTATTAACCCCCATTTGTCACTGTGGGACGCATGATTTGAGCTAAAAGAAAGATAGTAAGAACATCATCGGATTTCAGCTACTTTAAAAGTCCTCGAGGCTTCCAACCATGAAAGCCTTTCCTTGATAATGCCGAATGTTTCAAATGGTGGTCACAGTTCATGTCAGTCATCAGTCACAGTTCCCTCAGCATAGGCACTTATCGGACAACCAAATCGTTTAAAATGCCTGGCCATTGAATTGTGAGAGAGGCTTGTAAATACTAATCTAAAAGCACCATCTTCTATGCAAAGAGGGGCGATAGGGAAGTTACAAAAATAGACTTACATTCCTGTGGATATCTTTCTTTATGCATGCAAAACTATGTGCTGCGAATTTCAGAGTCTGCTCGAATGTAACGTCTAAGGAATTCGACTATGAAGAAAGCAGCGGTAGTTACCCGGAACCACAATTATCAATAATTAATAACTATGCCTTTGTTCTTTTTCTTTGTTAAAAGAAAATATAAATACCCTATTCATGTGATTGTATGACCATCAAATCAAGTGTCAAGGGCCTAAATATATTTGATGATTGAATCCTGTTCGCGCTTTGCATTTCTACGTGACAATGTTGACGCCATTTTTTAATTCGGGTACATTTTCACGTATTTGGCAAACGCTCAGAATGTTGTCAACTTTTCAGTTGTGCCTAATCTCTTGACGCAAGAGGCTATCGCGTTCCTATCCAGAAACCACTATGTGTACTTAAGGTATTACAGTAATGAGAATATGTATCCTTAGGATGGTACAACAATTTTTTAGTCACTGTCTATAAATATAGTAATAGTTCACTGAAGTTTGTATTTTTGTCACGAAAGGGTCTTCTCAAATTGGGGAATAAATATACCAATAATATCCAATAACAATGCTAATGATCTGTGGAAACAAAATAAAGAGGTTTGAAAATACACGTGAAACAACGGAGGTTTTATTTGCCACCCCACCTCTAATAATTTCCCATAGTCGGTGCCAATAATTCAAATCCTATTAATAATTTCTCATAACCCTGGGGCTTGAGCCCCTTTCTTGCTACGCCACTGCCTTGGATTCTCGTGTCAGAAGGTAATTTTGTGTATGTTCTCAACATTGCTGCTGTGATATATTTGTATATAATTGTAAATAGGATCTGGCAACTTACTTAGAGTTGGAAACCTGGCATCAAGCTAGGAGACGCTCATGAGATGACGAGTGTCTATGAATGTAATATACAGAGAGTCTAGATATGTAATAAAAACGATTGTTTATGCAACTCCTAACTACTACAACCCTATGAGAAAATAGGTGCTGATATATGTGAATTTGGTGGCAAAAGTTACTTGGTGGTGGGGTGCTATTTATCAAAATGGCTGGATGTAGTACATATCAATAACAAAAGTTCAGGAGAAATAATAGATAGATTAAAACAGATATTTGCAACTCATGGGATCCCTAAAGTAATGATTAGTGATAATATGCCTTTCAATAGTAGGGATATGAAATTTTTTTCTGATAAGTGGGGTTTTGAGATAATAACAAGTAGTCCTCGGTATCCCAAGTCGAATGGTTTAGCAGAAAAGATGGTAGGTATAGCTAAGGGTCTGTTGAGAAAAGCTGGCCCTGAAAGGCTTTACGAGGCGTTACTTGAATATAGATGCACACCTATATCGGGCATGAAGGTATCCCCTAGTCAGATGCTATTGAGTAGAAATCTTCGTACAAAATTACCCATATCCCAAACACAGCTAACACCAACAGTACAAAAGAACTTCAGGGAAGAGTTAGTCAAAAGGCAAACAAAAGCCAAAGTATATTACGACAGACACGCGCATGTCAGGCCTGAATTTGTCTCTGGGGAAAAGGTAATGTTGAGAGTAGGTGAGCAGTGGGAACCTGCTGTAGTTATTAAAAAGCATTTAGCCCCAAGATCATATCTTGTAAAGAAACGGAATGGTTTAATTGTTAGGCGTAATAAGTGTCATATTCGCAAGACAAATATTAAAATAAATGATGTATATCCTGACTACAATGACCTTTGTGATAGCAATGTTCAAAATAATATGTATCATTGTAATGAAAATCCTGGAATTTCTAATGACACTACAAATCATGATGTTCCAAACATTATACAAACAAATTCAAACCCTGTGTATACAACTCGGAGAGGAAGAAGTGTATACAGACCCTCGAGATTTGATGATTATATAGAAATGTAAACAGACCCTCGAGATTTGCTGATGTGTTGTAATGTATAATGATTATTGTGTATTCTGATATGTGTACAGTATTTAAAAAAAAACCCTTGTTGTTTATACGGTGTAAAACATCCACCCTAAGAGGGGAAGATGTGATATATTTGTATATAATTGTAAATAGGATCTGGCAACTTACTTAGAGTTGGAAACCTGGCATCAAGCTAGGAGACGCTCATGAGATGACGAGTGTCTATGAATGTAATATACAGAGAGTCTAGATATGTAATAAAAACGATTGTTTATGCAACTCCTAACTACTACAGCTGCAAAAAAGACAGCGAGATTGAACGGTCTGTCGTTTGATCCCTCGTGCGTGATATCGGGCTTCACTTCTTCTGTCGTGTGATCTTGATTACTTTCAGAGAAGTCTCATCATTCGTAACGTCTTTCGGATTGGAGTCCCCCAAAATAGCAAGGAAGAGTGCATACTTTATCGACTCGAAGAAATAAGTTTGCTCTTATTTCTCTAGGGAAATTCTGAAGGTCAGATCGAACTATATAATGACGAAATATGTGGATCCTTACGCTGTACTCACACTTGAGAACATTTCAAACAAGTGTCTTAAAGTATTATTACATACGTCATCAAGAAACTTCTATGAGATTATTAATAAGGTTATGGCATATTCTCTAGGTAGCTTCTTTCGGATCATTATTGCTGGTTGTCCATTTTAGTTTTCTTTTTCCGCTTTTTTTTGGAGTTTAGAGATATGAAGAGTCTTCTCATGGGGTTTCGACTGTTCTCTGAACTTATGGAAAACTTATTTTGCGCATAAAAACTCATACTCACTATTATTTATGTGTGGCAAGATTTATTGGGATACATTTTTAAGTTGGCGCATTCAAAATTTTAGTTTAATTTGAAATTTAAACTATTTCAAAAACGTAGACTACTTGTGCTAATCAATAAACAATAAAACAAAATCTTTATTGGGCTGTGATAGCCCAGTTGGCAGAGTCACGGATTGCGAGTTTCAATTCCGTCGTGGTCTCAAATATCCTCACGTTGGTGTGGTGTGGAAGGCTTGGAGAGTGGGATTCCAGCTCAGGTCTTGACCTCGTCATTTGATCAAGGTTCATAATTACGTGGCGTTGTTCTCTGACCTTTCCCCTCGGGAATGATCCCGGATCGGCGCCAATAGCCTGTTGTGTTGCTACAGTGCGACGTAAATGCAACCAACTACCTATCTGTATTGGATTGAGAAATCTCTTTCACGTAATATGTAAACACAAAGAAAAATAATAAATTACAGAGCACCTAATTTTAAAAGCTTGCCAAAAGTAGAGGAGTCGGTATTTTAGTTGAATCAACGCCAAATCACAACAAATTTAACTAATTGATAATTTATCTAACATAAACACTTTTAAAGTTGTTCTAAAAATATATAGCCCATCTAACAAACTTGCCACATTTACGCACAAAAAAATAATTTTATGCATAAAAAAATATATTTACTTAGTTCTAAAGTAATAGAAATAAATACAAAGGTTTGGGATTGGATATGTTTATTCGGCATTCTGAAAACTTTAAAAAGGAATTTTTCCTTCGCAAACCAAAAACCTTTTATCTAAATCATAGTTATATTCAACCAATTAGGGATCTAAATTTTGCTTGATCTCCATATGTGCAAACAATAATTACAACAGCACCACTAAACTACATAATCTCTACTATTATAAAAGGAAGAGTTTGTCTGTCTGTGTCTTGCCGCAAAATCTAGACGATTCTATGTCACTTATAGCAATGGGATTTGGCACACAGGTAGTCTGAATTTTTTTTAAAGTTTTAGATCGCGGCGAATTTTAAAATTCAATCTAGAAGATTTTTAAATGAATTTTATTGTTTTATACTCTACCTGGTTCTTCAAACGCGTTTCTTCCGAAAAAAAAAAAAAACACCCGAATCTAGACTTTTTCTACCCACGTGACCTTGCCGTCAGTCTATGGAACCATGCCAAGTTTTTTTCATCGCGGAGAACGCTCAGAAATTACTATTTTCGTTTCCGCTTTTATTTTGCGCGGAGGAATGATTTTCCAGCCAGACTATAAATCTTTTAACTGGAGTCAATTAGTTATTTTTTCTATCTCCTAGACCGTTAAAGATAGAGTAAAAATTTAAACGGATTTGAAATCTGCGGAAAATTTCACGTTTGATCGATACCTAAAAATATGATTTTATTTAAATAAATAATTTATAAATTGAATATACCTTTTATATTTTCGCAAGAGATTGTGACGTCACGTGAAACACATTGCATCTTCTGCCCTTCGCGTTAAAAAAAAAAAAAGAAACATAATTCATTTCCTGTCCTATTCCATTGCTGGGAATGAGAGCAAAAAATAAAAAACATTTTGACTGGGACTGTTAATTCTTTTTCGTAAAATCGGAATCGCTAAAGATAGATTGAAAACCCACCAGATTAATAAACTTACACCAGAATTATAACTTACACCACGGGCACGGGCAACGCCGAGCTAGCCACGCAGTGGATAGTATATTATAATGCAATGATGTACAGTAGAATCAACACTACAAGACAATGCATTTGTATGGCTGTGAAGTCCGCAGAAGAAACTACTGCATAATCATGAAATCTTCTATGGCTATAGAGAATTTCAGTCAAACCGAATTCTTGCGCAAAATAGATTAGTTAATTTTCAGTTAATGTTACGTTTTGCGCACATTTAAAGAACACACGTGCATTAAAATTAAAAAAAAAAGTTCTCGGGCGATGTTCAAAACAAAATACGAGTGCCTCATTTCAACCCAGAAACATTGTATACATATTCCGATGGATTTTAGGCCGATCAACCGGTCTGGTGGTTAAGGTGTTAGACTCTAGATCAGAAGGTTCCTGGTTCGAATCCGGGTCAATGCATGGATGTTTGTAAAAGTATGGTGTAGATGCGGCTAGTGCACCTAAAATCTGTCGTGGTCGAAAGTCCTCGCGCTGGGTTGGTGTGGAAGTTTGGAGAATGGGGTGGTACCAGCTCAGGTGTTGTCTCGTCATCTGACCAGGGTTTAAAATTACGTGGTGTGGTCCTCGAATCTTTCCCTTAGAGGATTGATCCCGGACCATTGTGTTGCTCTAGTACTACGTTAATTAAAAATGATCAAATTACCGATGGATTTTGGAAATTTTTTGTCGTGATATTACGGTATTCCATATTGCGTGCACTTACCTTTTATGTTCCGTCAAAAACTGATAAACTTTAGAAAATATTTTTCGTTTAACGATAGAATGAATCAGAAGATTATAGTTTTTCCAGACTTTTTCGTTATTTATACGGGTATTACTTGTAAACAGAGAGATGTCAAAAGTTCAAAATCAAGCCGTTGAAATTAAATAAATCTTACACAATCTGGAGCGTTTGAATCATTCATTAGGCACATCGGTTGAAAATCGCTGGCATCGAAACACCTTAAAAATAAAAATAAAGTGAGAGCCTCAAAAGTTGCGTTTCAAAGCAGTGTTCCAATAGTTCAAAGAGGGGAACCACTTTTTGAACAGAAGTGACCTCACAAGTAAATGCTTCTTAAGATAAATACGGTGCAATCAATTCTCGGTTATATTTGGACATTTTCATGCGTTTTTATAATACGTATGTTTATAAATACTGTGGGATCTATTATTTTTTCCAAAGAACCTGCACCAATTGTTGGACCACAATTTGGGAAACATTCATTTATTAACAATTCAAAAATTTAACAGTGAAATGTGACCGTTTGTGTTCCTTTTTCGGGACCGGAGAAAAACTCCAACAGACTTCTTCTTTTTCAGGTGTCGATGATTCATTCACTATACATATACAGGGTGTCCCTGAATTCATGGGCCAAACTTTAAGGGTAAGTAAAATACATATAAAGAATCATTTTTTGTCTAGTAACATGGGGTCGGAAATGAAAAGTGCAGGAGGGAAAACAAGAAATGCTGAGGAAATGAATAAAAGCACTTTACTTACATAATATTTTTAGAGCAGACGATAGAAACGTTTAGTGATGTAGCTTAAATAAAGATGATTTTTGGGAAGAAAAATAATATAAGTTTATTTAGTTTGCATTATCAAATCTTTTGCAAAACAATTTTATTGAGTTTGAATGGCATTACGCGAACTGCAAACGATTCTTTGCTGTTAGAGAATTAGCTTTCTGTTAGAATCTTTGATGTTGAAAACGATTCTATGCTGTTATTTTTGCTTGATGGAGCAATTTACCTTCTCTGAGAAAGCAGACATGCATCTTATGTACGGGGTTGCGAATTGTAACGGAAGAGGGGCGTTAAGGTTTTACCACGAATGCTTCCACAATAGAACAATTCCTGATCACAAAAATTTTTCGCGCTTACACCGCCAGCTTTTCTTGTTTTTCCACCTGCACTTTTCATTTCCGACCCCATGTTGCTATACAAAAAATGCTTCGTTATATGTATTTTACTTACCCTTAAAGTTTGGCCCAAGAATTCAGGGACACCTTGTATATTCTGTGTGTTTGGGGGAATGTATGAGCAAATTTTTAGCGTATTGCTGCTCAAACGTAGAAAACATAATTTTGTTTTGCCTGGGTCAGGCTTTTCCCTGATCTACCACTAGATCCACCACTTTAACTTTCAAAAATTTCTTTTTATGTATTATTTATACATATAAATTTCAAAAACGTCAAATAGGACATGGGAAAATCTTGAGAATATAATACATCAATTGGTATAAATGTAATACAGGCAGTACAAATAAAGTACCATGAACCTACGAAAAGACTCGCTAACAATGATAACTATTAGCCGGAGACTAGAAATTGTAATAAAATTAAATCAGTATATTTGAACATAAAATGAAAAAATTGAGTGCAGCAATTTGCCTAAACCGCATTGCGGACAATGCAAACGAACTTGTGCCAATTTTTAAGATATCAAGGTTCGGTCAGACATATTGTCTCGGAAACTCGGTCATTGTCGCCATAGAAACAAGCAACTAAACTCTTCTTAAAATGCGGGAGGGCACGTGAAGACTTGGAAAAGGACCAAGTTCCAGATCAGATATAAAGCTTGGATTGTTGTCAGTAAAAATACTTTTTACTTGTTACATTATGCATATTTCTAGGTACGTCATGAGTCACTGCACCTCGCTACTCTACCCATCTTCCTTTACACATTAAGAGAATAAATAATAATGTATTGATTCAATTTGAGGGGAAATGACCTGTTGGAAATTATCTTATCTTCAATAGGTATTCAAAAAAATGTCATCTTTAGATCTATCTTTATTTCCACACCAATGTTTCCACCTATCTCATATATTACGAAATTGTACAAATTTCAATATTTTTACGCTTTAGCTGATGAAGCAATTTAAAATTATTTCCAATCCTTACCAATTACTTATTGTCAAATAATAAGGTTTGGTTACGAAAGGATTCGGATTGGATTGGATATGGTTTTGTGGCATTGAGTCCTCTTGGGACATATTATGCCAAACTCGAGATAAAAAATCAGATATATAATATAATAATAAAGTGAAATGAGTCATGTCATAATAAAATGAATACTATATAAAATTATATGTGATGGTTAAACCCAATGTCATGTAAAAAGCTAAATATATTTTTATGAGGATTCTCTCCAATCATGTCTTCTAAAGCCAAGGTATATGAATTAAAATGTTTAAGTCGTTGCCTATTAAAATGAGAACATTCTATTAAAATGTGTTTTACTATTAGTGGGAAAATGCAGTAATTGCAAATTGGATTATCTTCTCCGAGGAGTTGTCTGTGAGTTATCCGAGTATGTCCAATACGGAGGCGTGTTAGTATTACCTGCTGCCTTCTTAAAGGTAGCGATTTCCATTCAGCTATATTTGGTTTAAAAGCTTGAAGTTTGTTCATTCCATTCATTCTGCCATTTTTCCTCTAAAAATTTGTAAATGCTAAATTTTAAGAATAATTCGTGGAGATCAGCTTAGGTCAAATAGAAGTTAGAGGAAAGCTAAATTTGTTTTTCTCACCAGGCAGATCTATAAAATTATTAAATTTAGAAATTATAGATACGCAAACTTTTATAGAAGTAGATCCAGCATAAATTGGAATATTTATCCGATCCAACAATACAAACACAGCTTTTATATACTACGGTAAGTATACTCAAAGACAGTTGTTGGAAATATTGAAAATTAATAAAAAGGTTCGAGCAACCTATTCTAGGTAACTGTCAATTGAGTTGTTAAGTTTGCTTCCCTGTAGATCCACAGTATTGGCAGTTAAACGGCTTCTACAGCCTGTCTTTAGTCATTGAGTGGGACAACAGAAACAATGAGACAACAAAGTAATGAAATATTATAAGATAATTAATTATTAAATATATTATTCTTCAGTGGATAGCGAAAAAACAATTCGTTTTAATATTGACAGGATAACATACTGTCAATTCTATGAACATTGTTTCGTATATCGTTTTCGATAGATATGACTCCAATTTATTTTATTTAATAAGAAATATACGATTAATTTACATTTATTTCAGTTAATTTTATCCATAAAAATATAGTCTAATTGTACATTTTTATTGGCTGATTTTCAACTACATTTCATACCAGACTTTTATAAAAAGGAAGAATATATATTCTAAATTATTTATATTTGTGTTGTGCTGAATGATTTAAAGAAAAGCAAGAATCAATGATTTTATCAATAGAATAAGACCATTTTGTGTAGAGCAATTATAATTATATTCTTATGTATGAAGCATTGAAAAAAATCCTTATTTATCTGAATTTAATGAAAAAACTATTTACAGATGAGTCGTCACATTTATTCTATTGGTAATAATTGCATATAAAACAAACAATATATGAGCAATATCTGTACATTACCAAAAACTTTATGCAAATATATTACCATAAAATTTTTCTCTAACTTGCAGAAATTCATGTCCCAAAGAAATATACCTTTTGGCTCAGATAGATCAGGCCTCGAAATAGATTTTTTAATACTTTAAATTAGGTGCACAGGTTATATTTTAGGAGCACATGTAAAAAAAACGTAATATAAGAGAATTAATGTAATGTAAACTACTTTATTAGTTGGGTATGTTTAGATAGGTTAGAGAAGTAGATAGTAAATAAAAATATTTAAACATCTAATTTCTTCCTTCTCCGTCGCACGGCTGTCGCGAGTCACTTCAACAGAGCTATCTGGAAAATGTTTCGATCATCGGAAAGTTCTGGTGGCATGGCACAAGTAAACCTTCCTCCTGTATAAACCCGTTATGTCCCAGCGATTTTGTTTTCGCATAGTGTGTATTTAGTAATTTTAATTACGTTCCTTTGGAGCGAGAGAGGTCGATACTAATATTTGTTCAAACATCAAAATAACATAAAACACGTCACCCCCCTTTTTTAACGTTAGGTGCATTGTGTGCACCTAGCGGAAAAAAATTAGGTGCACAATTGTATTTTCATGTGCACAGTGCACCCGGGTATTTTGAGACCTGAGATAGATGATTTTATTTTAATTTCAATAGAAATATGTCAGTTCGAAATACCCAAAATGAATAAAGATGGCAAATACTAATTCCTAAGCAAGTACTAATTTAGTCATCTTCTTACAGTGGTGATGACATAAAAGAAAAGTCTACTATGACCAGTCCCTTATTTTAAATACAGTAGAGTCCCGATAATCCGAGTTAATGTGGACCTAAACTAACTCGGTTAAAGCAAAAATTGTAAATAAAATAAATCGTGCAGGTTTAAAGGTATATGGCGTCGCTTCTTCTTGTTATTCTATATATTCAATAGCACTTTCAATAGCTTTTAGTTCATCTGTATGGGAGATTTTCATCGTCACTGTCATTAATCCTCAATGTCCTCATCATCGCTAGATTAATTTTCCATATTGACGATCCTTTTATCTGTAATCTCTTGTTGTTCAAGCGTTTATAAGCTCTCATATTTCGTTTTCCTGAGTGTTTGTGAAATCGTTCGGAATTTTTTTCAGTAGCTTTAAAAATGGAAAAGGCAGAACCAAAATAAAAAAGTCCTAGAAATATTTGATAGCTTGGTTAAAGCGCAAACTCGGATAATCGGGGTTTTACTGCAATTGTTGAGACCTGAAGCTCAATTATTTTCAATCCAAACTACCCTTTAAGAAAAATATTTTACTCTTTCAGGAACACTCATCAAATTAACATTAAACATTCAAACCAGGCAAATGTAAACTCTCCATTCATTGACTTCAACCAGTGTAATGACTATTAATAAAATAAAAAAATGCTGCCTCTTTCTATTTCTAGATTTTGATTAAAATAAACACATAAAAAAGCTAAATCAAATCAAAAAGATTTATAACTATATTCAGTTTCTTGCTATCCCACAATAGATGTTTTAGAATAGGAAGTTTTAATATTTTTCTCTAGTTCTGACAATGCTCCACAATTAACTAGTCAGATGTTAAGAGATATCTAAACTACAGACTTTCCACAATAGTAGTAAGAATGATTCCCACATTTTTAAGTTTCCTGATCAAAGTTCTTGTGTCCATTAAATGTTACAAGTGACATGTCATCCTTTAACTATTTCATCACAAAAATGTGTTAACAAATTTGATGTAATTCAACAGTAATAAATATAAATTATTTTAATAGTGTATATCCTTAACAGTTTCCTCTTTGGTGTATTTTAATTAAAAATAACTAAAAAGTAAAAATAAATGTAAATTTATTTTATGAGTTTTTGTCTGAAAATACATTTTAAAACCTAAAAATTATTACATTCATTGCTAAAGACATTTTTTTAAGCTTCATAAAATTTCATAATAGTCACATTCATAAAACAAAAAGCAAACATCATTATTATGATCAAATTATCAGGATAAACATAATATTGAATAAAAGTTAACTTTATTAAGGTTCACACATGACTTCTTCCACTGATTTCTCTCTGAAATCACTGAGACAAACAATGTATATATTTATTTAAACACAGATCACACAACATAGCACCATTAAAAATAAAAACATCTAAAACATCTAAAACACAAGACAGAAACTAAGTAACTTGTGTTAAAATATCAAAACACTTGATACTTTCAAATGAAAACATTCAGTGATATCAGATGCATGCTATCTTTGTTGCATTAATTTCTGGTGTTCGCTTGCTACATTTTCTGAATTTTGACCTAATAAATTAGTCTCAAAATGTAAATACAATGTACGTATAACAGGAGAAAGAAATATAAGAAAATACTTACAAAATGTACTTTATCACATGTATGATGAAAATGCCACAAAGATTAGAAGATGCTGATTAGACAAAGACTAGGGTTCAGATAAATTGTCTATAATCCTCAGAAATTCAACTCCAAAGACAAATAAAAACAAAAATTGAACAATAAAGAATAATATATAAAACAGATTAAAAACAAAATGTTTTATAGTATTTAAAAATGCTATGGTTTTTAATATTTTGTATATGCTAATAGCTAGCATTTTAATATGAACAAAAAACTTTCGAAGAAAAACTCAATAGGACCTGTTTATCATGGATTTTGTTTTCTGAAATTGTTTGATACAAAAGTAATCAAAGATAATTAAAAGCAAAATTGCTTTATTTGTAAGTGATTTTTCTCATATTTTAAAAATGTCAGTTAAAACTGTTCAAGTAAATGTAGAACTCGAAATGAGATGAGTTTTACAAAACAAATAAAATATATAATTGTGCTTACCTTAAAATATAATTTGTAAGATTGTTACAAAAGTATTACAGAAGTTAAAACCAGAGGCATTTCAATAATAGCTATAGATTTTTTAAAATTCAAAAATATACAAAAATTCAGGCAACACTAATTAATTTAGTTTTAAAAATTAATATTAGTGTGACATTCCAAACTAGATAGTTAATAACATACATTTAAAAATAGCTTTAAAATAATTTGTTTCAACAGGACAGCATTTTTATAAAACATGATCTCCAATAAAAATTTAGATAGTTTGACGATTATATGATTATTTCAAATAACTTGCAAAGATGATTTCAGATCATTTCTTTTAGTATATAAAGTTAAAAATATTACATTACCCTTTTATGTCCTATTAATAATCTTTTATTTCATAAATGATTAGAATGGTGAGTATAGTCTGACCATCACAAGACTGGCAATTGGCATGCCTGCTTTAAGCAAGTTCATTTTATTCTCTGCAGACCTCTATAGTGTTGCAAATGAAAGAACCCCAACCAACGTTTTATATTCCGTCTTTTTGCTAGAAGTTGTTTACGTCAAGTCATCCATTATTTGTAGGCTGATCATATTTCCATGAGACCAAAACGAGATATTTGAATGGAAAAAGTGGGAAGGGGGTGATGTGATATTCTGCATTCATGAAAATTAAGATACATTCTTTCAGGAGATTGTCATCAAAACAGTTTTTCCTCCAAGATATTCCACGATTATACATAATACTGGCATCCATGATGCTAATGTGTGGATTATAGGTCATGAATAATTTGATTGGTCAATTCTGTATATTTACAATTTTTATTAAAAATAAGGCAAAATCGTTAATTTTATTAAAATGGCTGGGAAATATTAGAAAAGTACCAAGGGTCAGGCCCAATTATTTGAGAATAAGATGCTAAAAGTTAATAAAGATAAAATAGAACAACCTCTATCCCTGTAAAGCTCATTTAACATTTGCCAAAAGTATAATCCAATCCTCCTGTACCATTTGAGGGTGGTCATCTCTTGTGGTGGTCGAACTACATGCACTATGGATTATGGTTCATTAAATATAGGAAGGTATTTTATTGCCATTTCATGAGGTAAAATGTTTAATAAAGAATTTCCCTAAAGAAAACGTAAAAATATACAGACAATATAAGAGAAGTCGAAGGTAAAATAATTGTTGAAATCTGTTTAATCAACAAAAAGTAACACCTAATTCACTTTTGAAAAGATAATACAAAAAAGCATTATAAAGCCCTGCAATTTTGTGATCCTGTTCTTCACTCTTTCTAATTTGAATATCTAATATCCAATCAACAAGAATAAATTGTATTCTCTATCCCAATATGATTAATCCAAACTAACATCCAAATCATCAGATAAACTGGGATTAGTTAAGAGTATTTGAGACATTAAATGACAGCTAGATACCTTTTAATCTGGTGTTGTCTCCAATAACTGCTGTCTTTTCATTTTCCTAACACATTTGGGACAATACTTACTTGCATCCATGCATGGTGCATGATAGACAGACAAGCATTTCTCACAATGATAAGTAGATTCGACATCAAAAGGGTAAATAGGTTTAGGATTTTTACACACTTCACAAATAAATCCTTTCAAAAGACAAAGCTGGCAGCCTGAGACATGCTTTTTAGCAAATATCACCACTTTTTGCAAAGTTTGTGCAAGAATGCCTTGCGGTATTTCTAGCAAATCATCAAGAGAATATACATGCACATGTTCGAACAAATATTCGCGTGGCCATAATCGCTTCCTTAAATCATCAGCAATGGACTCTTTACAAGTGAAAATATAGGAACGCAGAAAGGTTAACTGAGTCCTCAACAACTGCATCTGCGCCATTTCTTCAACAGCTGTGTATATAACTGGATTCAATACTTTTATGTTAAGAAGAGGATCTTTTATCACTCGTGAAAGGTATACTTTGGCTCGCTTTGACACAGGATATTTTTTGAAATCCCAATTATGAACTATTCGTGCAGGAATGAATTCTTCATCATTTTGATGGCATTCGTAACAGTAATTATAGCCATCATAATGACACAGTCTAGCTTTGCCATAGATTAGACCAACAGGACGACCACATGAATTGCATTGGAAATTTTGAGCGTTAAGACCTAGTTCAGGACAAAGCTGTCCTATTATAGATTTCAGTTTCTTTGTTTCCTCATCTGCATACAGGTCAGAGTAATATTTTGGAACAATCTCAAAATCCAAATCTGGAGATTTCGTATCTGGCGAGTAGTTCTGTAATAAAAATGGACGTTAGTTACAAACAACACAATAAATTTATAAACAAGTACTGTCTGACTACCAGCTCCTGACACCAAGTCGCTGTAGAAACACAGGGCTCATTATTTTTTAGTAGGGTAGGTAAATAAAGAGGTAGTAAAGATGTTAACAAATACCTTTTTCAATTTGTCATCAAGTGCTGCACCAAATTGGCAAACTTAAAAACTTTTTTAGAGCAACCCAAAATTGAAAATAGGGCAATTTCCATTTCTATGACTACGGACAGGACAGGCTTTACGCCTGAAGCAGTTCTTGTGGTGGACAGACAGTACAATTTGAGTAGCCAGACTAAACATTCAATATATTAAAAAGTTAAAAATGCAAAATAATTTACAATCTCTGAATTGAATCTCTAATCTTATTGTATGCATTACACATATTTTTTCAATAGCTTGCATAAATTAACAGGTATTATTTTGTAGACATTTGGGACACATTTCCTTTCCAAAAATTTCACATATATACTGACTAGCTTTTATTCAGTTTAATCCTCAATTGGAATAGTCAGTTGGAGATCGAATATTGATATTTTTAGTTGTGTACAACTTTCCGAAATACATATTACAGAAAATAATCTGGATATAATTTCAATTTTTTTCAAATAGTAAGTTTTAACTATGGATAAAAAGCAGTGTATAAAAAATCAAGATTTAAAAAAATTAAATCTGATTTTTATAATTTTAATTCATTCCTTACCCATACAAGTTAAATTTGTTGGATATGAGACATGCAAATTATAGTGCAGTTTCTAGATAGCTAATATTTATTTAAACATTAATATTTTTTTATGTAAAACAGTAATGTATTCGGAAATATAGCTGGGTAAATTTTTGAAAGATTAAAATGTGACATAGAAATTAGCAAACTTAATAACGTGATACAGCAAATAAAGTGCTCCAAGCAGAAACATAAGCAATGCTTTTCCATCTGGATCTCAAACACACACAGCTTACTTCAAGTTTAATACCAGTTACCAGTGATGAAAATTTTTTCACCAGGATAAATAGGGTTGCAAGATCTTACCAACAACATATTATGAATCTTCTTTTCAATCAAATCAAATAAATTTCCGAATTTATTTGCATTATACATATATTTAACACATGAATAAAATGTTTTGAATTACTTTTAGTTGGCAAGAAAAAACAAACTATATACACTGAGATAAAATTGTACAACTGCACTGTTTGACTGTTCCTCAAGCAGGCTCAGGGAATTGGAATATTTGAAAAAACTTTTCCAATATGATTGTTGTACTCTCACTCAAATAACAAAATAAAAAATTTAATTCAAATAAAACAAACAGAAATTTAAGCAAAACTTAAAACCAAATTGCAAAGATTTTATGTTTAAGAATTGTAAAAATAAAACCTAGCTTTGATTTCAGTGCCTTAGGCAGTAGAAGTAATTATGAGTTGCCATAAAATCATTGATGCACTTATGGCACTTGTTAAATCTGTCAAGGCCTGAAGTGGCCTCACATTGGCATGGTGGCTAAGAGAGTAGGGTGCCAGCTCAGGTGTTTTATCATTTGACCATGGTTCTAAATAAGGCAGTCCTCCGCTCTTTCCCTGGGGATTGACCCAAGCCCATCACCAATAGCCTATTGTGTTGAATTCGATGTGACATTAAATCAACAACCTACCTCTTTGGAATGATTGAGGGTTATAAATAAATATGCTCATTTGATATGCCAGTGTCTACGAGTGTTCTACATAGGGGGTTCTGTCTGTGCCTAAGTTAATTTTGTGTAACATACAAAATGCATTTTTTTTAAAGCAAAAGGTTTTTGGCCATTTAAGTCTATTTTCCCCCAATTTTTTTATGTAAGTGATAAATGAAGAGATGAAGGCAGGGAAATTAATACAATTCTTGGATTTTAACAGCCTTCAGGGTCACATCTCCTTCATGTGTGTATGGGTTTCAAATATCCTTCTTCTTACTAGGAGGCAGCACTTTACTCTGCACTACCCACAGAACAAACATAATGGATTAGTCAGAGTTTTAAGGACCTGTGGTACTCTAGTGATCTTTTCCTGATTTTATCACACTCTACAATTTTCTAATCCCTCTTATTTTCCATTCATGACATTTTTCACTTGATCTTATCTTGTTTCTGGAACAGCTAGTGAAATATGACAAAACAACCAACTTGGATTTGAACAAACTATTTTGTTGCTAGACTGATATTTCATCCACTGAGCAATCTAATAGACAGACAGTAGCTCATCTGATTCTTGGAAAGGAATGTTAAACAACAGTTTGCCTAAAAAGTGTTCTTTTTCCATTTGAAATTAAATTGCATGCAATGAAATAACAAAACATAAAATAATTACATCATCATCATCATCTCCTGTTTTCTTCATGATAGAGGGAAAAGAATCAGCCAATTCTGGGGTTCCTATAACAGCTTTACTCAAATTTTTATTGTAACTCTGCAACAGGGAGTCATAACTTTGATCTGCATCACAGCTCAAGGAGTCCCTGTCTCCATCAAATGTTGAAGACCAACCTGAATTCTCATTCAATTTATTACCCATCGAACCCACTTGGTCAGAGTCAATTATTTCAAGACCTAAATCAGGAACCGAGTCAGAGGAGGACACTTTGGAGCTAACTTCCTCAGAATTCCAAGCATCAGATATTTGCACATTTTCAATATTTGGTACACAGCAATTACTTTCTGGTATCTCATTTTGCAGGCTTTCAATGTTTTCTTTTGTAACAGTCTCATTCTCTATATTGATTTTGCCACAACTCCCAGGTTTCACATCCTCACATGTAGGAAGTTCACTACCTCCTGATGACTGATCAACATTCACAGTAGTATCCTCTTCTCCAGAACATTGAACAGAATCAACAATAGATGGCTCTTTCATTCTTGTGGCATCCCTTTTGGGGGAATTCTTGGGGTCAGTAAAGAAATCTATGACATCAACAGCTGGCATAACAGGTTGAGGCGTGACTGGTGGAGTCCACAGATTTGCTAAAGTTAAAGGTAAGCTATTCCACATATTCAAAGTACTATTATTGCATGACAATTCAAAGCTAAATACACTTAAGCCTTCTAGGAGTTGTTTCATGATATCGGACTGTTCTTTATCTAGCATGTATGCATTAACGTTGTAGTGCTTTTGCAAACTTGAATTATCAGTGAGCATATTGCCTACATAACTTACAATGAGTCCATCATTAAGAGCGCAACGTAACCAAGCACGTCCTCGCCCGACATCGGTAGTTATTTGATTGAAATGATTGATCTCTAAGATGACATTTTTGTGACTATAGCTACAAGCAACCGTCCAAAACTGAGGACTGGGCATTTTATCTGAATTACTACCAAACACGGACGACATTTTACGCATTAGCTTGTCTTTCAAACCATGGATGAAAATTGCTTCCAAGACGCAGCACAAACCATTAGAGCATTCATTATCTGATATGATAGATTTCCCTACATTTTCTTCCTGAATAAAACGAATTGATTTTCCAAGTTCGGTAGTTAAATTTTTCTTCACAGCAATGTCTTTAGCAAAATCTTCGATGCTTGGAAGCGCAGCCTTCTTAAAAAGCAGATCCATGGCTAATTTTGTTGTTGCATTAAATTACTTACTGGTTTTGTTCTCTTTCACTGGAATCACTACTTATCTTAAATGTCAACATTTAACATCGCTGCTTTGTCAACAAACAAAAGAAACTATTTAAAGTTTAGATGTTTAGACCCGTTGTTGACTTTACATTTAAGATATTTCTATATCTGTAGATGACAAATACTTTGTTAATACTACTAATAAAAAATATTATTCATCATAAGGTTACAATTTAAACTTAAATATATATAATTATTAAATTTTTTTTAATTGAAGTTTTATTTACTGTTTTCTACAGAAGCATCATACATCTCAACTTAGGTTTTTCATCTAAAATGTAAATAAACAGTAGCTTTTTTTATTTCTTGACATGTAACATTGGGTGTCATATTCATTGGTGAAAAAGCACCATGAAAAGTTCTTTATTATGAAATGTGGCAGAATTTTGATATAACAATCAAATTTCGGTGTTCTGTTAAATCAATCCAATATGAGTTTGCATCCAATGAATAGAAACTTTTTTAAACTTATTCCTTATTTTCGCCAAATTCCCGTACAGAATTTTTCTCTCACTCACTCTTTGGTAAGAAATTAATATTACCAGTTTGTTTAGAGATAATTGTTCTCAATAATGAAAATTCATGCACCAAATTTCATTCTGTTTAAATTTTATATTGTCACATTCATTATGAATGTTTCGTAGTATGTAAACTTTATAGTTATTTGTTTTTCATTCTTCTCCATTTCATTCTTCCACATTTTTCATTAGCAAGTTTCAAAACTTGTAATTGTGTTGCAAAATTTTTTTTTTCTCATAAAATTTTTTTCTAAGAACTTGGTTACTGTAGTGAATTGAAGATTAACTTATTCTTATCGAAAATTTAATTAGTTTTAACGATTGAATAGATGCATTGTAGGGTACTTTTTGTTGTTTAACGAAATTTGTTGCTCATTCCGATTGTTTCTGAATTCATTTTAATTGCTCACTTATAAATTTTCTAATGCAACCAAAACATTACTCATTTTCAAGCCTAAGAAATTGATCAATATTATCAAATTTCAACTATTATTCACTCGTACATATGATTTGAACAAACAAATAAAGTTTTTTATAAAAGTATATTTTACACTTTGAGTGACTGATCTATTGCTCTTAGTTGAAGTGTATGTTCCATAAGCTAAAAACTAAAAAGGTATACAAATGCATGAATTATTTTTTATTTTCAAGTGTGTATTATTAGTTTCACATACCAAAAATATCAACATTATCTTATACATCACCAAAATGATTCTGTTGTATAACTTTATTACATTACATGCTTCATGCATTGATATTAGTTTCTTTTGCTTTAATTTAAAGTTAGAAATATTTGAGAAATTGAATTATTTTCTTCTCTGTATAGAGAGTATTCTAAAAGTAACACCTCAGAATGTGGCAATGAATATGTATTAAAATGCTTTCATACCTGACCAGACTTTTAGCAGTACAAGGGGCAAATTGGTGGTTATTCTGGAGGTAGCATCCAGTGGGGTAAACTGCCATTGCTTTTAGCAGGAACAATCACTAACATCCATGCTTGGATTTGAACCCAGGACCTACTGGGTACAAGTCAAATGTTATGATCACTGTATCAGGTGACTGGCAACAGTAAAATTTAAATTGTCTGAATTTTATTGCATTTAATTTAAGTTTCTAATGGAGTTTTTGATTCCTTCCATGTAAAAAATAGTTCTTACCTAGTTAAAAGTCCTTCATTGTATTCTCCGTTAAAAGTTATAAAACACAGCTTTACTTGTTATGTTATTATTTTTGTTTTTGACTAAATAAACTTAACTATTTTTAGCTTCAATATGTTAAAATTAATTCTTATTTCATGCATGTTTCAGAAATCTGTAAGTAAAGAAATTGTTGAAAGTTTGGAGCGATTGGCATTAGTTGACTTCTCAACTGCAGCTGGAATAGAAAGATTGGGAAAATCTATCAAGTTTGCTGATAAATTAATGGAAGTTAATACGTCAAATGTAGAACCACTTTTTAGTACAGTATATGACAGGTACACTAATCTTTTGGAGTGTAATTTACTTGAACTAATAAAGTTGTCTAGTAAACACTACAGTTATAAAAAGTTATGTAGCAGAATTAGTTTTCTCGAGTGGAACGATACTGCTATCAGTTGTTTTAATCTTTGTATGCATGTATTTTCATCTGAGCATCTCCCCCATTTAAAAAACAATACTAACTAGTTTAAAAAAACACAGCTCTGTATAATGCTTAATTTGTGTAACTGTTTTCATTTTTGTAACATACTAAAAGTATATCTTGTTTTCAGATCTAATTTTTATAGCAAATGAGTGATTTATAAGTCATTTATATCTTGATGAAGTGCTATAGTGAAAAAAATATGTGATGTAAGAAAAAAACATGCATCTCTTAACCTTCTGATTCACATGTATATATCTGTTCTGTAACATGGTCTTCTGTGCATGTCTTCCGACAAGTATGTTTATACAGAACATATTAGTCATGTATGTTGTGAGAAAAAAGCAATACTGTTCTAATCTGAAATCTTGTGATCAGCAGTGGATTAAATCATACTGATAGCTAATGAAATCTAACTCAAAATTGGTCCTGAATCCACTTGAAAATCCAGCCAAATGCTGACATGTGCATTTGTACCTGGCATTTGTTCCACATGAAAAAGAGTCACGACCAATAAATCTCAGGTTCTCCGAAAGTGTCATAACTTTAAGCCTCTTCTAAAAAGAGTCACTTATGATGATGCTCTAAGTTCTGCTGAACATTTATAAATGCAACTTTAATGACTATCTCAGCTTGTCATTAAATACAACCCAATTATGTAATTTACCAATTATGTAACCAATGTATTATTTCTAATGTAACTAATGTATAATTTCTTGTATTATTTCTAATCTGAATGTTTTGAGCCTAACTTTCAATAGTGATCATTGAACTTTACACCAATCTTGAATTGAGATTTAAATCTTTTTGGATTGTTTTGATATCTTGATGGCTCTCAATTTCCTATAACTTTTTGAAAAATTAGATGAAATGTTGCTCTATTTATGAACACAATTTAAAAACTGTTAATAAACTTGAATTTTATACTTTGTTACTTCTACATAGTGATATCAGTTTTTTCAAAGGATTTTAAAACCACTGCAGAGAAAGATGAAAGGTACAATTGAGGTTTTTAATTGGCAATAGCTTTTGTAAACATGACAATTTTCATGTTTATAATTTATGCAGCAGAATTATTACAATTTATTAGTAGATTTATTGCATTAATGCTATCTGAATTGTTTCATGTACAGTTTTTCTCAATTTGATATTTCTTTTAGGAATGAAAATCTCTCTGATGATGAACCTATAAATAAATCTTATAGAAAAGAGTTAATGAAGGTTGCACCTGTATCAGAAGAATTCTACTATGTTGCTCCTATGGGTAATATATTGTTGATGTATCTAGTTAATTGATTCAAAAGTATAGTTTATCCACCAAGCAATACGATGATTGCAAAAAGTATTTTTTAGTTATTAAATTGTACAACATAAAAATATTTATAAATTTTCAATAACATTTTTTTTATATGCTGTATAGGTTATATTAAGACTTGTAATCACATTTAGCATAGACAACACTTGATAGTTGTATAACTTAATTTCATTTTTGATTGTCAATATTATATAAGAACGTAATGTGTGACAGCTTTCATTTTATGGACCAAAAGTTCTCAATAAAAATGTTCATAAACAAAAACGTTTAAGAAATTTTAAGTACAAAACTTAGAAATTTTTATTTGGAATAACACATTGAATATTTAAAGAACCTTTAGAATCTAAATCTTAAGGTGATATTTTGGTCTTTTCTTTGTTTCTCCTTTGTATCTCCATGTTTTAGAGTGGAGTAATCAATTTCCGAATTAATTGCTCCACTCTAAAACATGGAATTCATAATGAACAAATTTCTAAACTTCAATATGGGTTAAAAACATTAAAAAGTTTTGTGCAATTCTATTGTCAGGAATTTTGGGGCAGTTCTTTAGGTGGTCTCCAGTTATTTAGTCCAGTTTGCAAAGAGGACAGATAGCTGATATCACTATTCCTATATGAGTTATAGGTAGTTAAGCAATAGTAAGAAGTCGAAAGAAGCTGACTCCTTGCTGCCCAATTTTCAGAAATTTTTTTCACGTATAGAGATACAATGGGGAAACAAAGAAAAGACCTAAATATCATCGTAAGATTTAGATTCTAAAGGTCCTTTAAATATTCAATTGAATATTGTTTTGTTTTTAAAAAAGGCAAATAACATTTTTACAGTACATATTAGGAGTATTTAGTACAATATACTGTGTTCTCCCATAATGTAAACTATTTTATACTGTGTGCATTTCAAAATCAGATACCAAAAGAACGAATCTGACATGTTTTGAATTAAACTTGTTAAATTTTAACATCTACTAAAAATTGTATTTCGTTGTGATTTTTATGCTCACACTCTTTTATTTTTCATATGGGGTGCTTTGCACAGTTTATCTTTAGACTTGTTAGCCTAAAACCTAAATAATCAACCACTCTGACATATTTTGTTAAAGTTAAATCAAATGCGTGATGATTGACAAAACATTAAAAGTAAATGAAATGGATTAACTCCTGTATCCTATCCCTTTGTAGATTTTATCATTTTGAACTGCTATAATTTTGTTGCTATTGAAATGCTGCAAAAATCTTCTCTAAGATGACCATCCTTTTCATGAAAAAGTAGTTATTTAGAGAGGTAGACTCTTAATAGAGGTCTATGGTACCCAAAGAACAAATACTTTAATTAAAATTAGACCACATCAGAGAAAAATTAAAGCTTGTTTTCAAAAATGCCACTGCAGGAGATAAGTATTTAAGTAGAGGAGTATATTTTGATAGTGTCGGAGTGGAAGGTGAATTTAGCACTGAGTGTGAGAAAACTTCTGTTCGATGAAAATGTTCTTTAAAGGAGATAGTTGCTCAGAAAGGTTTTGTAAAATTGGAAAGTAATATATTGTCTAGAATGTTTGTATTAATTTTTAAGATTGCTTGATGTGATTTGTTTCAGATTCTATTCATATTTGTATGTTTTATGGCATCAGTGTTTTTCTTGTTTTATATACATACATTAAGTTTTTAATTAAAAAAAATTTATTTCAGGTACTTTTACAAGCAAAAAAGCGAAAAATGTTGCTGAAAATTAGTTAGAAATAATTAGAAAAGTTTGTTATTTTTACCACAATAAAATTATTACAATTTCTATATTTAAATTGTTTGGGAAATAAGATATTTTTCATTTTGTTCTTCATATACTAGTGTTACTTTTTACTTGTATTTAAAATGTGGGTTAATAAAAAACCAGGTTTGTTAATTTGATAGATTATCTGTCTTTTCAACATTTAGTGTGATAAAGCATATTTAGTTTAAATGTATTTCACTTGTATAGAGAAATTTCATTGTGTTAAAAGCACATATATTTATTTAATATATATTTTTATATATATTTTAATGTATCTTAAGTCACTTTTTAATATTGATTTAAAAAGTACTGATACTCTGGTAATGCCTGATTTGTTATGTGGCATTCTGAATAAGGTGCTGAAATTATAATAAGCATTTTCTTGTATCAATCAATAAATATAGCATCCAATGTGCTTTTTGAACACCATGTTTCAATTTTGAAGTAAATTGCAATTTCCAGTTGATATGCACAAATTAAAAGTGGATGAGTTCCAAAAATTCAATTGATAATTTGCCTAAAAATTCAGAGGTATCAATAATTTGTTTGAGTCAATAACAGTAAAAGTAGAAAAGCTTTGATTAATTACTTGAATACTTAATGTATAGAACAGTTATTTCTTTGGTTCGATGGTTTTCTTTTAGTTGAAAATATGAGACCACCTCTAATATAAATCAAACAGTTCTCTAGATTAAACAGGACAATTTATCATAGGGACCAATCCACATTGAAAAAGATGACTTTGTATGGTTAGATTTCTTAAACTTCCATAACAAAGTAAATTCTCAACCTTGAATTTAAAATTTTACACCTTTTCTGATACGAAAACATACATTCATAGTACTCTTCCTGAACCCTCGAATGCCATGATATTTCGTAGTAGTGTAGTGTTGCTTACATTATAACATATAATGACTAAATAACCATATTGATTGGTTGAAATAATTCTAGGAAAGATTCTAGTGGTCAAGAAGATCAAAACTAGTTTGAAATCATCCAAGGTCACTGCAGGTTGCAGAACGTATACAGGGTGGTCCCGAATTCATGGTACAAACTTTAATGGTAGGTACAGGACATTGTAACAATGATTTATTGTATAGGAATGTATAGTCGCAAGTGACGCGGTGAGGCGTAAACAGGGGAAATAAAAGGAAAGAGAAATGGAGTGATCGGTTGGTATCATTGCCGGTAGAGGGCAGTAGATGTCTAGCCGCTGTTGAACATGATGCATCGCAGTAGGGAAAAGCGCCATTCACAATTGTGCTGCCGTAGACGATGGGTGACTTTACGTATGCAGAAAAAGCAGACATGCATTACATGTACGGCCGTGCAAATGGTAACGGCAGAGCTGCGTTACGAATGTATCGCGCGGAGTATCCTGATCGACGAATGCCGGATCATAGAATTTTTCAACGGTTACATCGTCAACTTTGTGAAACAGGTGCGTTCGACGTCAACAGACATGGCGCTGGTCGAGTAAGAGCTGTACGCACTCCAAGGCTGGAAGAAAGCATCTTGAACATTGTGGCTGATAGACCCGAGTCAAGCACAAGAACTGTTGCGCGTGACGTAGGTGTGAGTCATCAGACTGTATGCAGAGTGTTAAACGAAAATCGCTTACACCCCTTCCATTTTCAGAAAGTACAAGCATTGAATCCGGCAGATTATCCTCGCCGCGTGAACTTCTGCCTGTGGGTGATGCAGCAATGTGCGTTGCAGCCGGATTTCGTAGATTATGTGCTATTTACAGATGAAGCGACATTTTCACGCGAGGGTGTCTTTAATGCGCACAATTCCCATGTGTGGGCAACCGATAATCCACATGCAACGCGTCGACATGCGTTTCAACAACGTTTCAGTATTAATGTGTGGGCTGGTATTGTGAACGACTTTTTGATTGGCCCATACTTACTACCCACGCGGCTCACTGGCGGAAGCTATCTTATTTTTCTGAAAGAAGTGTTACCACAACTGCTGCATGATGTTCCGATCGCCATTCGTAACCGCATGTGGTTTCAGCACGATGGGGCGCCAGCACACTTCAGCATTGATGTACGGAATTACCTGAATGCCACGTTTGGTACTCGATGGATTGGGCGTGGTGGACCAGTCCCTTGGCCACCCCGATTTATCGAGCCTCGATTACTTTTTATGGGGACATCTAAAGCATCTTGTTTATGAGACTCCAGTTGACTCAGATGAGGATCTCGTCGCTCACTTATCTGTAGCTGCTGCAGGTGTGCGTGAAATACCAGGCATCTTTGAATCGATATCTGCATGTATCGATACTGGTGGACGCAATTTTGAACAATTACTGTAAAAATGACACTTGTCAACAACGCTTTCAATAAAATCTTTGTTTTTCCTTTCGGCCGTTATTTCCCCTGTTTTCGCCTCACCGCGTCACTTGCGACTATACATTCCTATACAATAAATCATTGTTACAATGTCCTGTACCTACCATTAAAGTTTGTACCATGAATTCGGGACCACCCTGTATATGCACCTGAACACTTCATAGGGTTAATTCACAAATATTTCTAGTGTGGAAATTATATTGTTTTTATTCTACTGATCATTACACTTGTTCCAAGTTAGAAAAATGACTGCTCATTTGCCAAATTCTCCCAATTTATCGAAATAATTTTCAATAAGAAATCCAAACCATGATTAACAGTTCATGTTCACTTTAAAAACTAAGAACATCCATTTTCATATACATTTCTATTTAATTATTTTTCAAAATTGAGGGTTGGGAGAAATACATTTCTTTTTGTTTTTTGGCTTTCTGATTGGTTCTCTGGCATTATTTTGAATGAATCTTAAAGTTGAAAAAATAAATCATATGGAACAAAAATTATTTGCTTTAAAAAGTATCTCAAGTAAGAATTTGAATTCTCTAATTTTAATACTGACTAATGGATATCTTATGAATTCATATATTTAGGTATAATAATTTCACATATACTATGTATTGCAGTAACTAGAGCAATTATCTGTTCCAAGAATAAAATAATAGTTGTATTTTTAGTACTAGTTTTTGAAATAGATTGCAATTATTACTAGTGTTTGTATTTGAAAATAATATCAATGATGCATCTAAAATTCCCCAAACAAAGCGAAATATGGACTATTTTCATAAATATTAATAATAAGCTTTTCTTCAGATATCTAACAAAAAGTATAGAAATGTTGAGTATTAGCATTTAAAGATGTCTTTATATAGGTTCAATGCTTATTACTGAAATGAGCAAAATTTGTTATGCAAATTTTATTTGTTGTGTATATCATATACAGGCTATATGGTTTTTGATTATTTATGTTTGTAAAGGAATCCAAATTATGTTAAAGCTGCAGCATGGGAGCAAGAATTGTGATGATTTACTAAATATGTATTGCCTTACAATGGCAGATTTCTACAATTGTATTGAGCTTGGCGAACTACTGATTATGAAAAAAAAATAATGGTTATAGAATATCAGGAATTAATTTGTCAAGAACTGGAAATTAAACTCAATGGTGAAATATCTTATGAAAATGGGAAAATTATTGTATGAAGATTAGGTTTCAAGAATAATTATAGAAAGAAAAGGTTTTGTTGGAGCGTACAATTGCGAAATCAAGATGTGATGATTTTTTTTACTGTTTTTGAGTTTGTTGACTGTGTTTGAGTTGACTGTAGTTTTGGTTCTGTGTTTATCGATAACACAACACATTCCTTTGAAAGTTGCAACTACTTCAACCGAAAATAGAATACAAATAAGAAAAAGAAAGACATGGCTTTCAGATGAGAAACGTCAGTTCCACGGTTTGTGCCGTGTAATTGTGATTGTAATAAATGTTTTGTGTTTAAATGCAGCTTTAATTCCATCCACAATTTAAAAATACAGTACATTTTCAAACTTTAAAGGACATTTGGGTCCTTGAACGTAATAGAAGGCGGAAACAGGTTTCAATTTTATGCCATGTTAAAATGGTGACTGATGTCAATCTCCTTGATTAGCAGTTTGATTATTATCAAGTTTCTTGGTTCAAGCAATGGGTCACTGACAAAGCGATAGAAAATTTGAATTTCCATTATTTTGAAAACATCAATTGAGCATTTAGTGTTTTTCCAAAAAAATAACCATTCTTATAGAGAAAATTGAATTTGTGGATAAAGTTAACTTTAATTTCGCTACATTAATTACAGTTAAAGAAATGCAGGTATTTTATTTAGATAAATTTTATACAAATATAAAAGTTATACTTTTCCATAACCCTGATCTTGTTCTAAACGGGAATAGGACGATTGAATTGAGATTGAAAGAAAAGGGGAAAAACCTTCTATTTGCCAACATGACTTTGCATCAGTACCATGGTTGATGACTACTTCATTAAACCTTCCTAAAGAAAATTCTTTGTGCGCCTGGGTGTATCTATTTAATGCGTTTGTTTTATACAAAAAAAAATTCTAGCAATTAAAAGTCAAATTTAGCAAAATTCAGTTGGAGAAAGTGTTTGGTAGATGATATACATATATCGACACTTCAATGAAATGGACTGAGCATGTTCACACATCTCTTTATATTTCTCCTTATCGGTCATCTTGAAGATCTGTCACATTGTCATGTGCTTTTTTTCGGGGGGTGGGCGGGTTCGGGATCAATATGAAAGGAAAGATCCGAGAATAAAATCTCGTAAATTTAGAAAAAGATCAGATGACTAGGTTAACACTTGATCTGGCATCACGTTCTCCAATTTTCCACAACCTGTCAATGTGAGGACATTTGAGGCCACGATAGTTTTAACGTGCACCTACGTTGGTCTTTGTTTGGGTTGAGTTTTAAATTCGCAACCCTCCGATTTTGCTGTTCCGCTAATCGTCGAACCGCAATACCTTAAAAAAGACCCAAACCCCCAAATTTTGAAGGGAAAAAAAAATAATAATAATAATAAAAAAAAAATTGAAGTGTTTTTTGGTTTATTGGATGAAACGATGCATCATATATTCAAGAACAAATTTCAGAGTCGAAGGAAATTGCTCCCACCTGCTTTTTTAACTTTTATTTGACCTTCCAACTACATAACCGACTGCCAACCATTGGCTTCGCTTTCCAAGAAAACCTCCATTTATGCAACATCATATACCGATGATTATCCCAAACATTTTAAATACCATTAAGGTATAGACTCTTGGTTTTTCTATCAATCGGCGAAAGCTAAAGGACAAAATCCAGGTCCTCATGTGGTGACGCCATTGAAGGAAACACATTGAAAAAAACCCCGCTAAATTTCGTCGCATGCGTATCACTACAAAAAAAGCTTGTTTACAGAAGAAAACAAATGGCTGTGGAAAAAAAGAAGGTGTGGTTTAACAGTGGTGGTTTAATTTTAAAATAGTACTGATCCAATAAAGTATTTTTTTCAGTTCTTTAAAAAATATATACGAGTTTATACGGTAAAAACTTTTGTTTTGATAAGAGTCTTAATGTAATACAAATTACTAAAAAAAATATTACTTGCAAAAAGTAAGTTGTTTTCGTTTACTTCTGTTGTATTTTGTATTTAAAATGCGATAATCTCTCAACATCATTTTTTGCAATTTTGCCAAAGTTCAAAGTAATAATGCTTTTTGATATATGCACTTAGAGTTAAACTGTTTACACTTTCTTGGTCTTGAATAACTGTTTAACAGACACAGGGAGAGATTTTTTGTATAAAATAGTTAAGAAAAATTTATAAAAATTAATAAACAAAAAATTGGAAATTTTTATAGAAATTTAACGTATAATGAGTAAAATATTTTTTTTATGACAGCTCGTAAATAAATTTTTGAAAATCTCTCCCTTGGTCTTTTGAATATACTATAACGATACTGTAGAAATTTATTTAATTCAAAAATATTGAAAATTGACAGAGGAGTAGGGTTTATAAAAAGTGTATATCGGCTTAAAAAACAAAGTCGTAATATAAAATATAATTGCAAACAAAAACTTTTTTATTATTATTATTGCTTTTAAATATATGCTTAACTTGTTTGGGAATGTAGGAACCTTCTACAAGACTTGGGGACCCATAATAGGATCTTTCTTACTTGGGTGCCAGGGCATACTGGTGTAGAAGGAAACGAAAATGCAGATAAGCTAGCCAAACTGGGGACTGCATACCTACCTTTAAGTCCTGAACCTTTTTGCGGGATCTCTAAGACTACAGCAAAAAAATGGTGAAAGGAGAAAAAATGCTTAAAGAAACTACAAAAAAGTGAAAGCAAGCCACCGATCAAAAACATGCGAGGCTTATGATTCAAGAACATTCCATGAAAATATCATCTCAGATCCTTCGTCTTAGCAGGGATAAGATGAGGATGATAGTTGGATTTCTCACAGGCCACTATCACCTAAGAAAACACCTTCATAGGATGGGAATCTTTAAAGAAGAACCTCCATGCAGGAAATACAAAATGGTGGAGGAAACTGCCCGCCATATACTTTTTGAATGCGAAGCTCTGCTTCACATAAGGCACTCAAGTCTAGGTCTTGGTACAGAACTTGATACAATTCACAAAGAACCTGTCAAAAGCCTTTTGGCCTTTCTTAAGGAATCTGGCTATCTTTGACAGGAGTGTCGAAAAACAATGGGGTTTTGTGCAATATTCCCTAGTGGAATCAGCACCTAGGGCTTTCCTGACCTCCCCACTCAATATGAATGAATGAAATTTATGCTTAATTATCACTAAAAAAATTGGTTATTGTAATGAATAAAAATTTTGGGTTTTTCCTTACGAGGCTCCCTTAAAGCGATATGAAAACAACAAGATCAATGCAAGGTATCCAAGTCTATTATCTTGTCTGCTCTGACTACCTATAAAAATAAAAAACCCGAATAATATAGGCGAAGGTCGACAACTGTCGTAGCCATAAACCTCGAAGCATCCAACAATCCTGAATCTTGTCATCGGATCTTTTCGGGCCGCAGTAACTCAGTTGATAAAGTCAACGATTAGCAACTAATAGGTAGGTAGGTATTTTAATTAACGTCGTACTGGAGAAACACAACGAGTTGTTTGTTAGATATTCAAATAAAAGTACCACAAAAATACGTTAATTCAAATTACTGAGATTTATTAAATATGCAAATAAGAAATATATGAATGAAATGAATTTAGAACAGATTAATAAATGACGATCACAAAAAAGGCACGATACATTTCTTCAAGTCATTTTTCAAAAGTCAACGACCAAGCACTGTTGCCACATAGCGAGAGAGAAACTTACATACAAGTATCAGTCAATCTATGTGGCTCGGACATAGAGCAGCATTTCCAACACCCACCCTTGCTGATATGTGTCCACTCGCAAAGAAAAGGATAATCTAAATACCCAATTTACTCTTACATCTACACAAAGTTTGTTTTGTTACAGACTTCGTAAGTATATCAGCAACATTGTCTTGAGATGGGACGTATACAAAATTCACTACTCCCTTGTTGATAAGATCACGCAAGAAGAAATACTTCAAATCGATGTGTTTGCTTCTTTCCGAGGTTTCTTGATTCTTGGCAATACACATTGCTCCTTGATTGTCTACCAAAATGGGTTGGGGTTCACCAATGAACATCTTCATCTGTAATTCATTCAGCAAGTTTATGATCCATAGAACCTCCTTTGCAGCTTGGCACATTGCGACATACTCTGCTTCCGTAGACGAGAGTGCAGTGCAAGTTTGTTTTCTACTGCACCACGAAACAGCTGCTCCTGCCAGGACTATGACGTATCCACAAAAGGATTTCCGATCAATTCGATCACCACCCCAATCCGCATCAGAGTATATCTTCAATATTTCTCCCGTCTTCTTGTACGTTAGTTGCTGATCTTTAGTTGCTTTCAGGTACCTGAATATATGTTTAATACCTCTCCAATGATCGTCAGTATGATGCTCATTGAATTGGCTCATAAAAGTCGAGGGATATGACAGGTCTGGCCGCGTTCCACAGGCTAGGTATAGTAGACTTCCAACCGCTTGTCTGTAGGGTACAGTTGCCTTTTGGATGTCATGATCTGGTAAGCGATATTTCAAACTAGGGTCTAATGGAGTCGACGCACCCTTGGCACTTTCCATCTTGAAGGTGTTGAGGATTTCTTCAGCATAAGAGGATTGATCCAAAGTCAATGATCCGTCCTCTTTCCTGTCTATTCTCATGGACAATATATGCCTTGCTTCACCCAGATCTTTAGCTTCAAAGCGCTTTTTTATCTTGACTTTAAAAGCTTCAATTTTTGCTTTCTTCTTTCCAAGGATAAGTAAGTCATCTACGTATACACCTATGATGACTTCTCTTTCATCGTCATAGTATATACATGGTTCTGCAATTGAACGATTTAGGCCACACTGTCTTAGAAATTCATCTAAGCACTTGTTCCATTCAAGCCCCGATTGTCGCAAACCATATAAGCTTCTTTTTAAATGGCAAACAAGATGTTCGTTCCCTCTTTCAGCTGTCCCTTCAGGTTGAATCATGTAAACATCTTCTTTCAGAGTGCCGTTAAGGTATGCAGCTGTTATGTCCATTTGATGTAATTTGTAATCCATTTCAATGGACAATGCTAGTAGCATACGAATGGACTTGATTTTTATTACTGGCGAAAAGGTTTGATTGAAATCAACACCAGGGATTTGGGAATATCCCTTTGCAACCAATCGTGCCTTGAATTTGGAGACGTTTCCTTTTTCATCGTATTTTCTTCGGAATAGCCATCTTGAACCAATAGCTTGGGTATTTGGTGGTTTTGTGACTAGTTCCCAAGTTTGATTACGTCTCAAGTTATTAAGTTCTTCGGTAATAGCTTCTTTCCATCTCTCTACATAAGGGGATTTCATTGCTTCTCTCAAATTTGCAGGGTCTTTTTCATCTAGTGTAGACAAATTTGGTTCAGCTGTCATGTCTTCTTTCACTTTGTACAAAACATAATCTTCTAAGTACCTTGGTGGTTCTCGAGTCCTGTTGCTTCTTCTAATTAGATCATCAGCATTTGTGGAATATGCATCTGAATTGGTATCTTCATTTGCTTCTTCTTCAATTTCACTTGTTTCATTATTACCATCTTGCATTACCTCAAAACTATCCGAATTTCCTTCATCGGAGGAATTTGTGGTAAGTGTCTCATCTGGGATGTCTCTATCAGGTACATGGAGTGTAAACTCTTTTGTATCAGAGTTTGAAATTGATAATTTTTCTTTGAAAGGGAAAACGGTTTCTTCAAATGTCACGTTTCGGCTTACAAAGAATTTATCATTCTTAACGTTCCAAAGCTTGTATCCCTTAACTCCCTCCACATATCCAATCATGATGCATTCTTCTGCTCGAGGAGCTAGTTTTCCACTAATTTGACTGTTGTCAAGTTTAGAGAAAACTCTACAGCCAAATACTCGAAGATTATCAATGTTTGTTTTTCTGCCAGTCCATATATCATTTGGTATATTTCCATCCAATGCGGTTGTTGGACATCTGTTTCGAATATAACAAGCAGTATTAACAGCATCAGCCCAAAGATGACTCGGTATGCCTGACTGTATAAGCAAGCAACGTGTCATGTCGAAAAGAGTTTGGTTTGCTCTCTCGGCAACACCATTCTGTTGTGGTGTTCTCGGTACAGTCAGTTGACGAGAAATCCCATGTTCTCTCAGGTAATCATCAAATGCATGGCTAATGTATTCTCCACCATTGTCACTACGTAAAATTTTGATTTTGGCACCATGAATATTTTCTACTTGTTTCCTGTACTCATCAAACTTCTCCAATACTTGGCTCTTAGATTTCATCGGCCTCACCAACATATATCTTGAGAAATCATCAATAAAGGTCACCAGGTAATTTGACCCTCCCTTCGAAACAGGTGAAATTGGTCCAGTGACATCTGAGTGGATGATTTCTAGTGGTTTTGAGGCTCGTTCTGCTTCTTTAGTAGGGAATTTATATTTCTTCATTTTTCCTAGAGTACATACTGTACACAGTTCATTTGTATCTTCATTACTTTTTTCTACAGTCAAGTTCTTCAAGGTGTTAAAGTTCGTATTGAGTTTTCTTACTCCTTCCATGTGAAGGTGGCCCAATCTGCTGTGCCACAATTTTTCTTTGACCGATCTCGTCAAGTAGGTGGTTTCAGGTATTTCATCCACTCGATAGAGTCTTCCATGTCGGTATGCAGTCAAGATAAGTTCTTCAGTTTCATGTTTCAAAACCTCTGCCTTTCCTTCTTTGAAACGTACTTCACATCCCTTCTGTTCTATCCGGCCAACTGATAGTAGGTTTGCTCCGAGGTCAGGAATATACAAGACATTTTGTAATGTGATCTTCCTTGAGCCACAATCTTCACTGAGATTCAGTGAAATGTCTCCAATCCCAGTCACTTTAACTTTTTCAGAATTGGCAACTTCAACCATCGATGATGTAGATTTCAGGTTTGAAAATTTGTGCCGATGTGATGACATATGCTCAGTGGCTCCACTGTCTAAAATCCATGAGTTTGAGTCGTCAATTCCAGGATGGTTTATTGTTAAAGCATGATGGGTTTCTTCATCTATGACAGTTTTTGCTGAATTTTGGTTTCTTCTAGATTCATCACAAAATCTTGATATGTGGCCCCATTCTCCACAGGAAAAACAACGAGTGTTCCTCTTAGTTTTGGTGTCATATCCTTCAAAGTTATTTGTGTTTTTCTTTGGTACATGTCGTTTAGAGAATTTACTCGTCCCTTTGAAGTTCTTTGTAGTTAAGGCTCTTTCATCGGGGATCTGAGTTGAATTTTCTTCTGCTTTACGAGATATTCTTCTTTCTTCTACAGTAATTCTTGCCTTTACTGTCGTCGTCGTCAGATTTTCTTCATCTTTTTCAAGGCTTAGGATTAAGGGTTCATATGCTTTTGGCAAGCCTATGAGCATCACTAGTGCAACTTCTCTATCTGTGAAAGCATATCCTCCATTAGCAAGCTTTCTGTGAATGTCGATTAGTCTTCCTAAGTAATCTTTAACTGGTTCCCCAGGCTTCATGATAACGTTGAAAAAGTCACGCATCAACTGCAAAATGTGCAAAAGTCCGAATTGGGTGTGCAGCTTCTTCAAAATGTCCCAAGCTTCGGCAGCACGGAGACACTCTCCTATATCGTCCAAAAATGTGTCTTCAACTATTAGGAGTAATAATGCCAATGCTTCTTCGTTTTTTCTTCTTTCATCATTCGTCAGTTCCGGACCAAATCCAGGTTGAATGGCCTCCCAACAGCGTTTCTGGACTAACGCTGCCCTGGCGCGAATGCACCATGTGTGATAGTTATCGCCATTTAGTTTGCAAAATCTGTGTTCTTCGTGAGCCGCCATCATTTACATAAACAAAAGCTTTCTTCTAAAAAAATGCCTTTTACCTCTTCGGAAAGTCTTGTGTCTCTTCTATTTCAACGTTCCGACTTCTTCTGAACGTATTATTTCTTCAAGATGAAATCAATGAATGGCACTTCGCTTTTAAGTAAATGTTCATCAACAAATATCAATATTTGCTACTTCAAAAAAACAGTTCGTTTTTCAATAGATCTCTTCCTTAACGATGCTTCATAAAAAAAATGGTACTTTCGTTTCTTCAGTAAGAGTCCAACTCGTGCTGATAACGTGTTAGATATTCAAATAAAAGTACCACAAAAATACGTTAATTCAAATTACTGAGATTTATTAAATATGCAAATAAGAAATATATGAATGAAATGAATTTAGGGTGGAGTGGTCGTTCACGGTAAGAAGGCGATTTGTCGCCAAATATGGTAACCTTCACCTTTTTTCACATCTGCCGTTTTTGTTATGGCAACCCTCTCTGCTGTTACGGAATTCAGCCGCCATCTTGATTTGGCGACATAAATTAGTTGGCGACAAACGTCTTACCGTGAACGACCACTCCACCGAATTTAGAACAGATTAATAAATGACGATCACAAAAAAGGCACGATACATTTCTTCAAGTCATTTTTCAAAAGTCAACGACCAAGCACTGTTGCCACATAGCGAGAGAGAAACTTACATACAAGTATCAGTCAATCTATGTGGCTCGGACATAGAGCAGCATTTCCAACATTGTTGATGATGTTTTGGGATCAATCCCAACAGGGAAAAAAATAGAGAACAATACTACGTAATTGTGAACCTCGCCAAAGTGAGGAAATTTGAGACCACCACAGATTTAACGTGCACCAAACCAATTTGCACACGACGGTCTTTGACTGGATTCGAACTCGCAACCCTCCGGTTGCTAAATCGTCATTCTTCCAATCCGTCCATTCAGCGGCCATACTGTGTAAGGAGACTAGTGTACATTTGATCCGCCTTGGCCTCAATTGTCTTCATGTTGGCATGGTGTGGGAGTTTGGAAGGTGAGATGCCAGTTTTATACTTCATCATCAACCTTCGGGGCCGACCAACCGATATTGTGGTTAAGGTGTGTTACCCTCTCGGAAGGTTCCTGGTTCGAATCCGGGTCCGGGCATGGATGTTTGTAAGTGTATGGTGTAGAGACGGCTGGTGCACCTTAAATCTGTCGTGGCCGAAAGTCCTCACGTTGGGTTCGTGTGGAAGTTTGGAGAGTGGAGTGCCAGCTCAGGTGTTGCTTCGTCATCTGACCGTGGTTTAAAATTACGAGGTGTTGTCCTCGGATCTTTCCCTTAAGGGATTGATCCCAGACCGTCGTCAATAGCCCGTTGTGTTGCTCTAGCACGACGTTAACTAAAAATTACCATTACCATTAACCTTCGGTATTCATTTTGGTAATAATTGGTAATTTTTAGTCAACGTCATATTGGGTAATTGTATTACTCAATATGTGTTGACCCAATATGTCTTCGGTTCTTTCCCTTTGGGATGGATTCAGGACAGTCATCAATAGCCTGGTGCCTTGTTCCTGTATATACGTTATTTAAAATGGTAATGGTAATTTTAGTTAACGTCGTACTAGAGCAACACAACGGGCTATTGACGACGGTCCGGGATCAGTCCCTTAAGGGAAAGATCCGAGGACAACACCTCGTAATTTTGAACCACGGTCAGATGACGAGGCAACACCTGAGCTGGCACCCCACTCTCCAAACTTCCACGCCAACCCAACGTGAGGACTTTCGGCCACGACAGATTTAAGGTGCACCAGCCGCCTCTACACCATACGCTTACAAACATCCATGCCCGGACCCGGATTCGAACCAGGAACCTTCCGATCTAGAGGCTAACACCTTAACCACTATACCGGTTGGTCGGCCGTTATTTAAAATACATACCTACCATATGTATTATCTTATATTTTTAGTTTTGGCAACTGCATGAGTATTTACATTTGGTGTTTACTGTTTGAGTATTTGCAGAAACGAAGCGGACGTTGGTAAGGACGCCAAGGTTGCTAAGGTTAATACTTTACTATGGAAGAAAAAACTGTCGATATTTATCGGGACACGCCAGTACGATTACTAGGTTTGTTCTTTCATTTCGTGCGTCTTTGTCCACAGATTTTATTGCAATATTAGTGTGTTGTCATTGACTGTGAACATGGTTTGACGTGAAGTTCAATGTAAACTTTACTCTAGTTTTGGTAAAAGTATTAAAATTCGCTGAATTTTGTGATTTTTGTTGTTGAAAAATTGTTGCAATACTTTTAAATGAATTGTTTAGTTTCACATTTTGTACATATTCAACGAAAAATCTAGCTACATTTTAAAATTGAAAAAGTCCTAGACATTGATTGATCAGCCTCTCCACAAATGTATTTTATTTAGCGCTTGAAATTGACGAAATATAGAACAATAAAATTATTATTTTCTTTTTCTTTGCTGTACGGATTAAAAAAAATACTTCATGAACAAAACGGTTTGATGTGGAAAAGAGTGTTATTTGAGAACAGCAAGAGTGGCCTACAACATACCCAATGGAGAGATAAATGCGACTATCTTGGCACCATTTTTTTTTACCTGGAACATGATTTCAGATTCTAAGAATTTATTTTTAAATCAACAGTTAGTTATTTTCAAGTTTTAGAAGACTAACTTGCACAGTTAAAAAAATAAAAGGTCTATGAAAGGTAATAAAATACTCGAGTGTTTGTGGATGCTCCCTTGCTCTGATAGCCTCATTTGAGAACTAGGAAACATTTTTGTTGCTGTCACCATAAGCCAACCGCATGTAAGTCGCACAACCACCTGCCAAGTTTTAATTTTATTTACAATGCTAACAAATACAATTTGGCATTGGCTTGGTGGCAAAATATTGAAGTAACACCAAGGTCCAATTCTATCAAAGATTTTGGTACACTTTAATGACAACCGCATTGTTTTTTTACCATCAAGTTGCTAGCCTGGTGGCCAAGTGAGAAGGTTCTCTGACTGGTAGTTTGAATTTTTGGGTCACGCCGAATTTTAAAATTCAATCTAGAACATTTAAAAATGAATTTAATGAAATGTAATTATTGTTGAATGCAGCAACATAGAAGATCACAGATTCTAAATGTATTTTTTTCGTTTCCGTTATCATTTTGAACGGAGGAATGATTTTCCAGCAGACGATAAACAAATAAAGTTTTAACTAGAGTTATTTAGTTCTTTATTCTATCTACTAGACCGTTAAAGATAGAGTAAAAATTTCAACGGATTGGAAATCTACGGAAAATTTCACGTTAGATCAATACCTAAAAATATCTTCTTTTTTTTTTAAATAAGTAAATTTTTAAATTGAATACCTTCAAAATTATTGTTGTGTTCTTTTAAATGGCAACAGCATAAAAAATCACAGATTCTAAATTTACATTTTCCGTTTGATTTTGCTGTGGAACAACGAAGAAAACAAATAAAGTTTTAACATCAGATTGATACCTAAAATATAATTTTCTTTGAATAAGTAATTTTGAAATTGAAATTTTTATATTTTTTCCAATATGAACGGCACTGTGCAAAATGATATTCATTTGATTCAAGAAACCTCAGATTCCATTTCCTGCACTCAGCAAAACAATTAAAAAACATTTTGACTGGCATTGTTTAGTTCTTTTTTGTAAAATCAGGATCGTTAAAAATGCAACGGATTTGAAATCTGCGGAAAATTTTACACCATATCAATACCTTGCATTTGCTTTTCTTTTAATAAATAATTTTTCAATTAAATATTTATGTTTTCCCAAGAGATTGCAACGTCACGCTGATTGAATCTCTTTGCAATTGGAATTTGATCGAATTTGACAATGACAAGGCAATCAGGGCATTGCCTGTGGTGTTGTGTTGAGAAGCAAACCATAGTTCAAAATAGTCATAATTTGGTTTGTGAAGCAAACCAACAGCACGGGCAACGCCATGATGACTGTTATCGAATTTGGCCGCGTTTGACAATGAAGAGGCCATCACGGCGTTACCCGTGTTGTTGGTTTGTGAAGCAAACCATAGTTCTTAATATTCATAATTGGTTTGCCAAGCAAACTAAATAACCGTTCCAATAGGCTACGAATTTCCATGAGCAACACCATGATGACTGTTATCCAATAGGCTACAAATTCCCATTTAGTTTGCAAAGTAGCAATCACTGGAGGTTAGCAAGCAGTGGTCACACCTGACCCCATGAAAAAAGAGCTGTCACAGTGGCTAGTATGTAATAAAGTTTGTAAAACAACTTAATTGCATCATGTTTGCCATAAGTTTTCATTTAATACATTTTCTCATAAAACCATCTGGTTATCGCTATTTAGTGTTGACATAACTTATTGATATAACTTACTAAATTGTGGAATTGCAGTTTCCTAATAAATTTTCTTTTTAGGATATGCGAATGAAGTAGGAGAATCTTTTCGAGCTTTAGTTCACAAGAATGTTGTTCGTGGCAGTTATGTTCTAGCATTTAGCTATGTTTTTGCTGATACTTATGATAAAGTCAAGAAAAGGGATAAGGTAATACATTGCTCAGATTCATTTGGTTTTATTCACTGTATATTTTCAGCAAATTAACTGCATTTGTATTACAATTTTCTTGTTAACAACAGGTATTTTAATGGTAAAAATAAACTTTGATTTTACAAGTAATCACGCAGAATAATTTAAAACATTATTTTTTGAATTAAGAATCATACTTTTTGACTTTTGAATTGATAACCAAATTTTCAAAGTGCATTAAATTTAAATGAATCAAAAGTTATCACAACATTGCTACACAAATTTTCAATGTTTTTAAAGTTTGATACTTTAAGATTCATCACTGAACTATAATTTATCACTTAGTGACCATTATATCTTGCACCAAGCATGGATATTAAAAATTCTTCTCACTTGAATAAAAGTATTCATGATATACTTATCTTCTTTCTAAACTTTGCACCTGCACCATAAAACCGATATCTTTATAACTAGCAGGCCAGCACGCCATTGCCCGTGACAATGTGTGCAGTGTGTTCTTACTGATACTGAAAACATTAAACAGAAAAAACAATAACTTTACAAATGAGTCCTTTGCACAAAATTCGGACTATCTGTGTGCCAAATTTTCTGGTTGTAAATGCCCGTTGCCTGTGACAAAGTTAAAATTGCTAGCAAGAAAGTTATGCTAATCAATGTAAATGAAAATACGCTAGAATCGAAAATCCGTTAAGAAAAAACAAAAGCTGTTTTCTCTCAATGTGGCATGGTTCCAAAGGTATTCGGACGAAAAACACTGAATTTGTCCTTACTTCTATCAAGGAGCTGTCACATCTCCTATATGCTCCTTCCATCAGTCACATCAGCTCCAACATATCTCTACTTCTAAATCAAACTTAGTAGAAAATCATTATTTTAAACTTTTTTTAGTATTTTTCCAACTGTGTTTTGCTATTGTATATTTTTATTTCATTTTAAATTTATTCACTTATATTTTTATTTCTAAGATTCTTATTGACGAATTATCTTGTGTTTCAGTTATTGGATATTGAAGACCCTAAGAGGAATAGAAAGTTGATCACTTCTGCAGTTGATACATTAACATGGCAAACCTTAGCATCCGTTGCTATTCCTGGTTTCACTATCAATCGTCTGTGTGCTGCTTCTATGTATTTGTTGAAGAAACACAGTAAGCTGCCTTCAACTTCTAGAAAATGGACTACAGTTGCCATTGGCTTAGGAAGTATTCCATTTATAGTTAAACCAATTGATCACTTAGTGGATGCACTGATGGATAACACTTTTCGAAAGTGGTTTTGATTGAAAGTTGATAGTATTAACTCTTATATGTGATCATGATAACATTTAATGATTTTATAGTTATATATCTGTAAATAAGTTTAATTCTCTGAGCAAGTTGTTAAGATGTAGTTTTGCTAGTCTGAAGCTTTTGTGTTATTTCTTTATCTAAACTTATGTTAAATTTTTTCATTCTTTAAAAGTATTAAACAATGTTTCATTGGTCCTTAAAAAAACCCCCCAATTTTTAATTTGAATTTTAAGGGCCCTTAAATATATAAAATTAATACTTGCTAAACATCCTTAAATATATAAAAAAGTTACATTTTACTCAAATATTTGTTGTTGCATTTCAGTTGCATTAAAAAAACAAGATTAATGATACTTTTACTAGTTTAAGTGCTATAAAAAAATAGAGGGCATAATATTCATATTTTGGCCAAAAATTCGTGTTTGGGCAGGCTAATCTATTGTGATCTATGAAATATAACCTCAAAAAAGAAAAAATGGTCTTAAGAAGGGTGTAATTTTTCTTTTGCTTGAAAAGTGAGAATCTTATTAAATTTTTTTTTTGAGTCTCTCACCAGAGTATATTTGCTTGAAGAAAAAATCATCTGATCCGTGCACCTACCCCATTTAATTTTATTTGTTTAAAAAAATAGTTTATTCTCATGTTTAATATGCTATGTGTATTAAGTATTTTGATTGTTGCATAGTTTTTATTTACAAAAACATTTTCATAGTCAGTTTGGTTCATAAGGTGTGAATTAGATAAGTTGGTACTTTTTACACTACTGACTGCTCATTTATTTTACTGGTGCTTAAACGTTTTGGGATAGTAATATTTTTACATTGAAATAAATGAATGGGTGTATGTCCAAGCATTATTGCACAGAAGCAGTCAATAACAACTGTACAAACAATACTATTTTTGTTAAAATTTAGCTCATGTCTTTAGCTAGATTTGTCTTTATGAACAAGGTTGTTGTGTCTTAAGTTAGCTATCTTTTAAACAAACAGTTGAATGAAATCGAAAGATTTAAAACAACTTAGTACTTATTTATTAACTGGTTATAGAATTTTTCTTTTATGTCTTTCAAAAAGTAAAAATTTATGCAAGGAACAACCTGTTCTTATATAACTGTGTTTTAGTTTCTTAAACCTTAAAGCCTTATATATTTCAGGAATAGGTGGTGAATTATTTTAAATTGTTAAAGATTTCACAATGAAATTAATCTTTATGAATTGGAAACAAAAGTTTAATAAATTTTAGTTTAGAAAGAATAGATGATGTTATAGATTGAATAGACTTTAACTGCAACTGAAGAGACCATTTTATTTTATGATATAGTTCATGAAACTATATGCAGATCTCACTTAATATGCTGATCTCATTAAAAAGTTTTTTAAGGATACTTTTCTACATAACTTGAGTGTTGCTTTTTAAAAGACATTATTTTTTAACTGTATATTTATATTTCCTGCAATAGAATTTTATATGACATTTGATAAATTTATTCATGGAACAAACACAATTTCTTACAAATAGTCATGCACTTTGACAATAATGAACATGTTTTTTTAGTTTTCCTATTCAAATATCCAGGAAGATAGATTGCATAAATGAACTTTTATGTTAAGATGACTATTTTTATGTAATTAATGTGAAAAGTAAAAAATATAGCATTAGAGAAGTAAATTTGTTAATCTCTAGGTTCTGTATATGTATAGAATTTGATAATGGTATTTGTGTTATTGTAATATTGAATTCCTAATAGTGAGAGAGAATTAAAATGTATATAAGACTAAAGTCGAACTCAGTTCTAGGTATTGTTTGAGGTTTTAGATGACAAATCATATACAACCAGTTTGAATTATAGAAATGTTAATTAGACTAGAATTAGTATTTTTATAGTATGCATATATTCATAAAAATATGTTTCGTAGAGATTTTGTCTTCCAATTTATTGATGTTGCAGTATGTAAATAGTTGTAGACTCATTTTTGTAATTATTTTCTTGTTGATTTAATAAATTTAAATGTGTGTTAAAGAATTTAATTCATAATCCAGAGCATATTACTTCATAATGCGTCATTTTAGGTGTTTACTTTTTCTATTTGCCATGCAATAATTCGAAAGAATCTTGAATTTCAATTGACTTTTAAATATAGTGCCTTCAACATTTAGAATACATTTTTAAGAACTCGCACATGTAATCATTGTACCTGTTTTTGTATCTTGTTACTAGTTTGATGAATTTAATTTGTTAATAAAATATTTTCTTTGATAATTTCTTGTATTTTTTTTGTTGCTTTATAGTGGCCTTGCTTGAATAAAATGTCACTAATTTATTGACTCCCTTGAACTGTAGAAACTGAATGAAGCCATTTTAATAAGAATTAACAAATTTAGCTTTGTTTACTTGTGAGAATCCTTAGTACTCCCCTCCTATCTACAAAAGTTTACCTTCAGAATGAATAATTAACGCCCATAAAAATTTACTTATTCAATAAAAATTGTGAGAAAATTTTAAACTTGCAGTAGTTGCTTTGTTACCATTACATATACTAAAGTGTTGCTTCTTTCTTAAAACCAATCAATCATCAGATTTTTTTTCATCCTTTAATTTACTATATTTGCTGTGGAATCTCAGTATATCAATCTTCTTAATATTTTAAAACTAGATGGTAATACTAAATGCGTCACTAGTTGAAGTATGAAGGTATCCAGGCAATATAGTGATAAGTCACAGAAATATGTGTTCCATCATGAAAGTAATTGAATATAAAACATTCAAAATCAAACAAAACCTCTTGAACAGTGGATAAATCATCACAATTATGAAACTTGAGAAGCTCCTGAAAAATTTGAGAACCATGGCTTATGTTCCATGATGACCTTTCTATCTCAGAATGCAAAATAGGCACACCACATGCAGGCTTCTTTTACTATTTATTTAATTACTTATGGCATGGATGATGTAATTATAGTATACTTGAATGTGTCTTTATTGACTTTATGCTACTTAAAATTTTTTTTATTACTATTATTTTCCATGGAGAGACACTAACTATAATTATAAACAGGTAGCTTAATATTTATAAATCTTCAATTATTTTGTAGATAAAATTTCAGTAGCCTGTTATTTCATTTTTCAGAATACTTGATCATTTTTTATGCAATTAAATGTAGCAGTTTTTAGATACATATGTCAATTTTTTTTTCGAAATTAAAGTTTTTCTTACGGTGAAGTTTTGCAGCATCTATCTGTGGTCAAAAATAATGAAATGAGCGCTATTTTAAAAATAATTTTAGAAGATTAGTGGCAATCCCGGGCATTGATACTAACTGGCAACACTGGATAGAGTATGTGTAAAACGGAATGGTAATACCCCTGAACTGCAGCTCAGCTAAGTAATAAAATATCAGGTAGAGGCAGTTTCGTTTCTGTAATGCAGGTGACGATATGAACACTGCTCTTCGAGTTGTAGTATTGTACTTACCTGTAACTGCTTATAAATGAAGCTTTCTCTTATATTATTAAGTTGGTGATCAGTGATGGATTTCTTTATACTTCAGTTGTTGCAAGTTTTTTTGTAGAAGATAAATAATACACAATGAAAAATAAAGTTTGGATGAAGCACTATTATAGTTTATTTTTTCCCATGATGCGAATAGATTAAAATTGACGTAGAGAGGATTGATAAAACAGTTCCCAATTTTCTCAGTACAGTACTACTTTTCATCCAGATGCATGTTTTAGATCAGAAATTGAATAAAACCTTTTTAATACTGAGGAGTATTTTATAAATATAGCTCTTTCTGAGGAGTGGTTGAATGTATTCAATTCAAAATTGATAATTCGCAATCTACATTTCTAACTACTTCATCTTTAATCAAATCAGTTATGTTTTACTTCTTTTTTAGATATGTTTAAGAAGGGAAAAGTAAATTTCCTTACTAAAGTTTAAAAGTTGAATGTATGTTTTTAAATAGATCTCACGCCTGATATGGCTATTTTGTGTCCGCACTGAAATCGTTATTGTTGGTAAAGTTGATTGTAAAGTATGTGCTATGTAAGTTTTTTAAATAACTTTTACACATTCGATGTTAAGTTATTTTGGTTTCACATCACATTTGTCTATAAACCTTGAAACGTCTATGTCCTTGCAATTGTTTTTCCAAGCAGGCCTGTAACAAAAAATAATTATAATAATAGTTAAAGAGAGATAAATTACTTTCAAATATTGCAGTGTATGAAAATTAGAGAAGATTAGAAAAATAATTGACAGATTTTTACTTCCTACGATTTTATCAGGAATTTGAGTTTATTTTGTATGATGACGTGATGTATTGTTTATTTTTTGCACATCACAATTTTGGCGATAGCAACCAACATAATTAAAAACAAAAATTAAAAGGTTAAGTGTATAAATTTAAGACAATAAATCATTTTAAATGTTCGAATGCAAAATCAAATTAAAAAAAAAATCGAAAGGTTAAGTGTATAAATTTAAGACAATAAATCCTTTTAAATATTCGAATGCAAAATCAAATTTAAAAAAAATTGCTACAACAAAATTTAAAATTATCTATAAACTAAAGGAACACAAGCTTTAGTAATCTGAAGGAAATACAAATTCTAAAAATATATTTAATTCATTAACTTTATGGCCATGCAATTTAAACACTACATTGTTTTAGGGTTTACAATTTCTTATAATTTCCTTCTCTATGTAATGGAGTTCTAGCACCATCTAGGTATATTCTTTTACATTGATGTTCTATAATACATAAAAATCGAGTTCCGTAAATTAAACCGTCTCGATATTTATTTTACATGTACTAATGACTAACATTAACAGAAGAAATTACATTTAAGAACATTTGAAAATAGTTTCACTTCTCAAATTAGATGAACTCGGTTGAAAGTTCATCAAATTTCCCTCATAAATGAAAAAAAATATTAGAAATTAATTGTACGAAATTATGTGCAATGTACCTGTCAGTTGTTTATTATTCTTTACCTCAGATAGAGTGGAACGCCTTTAATAAAGGATGAAGTGTTATACAAGGGATTGAAGGATAATGCTTAATCAACGTTGAGAAACTGACACTTCAAAGTTAATTTTGTAAAATAACAGGCTTTATACAAAAATATTCACAAAGAACTAAATACGCTTAGTACGCTCAGCTGAAATTGAAACACAGAATGAAAATTCCGCAATGAAAAAAAAAAAGAATTAAGAATATAAAACTAATTTGAGATGGTTTGAATGAGTGCGTATATAAAACTCGAAAGTTAAAGACAACACGATCACTTCAATGGTGGATAATGCATTATAATTTTGGAATTTTTTAAAACTTGAAAAAGTTGCTAACCTGAAAGTCTTGAAAAGAGGCTTATCACTACGGAGCCCTTCATATTCACATTCTGTAGTATAGATTATTGTGATTCATTACAAATCTACTATTCGATCTACTTCACACTATAGGTACTACATGCACCAAAACAATTAAATGTTTATCACTTTACAGTTATAACGTTTTATACATTACCAGTGCGCAAATCCTTCTTTTTGGAAAATATTTAAGGCACAAGTTGCGCTTGGTACTATATTGTCAGCCACAAGATCTATTAAGAGTAATAAAAAAGATATGACTCGTACTATGTTTGAACAGATTCCAAATACAAAAGATAAAATACACGGTATATAAAATATTTACCAGTGCAGCTAACTCCACAGCTATTTTTGGTCCCACGTCTGCAAAATTTGTCGTTTATCTTTAAAAATGAAACATTAAATTTACATGTAAGAAATATGGAAATGCTTCGATTTAATTTCTAAGTACAATATATAACCTGAAAATTATAAGGTCTTGACTATACCAGTGACCTGGTGATGTGAATTATTGTTTAGGGCACGTACAGTAAGGGCCACAAGAAAGTTTATATCAGCCTAATCTTAAATTCATTATCTCTTAACTGGAATCAAGAATTTCTTATCCTTTATATTCGATTGAGATGGATACTGCATTAATACAGATTCTTAACTATTGATGAAAACTATAATCAAATTCTCTACCATTAACTCAGATTCTTAGGTATGTATGCAGGCTAATTGAAAATTGATTCAAGTTTTTGATAGTTGATTCATAATCGATTCAAGCTTTTGATTATTGATTCAGGTAGATAGGCAGTTGAATTTACGTCACACTGGAACAACATACGGGAATTTGAAACCTTTCGGGATCAATCCCAAAGGAAAATATCCTGAATTTCAGGGATCCTGAAAATTGATCTATGGGCTACTTTCTAATTAAGCAGAAATTTGTACTTCGAAGAAATTTTGTATATAAACTCTATAAAAAAAAAAAAAAAAAATCGACGCACCAAGAGGTTGTTGTCCGATTGCGATAAAAATTGGTGCATGTGAAGAGCATACATAAAAAAACAAGCAATTAAAATTTCAGAACAATTGAATAATTTATTTCAGAGTTTGACCGTTACCAAAAGAGGTAGTCAACAAGGCGATAGTCCACCTCTGGCCTGGATGCAAGCTGTCACCCGGCATGGCATAGACTGAAAAAGTACCCGGATGGTGTCCTGCGGAATTTCTTACCAAATTGTCTCCAACTGTCGTGCTAAATGGTCAACATTCCGGGATGGTTGCAATCGCCCTCTCATAACGTTCCAAATGTGCTCCATGGGAGAGAGATCAGGAGAACTAGCTGGCCAAGGAAGTGTTGGGAAAGCTGGAAGACAATTCATAGCAACACGTGCCGTGTGCGGCCGGGAATTATCTTGTTGAAAAGTAAGTCAAGGGTGTCGCAAAAGGAACGGTAACATAACCTGTCGTAGAATATCGTCTACGTACCGCTGTGCTGTAAGTATGACACAAATGACTTCCGAAGGGATCCGACTATGAAAGGAGATGACACCCCAGACCATAACGCCCTGTTGTGCGCATGTAAGGGCAGGAACCACACGCTGCCCTGGACGTCTCCAGAAGCGTCTGCGGTTGTCGTCAGGACGCAGTTGGAAACGGGACTCGTCACTAAAGAATATACCTCCCCAGTCAGCACCGTTCCAAGTGGATCGAGTCCGGCACCACTGTAATTCTACACTTTCTTAATGCGTCGATTTTTTTTTGCTATAGAGTGTATTTTGTGTGGTGGATTTGTAATATTTTGAAAAATTAGAAATTTAAGAAAAATTATGTAAATTTTTTTTTTAAATATTCTCAGTGTACTTGGTATTTTGCTTCCACTTCAAGAAATACTGCTATTGGAAGTCTTCATATTTATTTATTTAGAAAATAATTACTTTTAATTAATAGATTTAAAGCAAGACTTGGAATTCATAATAGAAAACATGTTTTGTGAATCTCAAAATTCCAAGAACGAAATTCGATATCTTAGTTTGACACGTTAAATACATAGCCTGATACATTTTATGCAGCATCGTCATCGGTTTAGAAATCATAAAAACAAGATCGAAGGACTAGAAACAAGATAAGCTTTAGTGACCTATAATACTTCATTGGATTTATAAATTTCAACAAATAAGTCTAGAAATAGAAAAACAAATGTATGTATGCGTGTGTATAAAGATTAAATACGTACCTGAAAAATTCCAAAATCCTCACTTCCATCTTTATGAGTTGTTCCCAATGCTTGAGTATTGAAGCCACTGGCATATTTCGCAAGGCAAGCCCCTCGTAAGAAAAAGAAAGAAGCCTTTTTACATCGATGACAAATATAACTGATTATATTTGAACATATACTCAACCGTAATACTATTATGTTATGATTTACTTCTCTTCCTCATAGCAGTTAAGGTTATTGTGCAAAAGCTCTAAGTTCCTAAGATTTATCCTGAGAACTAAACAAGATAGAGAATCAAAAATGCAATAGTTTTTGAAAAGTAATGTTTCTGATACAGTTTTAGTAATTTTTTTAAGACCAACAAATATTTTAGAACTGAGTGATGAAATGAGATTTCTTTGAATCGAACCAAAGTGATGCAGAGAAATAAGTTGCCTAGCTCTATTCTATAGCCAAGGTATTCTTTATTTGCACCTTCGTTAATTAATTGCCAAAACATAAATTTATCATTGTAGACTATGGGCAGAAGAAAGATTTATCCATCGTCGTGAGGGATCTGGAGCACCTATGGTTACATAGGAAAAGGAAGAGAAGCACTAGTTAAGAATCGTACAACTACATCCAGTACTTTAGCACAACAATGAAGGGTGGTGACAAATCAGGCGATGTCTACCAGCAATATTCATCGACGACTGACCTTGTGACCCACGATGGCATATACAATACCCTTGTTCACATATACAATGGGAAATGCTTCTGGTAGGGTACATTGTAAGGCGTCATTGTGATCTACAAAGGTAACGTTTACCCGCGTATATATAACGTTATTTCTTTCCGATCCCTTAAAATACATTAAATCAGGGTTTTGGAAATGCAAAAAAAAATTATGTGGGAAGTAGGAGCAAATAAAAACTCGGCAAACACTCACTTGTTACGATCAGTCGTCTTGTTTTTAGATCGATCTATCGTAACCTGCATTTTGCAACACATAATTCGTGCGACAATACATAATATAGTCTATATAGTCAAGAGGATAAGCGTATTCTCAAAATGTTTAAGGTGTCAAAAATGTTTAGCTACTTATTGCCCACTTTTGTCAACAGTCCTATTTTCCCCCTGGGGCTAGCATTACCTACCCCGAGATTTCTTCAGCGACCCTTTTGAGAAACAGTTGTTTAAATAAATTAAATCTTCAGTTGGGGGTTGTGAGCCTGTTCTTTCCCAGAGAAAGGAAAAAAGACCTCTTTAAAAACAAATTGAAAATTATTCACTCTTAAGCTAGAGAATCAATAGTATTGTCCATGACAAATGTTAAAGTACCAACCGTTGTTAACTTACAAAGAAGAAAGATTGTTATAGCATAATTAAATAATTCAATAAAATGAGTCAATAGTTCAATCAGATCTATCTATTCAGTTGTTTACTTTAGAAAGCGTTCTATATCACTTGTCGTTATTATTCTTGTCATTGCGTCCATTACAAAATGAATGATAGGAGAATAGTTACGAAATTAGCTTACATCAAAAGTTCTCATAATTTCCTTCATTGAAACCTTAATTTCAAGGCCTTTTAGTTTCTGGCCGTTATTACCAAACCATAACACATAATACTGTTTTATTTAATTATATAAGGTTTCATAATTAAATAAAACAATAATGTTATTATGAAACCTTATTTTTACGAGAAATTTTATCCTCCATTTTCAACTGATGATTAGGGGTAATTGCACTAAATTAAATTGAAATTAAAATACGCAGATGAGATACGCTTCACATCAAATGCAATTAAAGTACCGATTATACCTAAACTCTTCGCAGTGTTATTGTGGTACACCATTTGTGTTTTGCCTCTCTTCATTTTGTTGTGTAATAAAGACCAATGGCATACCTTGAAAACCGAAACTAATGAAGTTATCGCATTGTTGAAAGCTTGTTGTTATGAGCTAAAAAAGGAGAAAACGTGGGCGTGGTTGAAAGCACATGTCAAAATGCGAAAGCACAAACAATTTATTAAGATTTTTGATGATATTTTCGAATATTTTTTAGTGGAATGTCATAGGCACACAGAGGAAATTGGCCTCATAATTAAATATTCCATCGGATTTAAATGTACATATTTATTTAGCCTGACCCGTGCTAGGACGTGCAAGCAAGTGATTTAAATATACAGGGTGTTTCAAAACTTTCTGTACAAACTTTAAGGAAACGCAACGTTAAACCATATTCACGCAGGGATAGACGGCCAAAAACGCAACCCGGATGTGTTACAGGGTATAATAAAGTGCAAAATTGAAAGTATGCAAGTATGTGAACAACTTTTTCTACCCCTAATTTGACATATAACAGTAATTGTGCCTTTATCATTCTAAAATAGGTGCTCAAAGTTGCGACAAAATAATTCAAGCCTAACAGAGTCGACACATGGAAGGAATTTCACAGAATGACTGAAGCAGTATCATGTTTGTTTTCATGGAATGTTTCAGTTTCCCTCCAAATCTTGATCGAAAGCACATGAGTTTGGTGTTTCGGTGCATGTCTGTGAGGTACCTTTCGCGATCTCACAATTGTTACGCTTCCGGTGCCTATAGGTTTGATGCATATTAGCATCCATCAGCATTCGTGAAATGAATGTTCTACGCATGAAATCAGATTTTAACCCTCCGGCTGGTTGTCTCGACGAGGTATCTCGTCATTAGCATAACTGATCATATCTTGATGGACGAGATATTTCGTTTTTGAAAACATTGATCAAATCTTGATCTTATCATAAAAAATTCGTCAATGTCTTGAAGACGCGATATCTGGCCATTAAAAAAATTGGTCAGATCTTGATGGACGAGATATCTCGTTGAAACCCATTGGAGGGTTTAAACGACTATGGCTCAATCTATCGCTTTGCAGAGAAACATCTTCTAGTAAATACAGGAGTTGTTTGCGGATATAATCCCTTGTGAATACAATTTAGTTTCATGTGTTCCCTACTTCCCATTAAATTTGATAAATAAAGTATTGAAATACCTTGGTATATTATATATGGATATGAACACTTTTTTTAGATTTAAATCTTTATTTGAAAAATAACATGGCAAAATACACGTATGAAAAAATGTATTTACTCTCAGACTTTTCAATTCTTTAAAAAATATATTTTTGGTACGGAAGAGAACAGATTAGCTTCTAATTTTTTAGTCTTCTAAGCAATTGAGGATTCACTCAAGAAAAACACATAAAAATATAAAATTAATTTGAAAGGAATTTTAAGGGCAGGACTTGTGCGAGTATCATAATAAAACAATTTTTTCAGTATTATAATACCTACTTTTTACAGTCAGTAGGGTGCAATGAGCTTTAAATGTGTCTCTTAATGTCTGTAATGTTTAAATGTGTCTTTAAATGTTCTCCGACTTTTCAATTCTTTAAAAAATATTTCTTTGATACGGAAGAGAACAGATTAGTTTCTAATTTTTTTAGTCTTCTAAGCAATTGAGGATTCACTCAAGGAAAATACATTTATAATATAAAATTCATTTTAAAGGAATTTTAAGGGCAGGACTTGTGCGAGTATCGTATTAAAACAATTTTTTCAGTATTGTTATACTTTACAGTCAGCAGGGTGCAATGAGCTTTAAATGTGTTTTTTCTTTGTGATGGGATAAAATGTTTGAATAATAAGTTCATTTTATGTAATAAGACGTTTTCTCATTTTGCAACTTAGTTTCGACGAGTAAACTAAAATGCTGACTGCTATAAGATGATACGCACTCTTAAAGGGTACATTATTCGGAAAGCCTCACAGACGACTGGACTTTTCATTTCTGCATCATAAGACGTTGGCATAGATCCAATTACTGATTCCTCCAATTTCTTAAATTTCCTAGTTCCCTAAGGTTTTAAAACAAAATGAGAACTGTCCCGGATTTTTAGTCAAATGCTATTTTAAATCGTTTTCTCTTTACGACAAACCTTTTTTCTAATACTCAACTCAAGTTTGTGGCAGCATGTTTATTTTATCATTTTAAAAATACATAGAATATAGATTGTTTATATCATATGTATTATCTATGCGTTCAATACAATGAATGAAAAATATAAAATCTTTTTTAATATCTGCATTCAATATCAAAATCGAAATAATAAAACAATACAAAAAAATTTGTAAATCTGATTAAGTGGGTTATACGCATCTGTCTGATAAAATTTATATTAATGTGTTTGCAAAAATGAGCCTCCACATAAAAAGTTTCTGTTCAAATTTTCTTATGCAGTTTTAATATAATCAAGTTACTTACGCAAATTAAGTAAGCGTGTTTGCTGATATATTAGGTAGACGTTCCATTAGCGTAATTGTTTTCTACAAATCTAAGATATAGGTAATGGTAATTTTTAATTAACGTTGTACTAGAGAAACACAACGGGCTATTGATGACGTTCCAGGATCAATCCCCTAAGGACAATCAGAGGACACCACCACGTAATTTTCAACCATGGTCAGATGACAAGGCAATACCTGAGCAGCCACCCCACTCTCCAAACTTCCACATCAACCGAACGTGAGGACTTTCGCCCACGATAGATTTAAGGTGCACTAGCCGCCTTTACACCATTCGCTTACAAACATCCATGCCCTGACCCGGATTCGAACCAGGAACATTCCGATCTAGAGGCTAACACTTTAACCACCAAACCGGTTCTAATATATAGGAAATTTGATTGAGTTTTTAGTTACAATGATTTAGGATTTCCAGGATGCAACCCCCCCCCAAAAAAAAAAAAATTATAATAATATTTCTAGGCTTACTTTGAGAAACTTATAACCAGTAACAACTAGCAGCGTTTATTTAAATTAAGTTAAAGTAGGAAATTAGTTACACGATTTTGAAAATATACCTGTAATCATTTTGAAAGGCTCTAAAACCATTTACAAAAATAAGGCTCACATAAATATTCATGTTAAGAAGTTTAATCAGAAGAAAACCATATTTTCTTTTAAAACATCTATCTTGTTGTGGTGTAGTAAATCATGGAATAATGTTTTACCTTTATGCTGCAGATCTTTAACCATGCAGTTCTGCTTTACTTTATGGGGGAGAACGATTGTCACGGCTTAATGGATTTGCCCACTTTGCTCATAACCTGGGAGTTGTAGGCGGTGCAGATTTGATTCCTCCCTCTTACATGTCAATAAAACTTGTACTTGTATATGTTCATTTAATTGACGTTCTTTGGCGGGGTTGGGCTAAATATAGTCCTAGCGCCATGAAAAACACATCCAACAAACCTTTAGTCTTTAATTCGATTTAAATCTTAGAATACCAGATTAGAGGTATACAAAAGATTTGATAAGTGGGAAATATACCACTGGCTTCGCTAAAAAAGGGTCAAGATGTCATAAACCCCAAAATGCCAGAAATTTTTAAAATTAAATTTTGAAAATATGTTTCAGTATGAAAAGGAGATTTTATTTTATAATTAACTTATTACATTGACGTTTACAAATCTGACTCTTTACATAGCCAATTATTTACTTTTTTTTGAAAATAGATAAAGTTTATTATCACAATGTACCTTTTAAAAACTATCAAATGCTCGAAATCTTTGTAAAACTATGACTCTATACTTATTTTAACGGAGAGCTTTTACGGGTATTTAAATTTATACATATATTTTTTAAAAGTTGAGCGTTGTGTGTGTATTGTATGTTTTAATTTTTCAGCAGAACAAAAATATAAACACAAAGCTCGATGTTAAAATATCCCCAACTATCCTACAAAGTTATGAGTAGTAAAATACAATGGCCCTATGATTAGATTGTGAAAAAAGTATACCAAGTTATATCAGCACGGATCAACTCCGGGCTCTGCCCCAAATCAACAAGATCTAGATTAAGTAAAGAAGATTGGGTTTCTAAGACGCATATTTTACGAAGCTTCGCTAACACCAACAGACAACATTCTTAAACGTTTTAAATTTTCATCGTAAGGAACATAAACTGTAACTAAAAACAATGGTTCTTGGGTGGATAATTAACGTTGTGCTCCGAGCAACGGACTATTATTGATGATCCAGGGTCAGTTTCGATGGGAAAGACCCGAGGAAACCTCGTAATTTCAAACCACGGTCAGATGACGAAGTTAGCACCTGAGCTAACCATTCAATTTCCAAATTTCGCGCCACTCCAACGTGAGGACATTTGAGGTCAAAGTGCACCAGTCCCCCCTCCCAGCACGACGGTCTTGGTTGGATCATGTTTCGAACTTGCAGCCCTCCGGTATCTAATCCGCTACTCTGCCAACCGGGCTACCTCGTCCCTCTCTTTAAATTGGAAAAATATATGATTGAGCAATTGAAATAGTGTACAGGAGAAGCGACAGTTGGAAAATTTTGGACAAATTTTTGCTTTTTCAACTTATTGAGCGAATTTTGAAACGAAAATATGGAATTAGTATTATTTCCAGAGCAAAGGGATTTGGACTTACAGTTTGCAGCATTGGCCTTCTTCACTCCGAACTTGTTCATCAGAACGTCCGTCAAAGCGCAAGGATTTTCGATTTTCCCTGAAACCGGGACTAGCAGAAAGCTAGAAGCCGCGAGAAACACGACAGGAGATGCCCACATCCTGAAGTATTTTACGCCTGCGAGAAGTTTCGTACACACCTGTACGCGATTTCTTTTAAGTCGTGACGCAACGCCCAGTCGACAGAGGACGGAAAGCAATAAGCCTTCAAGTCGGAAAGTGAGAAACGTCGAACTAGCATATGGACGTCACATCTATTCTCTGAAATAAATTCAATACCACAGATCTTCAGAATTTCTTCTTCCAATATCATTGTTTAATTGTATAAGTTGTTTTCCAGATAAGCATTTTTCTAAGTGGTTTGTCTACAGGTTCTTGATAGTTTTTTTTCTTTGGAGATGGAACAGAAAAGCGTAACAAAAGTTATTATTTTTATCTAAACAATTATATCATATAAGGGATTTCCAAGAATCTTTTCATATCGTTGTTTTGTGGAACATTTATTGATTCATTGTTTGTATATCCTTTTTTATTGACACAGTGAGAACACCAATAAAAATAAATACATAAATACCAAGCAAATTAAAACATTAAAAAAAAATCTTTTGCAAAACATACATAAAATTAATAATTATAAATGAATAGTTGTCATCTGATAAAATAGAAGTTTTACTTTTGGATTATATCGTTTGGTAAAAACATTTTTGGTATATAACTACATAGCCATTCCTAATATTTTATTTCTGATCAAAACAAAGCGCATATGAGAGGTATTTCTGTCCAGTTATATACAAGTGAAAGTAATGTTACCCATTAGATAAAACACTAAACGTTGCCAAAATGGTGACAAATTACATTTTAAATAATCCCAATATGTATCATGAGGCAGCATTTTAACAGTTGAAGTAAAATCTTCGCAGACTGTTTGGTTTGTTTAGTTACACTGAAAGTCCTCCTCATAGTAAAGATGTAAAATTTGACTCAGAAGTTTGTAATGTGAAGTAGAAACAGATTAATTACATACTTCAAGAGTTTACTGAGGAGCATGTAGTATTAGAGGATAAATAAAGATAAAAATTTAAATAATATATAGCGAATGTTTAAGCAACGATTGTACTAAATAATACATTTACTGAATTCGATTTTTTCTTTTGTTACTTTTTGATCATTACAGCATAACGAAACTATTGTAGGTTAAAGTGATTTTTATGTGAGTATTTATATTTTTGCAGTCTCGCTCAGTTATATAGGGGAGACCAAATATCAGAATGCCCACTTTGATTTAGCTGATTAGCTATACCCTAAGAAATAAGTAACAACAGCAAACAATATTTCTGATTGAAAAAACATTATTGTATTGATTGTAAAAACATTAGAATAGCGACTACATTAACCCCAACCACAGGGTATTAAAATATTTAAGTAAACAACTCGAAAACAAAATCGAAACTTGATTCAAAGTATCAAAAGAGTAAATAGATTGATCTATCGTCAATTAAAAAGTAAAACGCAGAATTAAAATGTTTTGATATAAATGACTTCAAAACGATGAAGGAAAGCAGGTTAAAAGACAAAAATGATGTGAATAATAACATGTGGTTTATGTTTGACAAAAATAAAGTATGAAAGCTAACTCATCTTGAAAAGACATATCTCAGATGGGTCTACTAGGTAAAAAAAGATAGCATGTTAATTGTTAATGACGGAAAATGCTTAATTGAGTTCAAGCGTTGTATTGATAGTACTTCTTTCACCATCTGTCTTAACCCTTACTTTAATAGCCTGTTTAAAGCAACACTTTTTATATAAAATGAAAAAAATTGTGCTTACAACTTTAAATAAATGTAAGTTTATGACATGTTTTATGATTTTATATTTCATTCTGATTTATGTACTTTCCTGTGAGCATTCACATACACTGCTGTTTGTAAAAAATGCAACACCATGAAGGAATCATCCGAATGAAATGAAATTTGCAGCAATGTCAATTATAGGATGTTATGCAAAGTAGTAAAATTTCAGAGCCACCACGCATGCGTGGTGTGAGCAGTGCCCTCTGAAATGATGCTAAAAGCGTATAAATAGAAGGCTGTAGCGGGACGTTGAAAATAGTTCATGGTTATTTTTTAGTGGCGAACGTTTAGTGAGACCTAAGTATGCCTCCACGACGAAATAGTGTGAAATTTCAACAACTTACGGATATTGAACGGGGGAGAATCATCGGTCGTCGTGAAGGATGATTTTCCTATCGCGCAATAGCAGCTCGTGTGCAGCGGAAAAGTTCCACAGTGATGCGAGTTTGGAAGCAGTGGACCGACGAGCACCGGACAACTCGAAAAACTGGGAGTGGACGACGGAAGGTGACGTCAGAGCGCAATGATAGACACCTGGTCCACATGGCGGTGAATGACCGTACAGCTTCCTCCAGTCAGTTGGCAGCACTTTGGTCTACTGATACAGGTGTACTAATGTCGGCTTCGTCAATTCGCCGACGTATGCTGCACCGTGGACTGCGTGCAAGGATTCCTTTATACAGGATCCTCCTCACGCCAAACCATTGACGGCTGCGTTTGCAATGGGCTCATGAGCACAGAGCCTGGCGGGCTGATTGGCAACAAGTTGTTTTTTCTGACGAATCCCTCTTTAATTTGTGGAACCATGATGGCCGCATTCGTGTTGGACGCTATGCCGGTGAACGCTGCCTTCCAGAGTGCGTTATCGAACGTCATAATGGCCGAACTCCCGGAGTTATGATCTGGGGTGCGATTTCGTATCATGGACGATCTCAGCTGCTACGAATTAAGGGTAATCTAAATAGCAACAGGTATGTCCGTGAAGTCCTAGAGCCCGAAGTCGTTACCTTCCATCAAGGCATCCCTGGAGCTATCTTTCAGCAGGATAATGCACGCCCACATGTTGCAAGGAATGTTCAAGACTTCTTTTCAGCCCAACACATGCAAATTCTTCCTTGACCTGCTTATTCGCGGATATGTCGCCTATTGAGCACGTGTGGGATTTGGTTGGTCGGCGTCTAGCTCGTGATCCGCGTCCTACAGCTTCAAAAGACGAACTTTGGGTGCGCATACAAACAATAGGGAATTATCTTCCACAAGCAGACATTCAACATCTGTTTCACTCTATGCCGTATAGCAGCACTTATTGCAGCGCGTGGTGGCTACACCAAATACTGATTTCGGACACTTAATATTGTTTTTTTTTGCTCTGAAAATTTATTCATTTATTTGTACTAATATAAGCCGTTTGTGTATTAAATTTCATTTAATTCTGATGACTCCTTCACGGTGTTGCATTTTTTTACAAACAGCAGTAAACATTAGTATACTGATTGGTCGCGTTCGTAAACGCGAATAAATCGCACCGATTGTACGAGTTATTCGAACGGATCGTTCGGAAATTCTTTCAGTTTTCTAGTGTGATTAGCGTTTTATGAGCTACAGGAAACCAGAAAAAAAAATCGATTTTAATGAACCAAGATTGCTCTGTGTATTATCGGTTCATGTTGCAATGTATGCAAGAATTCGTAAATGCAACTTCAGAACTGATGAAACGGAGATCACATGACGGATTATTTTCTGACTTACACTTTTTTACAAAGAACTGCTTACGAACGCGGCCTTTGATTTGCTTGAATGTTGTCATGGAAACTTTTTACTGAAATCTTTCATACGGTCCCAATGGAACATAATTATATACCGTATCTCTTAATTTTATATAGAGATTCGGAATAGTAGGTGTAGGAAAACAATTGTTTCATGATTTGATGTACCCAACGCTTGTTCATTTCTTGAACTTTTATCTGAATGGAAACTGGAATGATTTTCTACTGTTAGTAACGCTCGAGCAGTGGTTGCTCAGCTGTGCGTATATTATTTTCCAGGCAGCATTTTTTTCGTTAATATAGTCTCATAAAATAGACTTAAAATAAGTATCGTACACCTGTCAAACTTGAAGCCTTTACCCTTAGACTTTCTCCTGAAAATAGTTCTTTCAGGACAAATGCCATTTATTGTCAAGTTTTAAAGACAAGATACGAGGGTGTTCCGTTTCTCGAGGTGGGTTAGTAAAACACGATTACGTTTCGTTTTATGTTGTAAAAGAAATTGGGTAGGTATTCCAAATATCGCCTACCCTAACTATTTCTCTGTACCTCAACCTCCTGGATTGAAAAATCAAGCTGGAAACTAAATGATTATCAATAGGAATTATTCTCTTTTGGTTTCCAGAGATCATATAACTTCTTTACTTATGTCAGTTTAAGTTAGCTAGTAGAACTTCAAAACGTTTCCCGAGAGAATTTTCAAGAGTGGATTCTTAATATCGCCTACCCCTGTTCCTATTACCATCCACCAGGTGAAATTAGGAGCTATACTATTAAAAACGAGTTGCTAGTATAGCATACATACTGTTATCGTCCAATTAGTAACGTGCCTTGTAAATGTTTTAAAAAAGCAACAGTCATAATTTAGTTGCATGTGTGTGGCAACACGAGAGTGGAACGTGAGTATGTAAACAAAAAAAAAACCAACGTTCTTCTATGTAATTTCGAACGTAGTTATGATGATACGAATAATGTAGTTACTAATAACCAAAGTGCATGCACTTCTTCTGTTATTATTAATTATTAAACATCTTATACTTTTAACTCAGTAATTTGATTGCATCATTCAAAATAAGCAGTTACGACGAGAAAGATATTCCTAGGTTGTCAAATACGAAAACAATACGACTTAGAACTATACTTTACAATACCTACCTTTAGTATTTAATGCACTTTCCAAGTAATATAAACGAAATTATGATTTGGAAACACTTATCTGAATATTCCCTGAATTGATTGGAGGGGAAAAAAATACGTTAATCACTGCCTCAAATACTTCAGATGCAATATTGTTGTTGATATAACTGATAGGAAACTTGCCGGTGGAGCTACATGTGGCAAAACCTTAGACCGTCAAGTTAACTACATAAACACATAGATGTTGCGCATAGTACCTTGCAAACACGAGTAGGCGATACTAAGCACAGGAACACCTACCCTGACTAGAAGATCTGCGTTTAGCATCTATGCTAAACGTTTCTAATTGCTTTTGATAGCAAAGTGCCGTTATATTTCATACCTTATTTCAATGCATTTATAAATATAGCATCCATATTCACACATACATGGATTTCATACCTCTGAATGAAATAAAATTATCCAAAAATATGTAACAGCATTCCGGTTACTATTGCTGGCGCTAATTCTTATTTCGAATACAATGCACGGCGAATGTCTGAACGTCTATCTCGATTTCATCTTAATTCTTTTTTCAAAAGCGATTTGACATTTTTTTGGCACTAAGACTTTTTTTGCGCTCAGTCGCATTTTCTTTTACAGCGCTGATTAATATCATCCATATTTTTTATTTCATTCTGTCACTGTTGAAGAAATAGAATGAAGTGCTATTTTGTGTAGCTTTAGCAATACTATGCAGCTCCATAGGTCAACAAAGCGGCAAACGGTCTCTATGCGGTCAGTTTTATACAAATACAAATATTGACGAACAGCTACAGGCTCCAGCCCAACAAGGCTGGTCCTTTGTTTATGAATTCCCCAATTCCCACTGACTATCCAATTGTGTCTTAAATTCGTATACTCCCTTTGAATTAACTATATTTTCTGGCAACGCGTTCCAACTGTCTATTACCCTATTAAAGTAGTAGTTTTTTCTTAAATCCCGATTAAAATGTGTCTTATTCAATTTATACCCATGGCCCCTTGTTCTGTTATCCCTATTGAAATTTAAGCCCTCTGTGTCTCCTTGTTTTACAAACTTGAAAAGCTGAATCAAATCCCCCCTCCTTCTTCTTCTTTCCAGTGTATACATGTTTAGCTTACTTAAACGTTCATTATAGTCTAAATTTGCTAGCCCCTTTATTATTTTTGTAGCTCTGTGCTGAACCCTTTCAATTGATTCTATGTCCTTTCTCGTATATGGAGCCCAGAATTGTACAGCATATTCTAGATGTGGTCTTACTAAACCCTTATATAACGGCAAGATTATATTCTTATCCCTTGAAGTTACAGTCTTTTTAATATACCCCAATAACCTATTAGCCTTTTTACCCGTAGCTGAACATTGGTGACCCATTTTAAAATCCCTGTGAATTATCACCCCAAGATACTTGACTGTTTCTCCCTCCTTTACCTTTACTCCCTGCAGACAGTATACTCGGCTCCACTGTTCCTGTAACCCATATGCAGAACTTGAGATTTCCCTACATTAAATGACATACCCCATTTTACAGCCCATTCGGATATCTTATCAAAATCCCCTTGTAAATTTTTAGTATTTATATATATAAATAGTATTTATTATATAAATAGTATTTATATACGTTGTTGCCATTCGACAATATACGAATAGCCTCTATTTCTGCACTACGTATGTTATTTACTCTTAATATTGCTTTGTTCGATTTGTTTAAATTTTGTGACTTAAAATTTACACATAAATATTTTTTAGCAGTTCGTTCAAAATTGTTTCTTAGGAAGAAGTCAGTGCTGCATTTCACATCTTCTTCTTGAAAGTACCCAGTGTCCAGATTTATTTACAGTACTTTAATTTATTCTTATTATATTATATTTATAATACCTTTTTCTCACTGAAATTCGATTTGATCTGATAGTTTGCTTTGTTTGTAAAAAATATAATGAATAATAGTGGGAACCTAAATTCCCACTATTATTCATTATATTTTTTATAAACCTTTATATTAGCTATATATTAATATATTATTTATTTTAACCATTATATTTTCTGAATATTTCAATCCAGCATTCTTTTTTAAGTGTTAAAATGTTTCTCGTTTTCTGATTTAAGATGCTTTCAAATAATATAGCCAATATAGGTATAAAAAATATTAATATAAAAACCCTTTTCAAGAATAGACAGTAGTGTCCCTCCATTCGTAATTACCAAACTTTGCAATCAGATGACATTGAAAATAAAGTAAAATGCCAGGAAAATATAGAATTCATGTTCAAGAAATATATGTTCAAAATTGCAACACATTTAGTGAACATCAAGACTTAGTAGCGCAACAAAACACATCCACTATGACATAATGAATAAACCAACCAATAGACGCAAAATTTACGTTATAAAAGTGAGAAAGTGAAATATTTGTACAATATTAAATTAATTTTAGAAATACGTTTTTACAAACTGTTGTTTAGATAAATGAGGTATGTCTGGAACAATGAATTTTGTCTATTGATATTCCTTCTGTCATCCTTAAATGAAAATTTTTCTCTCTATATTAAAAAACAGTTACCGCCGCCGCCGCAGGATTGAAAACTGTGTTGTTTAGCTCGATTCTTAAACGATTTCCCGAGAAAGTACTGATCGGAAAAAAACGAAATTAACATGATTTGTTCTTCATCGTATTCCCTGGACAATTATTAAGATTTTTTTTCCGATACGGCTATTAGTTTAGGGTTTATTAAGTGTCAAAATTGGTTGGCGAGCGTAAGCGATCAAGGGGCGCAGCCCCCTAGTTTTGTAAAAAAAAAACAAAACTACACGCTTTTTTTTGTAAAAAAAAAATACACGCTTATTTTGTAAAAAAAACTTTCCATAATATCTCAACTAGTTTCTACAAGTAATGTTGGAATAGAGTTTGATACCCTATTTATATAAAATTTTAATGCCTCAAAAAATAATAATTTCAATAAAACTTTTCGAGTAGACAATCTATTAAAGAGGCATGGGACATTTGTTGTTCACTATTCTTTTGTTTGTTATGTAAGTAAACATATGCCTGATGAGAACGAAAACGTGTCACACGTTATGAAGTTTTGTTTCGTAAGCAATACTTTAAATGACAGACAGCAAAATTTGAAAATCCACATTCATGATATATAAATTTATGAGTATTATTGAAATTCAACTGTTAAAAGTTACAGGTTCAATCTGACACTAGTGAAATGAAACTTCTCTTATGTTAAACCATAACTTTATAACTTATTTAAGACTTAAGTTATGGTTTACAAAATATTGTAAACATTTTGACTTAAAGTCTTATAATAGTCATAAAATATTATATGTATATTATGACTGTTATAAGACTTATTCATATCTAATGCATATAAAACTTGAAAGAAATATAAAGCACTCATTTTCATATAAAAATATTCATTTCAAATTGTCTTATCAACATATCAAATATATCAATTACAGTAATACAAAATATTAGACTTTCCAACTAGTCTCTTGAGTGATTTAAAAAATTTAATTCGAAGTTCCTTCAATTTTATCTTTTATTGTACCAGACGTCCATAACGATCTAGAATTCTTTCATCACTGTCATAATTTGGTATTTCAGTAGTATAACTGCCATCCTCCTTTTGCTCTGAAAAGAATTGAGTAATAATTACAAATCGATTAAACACATAAGAACTACATTTTTAACATTGTTTATTCGAAAAGAAAGACTCACCGAGTATTTTTGGCAATAGTTCCTCTAAAATAGAAACTCGTTCTTTTAAATTTTCAACGTCTTGAACTGTTTTTTGCATGCTTTCTAAAACTACCTGCAACAGATATTTTGAATAAAAAAATTAATTTAAAAAAAGGATGATGAAAAAATTGACAGAGAAATAAGTTGTTTTATCTTATAAAATACCTTATAGAAACATATGAGCCGTTATTTTTGAAAGTGGTATAAGTCCACTTTGAAAAATAATTAGTTTAGTTACTTTAACAATTTTATAATTATTATTGGATAATAAAATTTAACAGGTTCATAGTTTTAAAAACATCATCCAAATTAAGTAATGTTTGCTAATACTTAAAAATTAATTTCTACGCAAACCCTTAAATATTTCGATGTATGAAAAAATGGACTTACACCACTTTAAAAAATGACGGCTCATATTGTTAATGTGTATAGGCACTCCATAGATCTTTATAAAAGATGCTTTTCTGATAAAAAGGAAAATTCAAGAAGCGAGATATAGACCGGGGGGGGGGAGAGGTTACCAAAATGGACTCTACCACCAACCTCTTACAGGAGAAGTAGGGGTGTTTGAGAGTATGGACGGACAGTAAAATATAACTATGAATTAGACGAATGTAAATTTCAAAAAATTAATAAAAATATGACATTTTAAATATTTATATATGCGCAAAATCTAATTACATTGAAAATTTATATCTTTTAGAAACAAAACTAATACAATTTTATCTCTACAATCTATATAAATAAGAATGGAGTGTTTGTTTGTACATTCAATATTTTCGACCCATTTCAAGTTTTCTATCCGTTTTGGACCCTTCTGATGCCGAATCCGCCTTTTTCTCGTTTGGTGTCTGTCTGTCTGTATGTTGTGCTCTATACACGTCCACGCGGTTTAAGATATTTTCATGGAAATTTGCATACAGTGAGTACTTATCTTGATTTAGTGAGTGGAATTGGTTGCGAAAGTCTGTCTGTCCGTCTTTCTGTTCTATGCTCGATTTTGTGTTTGTGTGTTTGTGTAAGCATCACATGAATTGTATTCCAGATATTTGATTGCAGTGTATTTTATTTTATACATTATCTATTAATTTAGTGAATGCAATATTAAACATTTCTTTATTGTTATATTTAGATGAGTTTCATGCTAAAACACCTGAGTAAGTATACTTAAATCAACCATAATTTGGTAGTTTTGTAAAAATTGGAATGTCTATTGAATATTACGATTAATTTGATTGCTTTACCAGTACTGCTGAAAAAGTAATTATTCTTCAATTTTTTTTTTTTTTTTTTTTTTATGGAATTTCATCTCTGATACGTCATTTATTTCGAGTCTTATTTTTATTCTTTGCGCATTGAAAACGATTTCCGAATATTTGGGACAGACGATATTTTTCAATGTAACGAGAATGAACACAATCGAGCAGTGATATTTTTTCTGGTTCTTTCGCTCTGAATTAATTTCACATTTCTAAATTTTGTACACTTTTAGTTGTAAGTTGTGGCAACTGTGCGAGATCAAGAGATAAAATTGAATCACAAATTAATATCATTAGAACAATTTTTTGCGACATCTTTTATTTTGTTTTACTTCGCTGTTTCCTGTTTTAAATATTTATTATTTTAATAAATGTGTTTTCCTTCTCATCACACCCAACAGCACCACAAAGTATTAGACTTGAAAATGTTAGGTAAGCCAGTATAAATTTTCAGTAAATTTTAAGTGTAGTTATGCCATTATTGAAAGAATAATGCCGTTATTTAAAGAATAATGCCGTTATTTAAAGAATAATGCCGGTATTTAAAGAATAATGCCGTTATTTAAACAATAATACCGTTATTTAAAGAATAATGTCGTTATTGAAATAATAATAATGTTTAAAAATCCAAACTAGAACTTTTTCCAACATTAAAAAATTCGTTGTAGTAAAGACAGGAGAAGATTGCAAAATTTCACAATGTCGCATACCGGAGGCAAGAGTGCCACAAGTAAAAAAATATTGTTTTGTTGACTATGAGTGCGAGAGCACTCGCCGTAAATCGTAATTTTAATTAATTGAGTTGCACATGAAAAGAACTTAAGAAAGGGAATTCCAAATCTTCCTATAAATCGTCTTTTATAGTAGTAACCTTAGTATCACCTTTCGTCTTTTTGTAGCTTTGTCAAACAGCAATTGTGCGATGTATGTGAAATGTATTACATGAATGGATATGCATGTGTAGGATTTGTGTCCAAAGTAAGTTGTAGAAAATATAAAGATGGCGAAAGGTGTTAAAATAAATTTTTATTCTACAAAAAACGTAAGTCATTATATATTTTGATTATCTCTTCAATCTAGAGTAAACGAATTCAAACCGAGTAAGGTCGGGTATTTTGTTAGTCTATATAAATAAAAATAGAGTGTTTGTTTGTGTATTCAATATTTTAGACCCATTTCAAGTTTTCTATCCGTTTTGGACCCTTCTGATGGCAAATCTGCCCTTTTCGCGTTATGTCTGTCTGTCTGTTTGTATATGCCCTATACACGTCCACACGGTTTAATGTATTTTCATGGAAATTTGCATACAGTGAATACTTATCTTCATTCAATGAGTGGAATTGATTGCGAAAGTCTGTATGTCCGTCTTTCTGTTCTATGTTACATTTTGTGTTTGTGTGTTTGGCAGGCATCACATGAATTGTATTCCAGATATTTGATTGCAGTGTGTTTTTTTTATACATTATTTATTAGTTTAGTTGATGCATAATTAAACATTTCTTTATTTTTAAATTTAGTTGAGTTTCATGCTAAAACACCTGAGTAAGTATACTTAAATAAACCATAATTTGGCAGTTTTGAAAAAATTGGAATGTATATTGAATACTAGCAAAATACCCGACCTTACTCGTTTTGAATTGGTTTACTTTAGATTGAAGATATGATCAAAATATATAATGACTTACGTTTTTCGTAGAAAAAGACAATATTTTAACACCTTTCACCATCTTTATAATTTCTACAACTTACTTTGGACATAAATCAACACATGCATATCCACTCATGTAATATATTTCACGTACATCACACTCTTGCTGTATGACATAGCTACAATTGACGAAAGGTGACATTAAGGTTACTACTACAAAAGACGATTTTGAGGGAGATTTGGAATTCCATTTCTTAAGTTCTTTTCATGTTCAACTCAATTAATAAACACGACGATTAACGGCGAGTGCTCTCTCCTTCATAGTCAACAAACCAATATTTTTTTACTTGTGGCACTCTTACATCCGGCATGCGTCATTGTGCAATTTCGCAATTTCCTCCTGTCATTATGACAAAGAATTTTTCAATGTTTGAATAATTGTAGTTTGGATTTCTTAAACATTATTATTTTTTCAATAACGGCATTATTCTTTTAATAACGGCATTATTCTTTCAATAACGGTATTATTCTTTCAATAATGGCATAGTTACAATTACAACTTGCTTTATTCTGACTTACCTACCACTTTTAGTCGAATACTTTGTGGTGGTATTGCGTGTGATGAAAAAGAAACACAATTTATTAAAATAAAAAATATTTAAAACAGAAAATAGCGAAATAAAACAAAATAAAAGATGACGGGAAAAAGTGGTTCCAAAGATATTAATTTGTGATTCTTTTTCATCTATTGATCTTGCAGTTGCCACAACTTGCAACTAAAAAGTGCACAAAATTTAGAAATGCGAAATTAATTCAGAGCGAAAGAAACACGAGTTTCCGTTTTATTCCCGTTCGTTAAAAAATATCGTCTGTCCCAAATATTCGGAAATCGTTTACATTGCACCAAAGAACAAATATAAAACTCGAAATAAATGAAGTATCAAAGCTAATATTCCAACGTAAAATTTTTTTCTGAAAAATAATAATTTTTTTAGTAGTATTGGTAAAGCAAATCAAATTAATCGTAATACTCAATATACATTCCAATTTTCCAAAATACCAAATTATGGTTGATTTAAGTATACTTACTCAAGTGTTTTAGCATGAAACTCAACTAAATGTAACAATAAAAATATGTTTAATATTGCACTCACTAAACTAATAAATAGTGTATAAAATAAAATACATTGCAATCAATCAAATATCTGGAATAAAATTCATGTGATGCTTGAACAAACACACAAACACAAAATATAACATAGAACAGAAAGACGGACATACAAACTTTCGTAACCAATTCCACTTACTAAATGAAGATAAGTACTCACTGTATGAAAATTTCCATGAAAATATATTAAACCGTGTGGACGTGTATAGGGCACATACATACATACAGACAGACAGACACCAAACGCGAAAGAGGCGGATTTGGAATCAGAAGGGTCCAAAACGGATAGAAAACTCGAAATGGGTCGAAAGTATTGAATGTACAAACAAACACTCCATTCTTATTTACACAGATTACGATTACTTCGATTGCTTTACCAGTACTGCTAAAAAGTAATTATTCTTCAAAATATTATTTTTTTATGGAATTTCAGCTCTGATATTTCATTTATTTCGAGTCTTATTTTTGATCTTTGCGCAATGAAAACGATTTCCGAATATTTGAGACAGACCATATTTTTCAACGAACGGGAATGAACAAGATCGCGCGAGCAGTGATATTTTCGGTTTCTTTCGCTCTGAATTAATTTCACGTTTCTAAATTTTGTGCACTTTTAGTTGTAAAATATGGCAACTGTGCGAGATCAAGAGATAAAAATTAATCACAAATTAATATCTTTAGAACAATTTTTTCCGCCTTTTATTATTTTGTGTTATTTTGCTGTTTTCTGTTTTAAATATTTAATATTTTAATAAATGTGTTTTCCTTCTCATCACACGCAACACCACCAAAAAGTATTCGACTTAAAAATAACAGGTAAGTCAGAATAAATTTTCAGTAAATTTTAAGTGTAGTTATGCCATTATTGCAAGAATAATGCCGTTATTGCAAGAATAATGTCGTTATTTAAAGAATAATGACGTTTTTGAAAGAATGATGCCGTTATTGAAAGAATAATAATGTTTAAAAAATCCGAACTAGAACTTTTCAAATATTAAAAAATTCGCTGTCATAATGACAGGAGAAGATTGCAAAATTTCACTTTGTCACATACCAAATGCAAGAGTGCCACAAGTAAAAAAATATTGTTTTGTTGACTATGAGTGAGAGAGCACTCGCCGTAAATCGTAATTTTTATTAATTGAGTTGAACACGAAAAGAACTTAAGAAAGGGAATTCCAATTCTTACTCCAAATCGTCTTTTGTAGTAGTAACCTTAGTGTCAGCTTTCGTCATTTTGTAGCTTTGTCAAACAGCAATGGTGCGATGTATGTGAAATGTATTACATGAATGGATATGCATGTGTAGGATTTGTGTCCAAAGTAAGTTGTAGAAATTATAAAGATGGCGAAAGGTATTCAAATAAATTTTTATTCTACAAAAAACGTAAGTCATTATTTATTTTGATTATCTCTTCAATTTAGAGTAAATCAATTCAAACCGAGTAAGGTCGGGTATTTTGCTAGTTTATTATAAAAGGAAGTGTAATAGATAAAAAAGAAATTTTGGTGTTTCAAAGTAAAGTTATTTGAACCTACTTGCAATAAGGAAAGATTTTCTTGATAATCCATATCAGGTGGTAAATCGCCCTTCCTTGGTATGAAAACTAGAATAAATATACAGAATAAAATAACTATTAAATACAAGAAGAGTTCCCAATTGCAATAAAGCACTTTGCGTGAAAGGAAATGCAGGAATTCGTATTGTTCTGTGACCGCAAAATTACAACAGAAAAAAAAAAGTATTTGTAAGCGCAACAGTAAGATGGATGAACAAGGTGGCAACAAAATCCTCCAAAAAAAGTTCCCTGATATTTTCCTTATTTTCATGATAGTGTCACAAAAATTTCCCTGATTTTACAAATCACTTAAGAAATGTCGGGATCCGTATTTTGTATCGATATACAGTACCCACACGACAATATTTTAAAATATTTAGGGTCAGATGAGGTAAAAGAATCATTCTCCGCAAATATTTTGTATTTTTTCTCATATTTTAATTGTTATTGTAAGGGCTGGAACCCTTAATCGAACTCTAACAATAGTAGTAATTGAAAAAACTGGGGAAAAAAATATTTTGATTAAAAAATATTATGAACCTTTTACACCTGTCCCTACATTATCCAAATATCAATCAAAATCAAATGGAAATATGCATAAAAAATTGGTACAGCTTCAGTCTACGTTTAAAGCGGTGGAAACGATCTTGGCGTACTTCTAGTTGCAAGTTTGGGCAGGTTAAAGCTACCTATCTGCATTACGATTATTATGGTTTCCATGGTAACCTCGGCAAGCGAAAAGTTAAACCTTTAGGCCCGGTGCACACATCCGGTTTTTCAACGTACGGCGCCGCTGCCGTAAAGCAAGTGCGGTCTGAGATACATTAGATCCAATGGAGTAGTGCACACTTGCCTCCGGCGTCACTGCGGCGATGTACGTCCACCTTGCGTGCAATTTGTACCGCAGTTCTCCACGGCGCAGCAGTTCGCAGCACACGCTTCTCCGGTCTGAAGTAATTAATAAATGGTTGATCCAGTAACAACTATTTTGTTTCAAAATATACTTTTTTAACTCTAAGTTCGTGAAATAAACACGTTTTCTTCGATTGAATATTTATCGGAAATGGCGCGAAATGTCTGAGTACTTGCGTCATTTCATGGCTATGTGTGTATAGTTGGGCTTCGGTGCCGCACGTTGAGAAAAATCGGATGTGTACACCGGGCCTTAGACTACGGTCGGTACAGCAGTTGTACCATCATCGCGCCAAGGAAGAATTTAGACAACGGCCAGTACCTCAGTTGTACCTTAAAAGTTACAAGAATCGCGCCAAGAAATAATTTAGACTACGGCCGTTACAGCAGTAGTGCATTGATAGTTATAAGAATCACGCCAAGGAAGAATCGCGCTTGTTATATCGATAGTCGTAGTCAAAAGGCTAAATTTTCATTTTGAATCTCTAATATTATAAACTGAAGTGTTTGTCAGTCTGTCTGTTTGTTTCCCCTGCAGGCAAAGTCCTGACGAATCTATGGAACTTACATCAATGTTAATCCAAATGTTTTACAATTTTTGGGTCGCGTCGAATTTTAAAATTGAATCTAGAACATTTTTAATTGAATTTAATGAAATGTAATTATTATAGAATACAACAGCACAGAAGATCACAGATTCTAAATTTATTTTTTTCGTTTCCGTTTTCATTTTGCGCGGAGGAATGATTTCAGGCGGACGATAAAAAACAAATAAACTTTTATCTGGAGTTATTTAGTTCTTTTTTCTATCTACTAGACCGTTAAAGATAGAGTAAAAATTTCAACATATTTGAAATCTGCGGAAAATTTCACATTAGATCAATACCTAACAATATGTTTTTTTTTTACATAAATAAAATTTTTAAATTGAATATTTACAAAAATTTCGCAAGAAATTGTGATGTTTAGAGAGATTTTCAGCGAAAGAGGAAAAGAAAAAGAAGAAATATTTTGACTGACATTCTCTTGTTCTTTTTTGTAAAATCGAGATCGTTAAAGTTAGATTGAAAATTTCAACGGATTTAAAATTTGACATCAGATTGATACCTTATACGTTTGATTTTCTTTTAATATATCATTTTTCAACTAAATATTTATATTTTCACAAGAGATTGTGGCGTCACGCCGAATCCCCATTTGGTTTGCGAAGCAAACCAACAAACACCATGGGTACACCGTTATGGCTGTTATCCAATTTGCGAAGCAATACATAGTTCACTACATTCATAATTTGGTTTGTTTCGCAAAACCAAATGAAAATTCACAGGGAATTCATTCCAATAGACTACGAATTTCCATTTGGTTTGCGAAGCAAACCAACACCATGATGGCTGTTATCCAATAGGCTACGAATTCTCATTTGGTTTGTTTCTCAAACCGTATTCGTAGCAATTACCGGGGGTTAGCGAGCAGCATCTAGTTAGTAAGCACCAGACCCCACGAAAAGAACTATCGCGGGCAACGCCGTGCTGGCCACGCAGTGGCTAGTATTCTTTAAAGTTCTTTCAAACTTTCAAAATTCGTTGAACTGTCGGTTGATTTCATTGGTTCATTTGAAATAATTCCTTCCTTGGCGAATTTAGAAGTGCGCCAAAAAAGCGCCAAGGCCGTAACACCGCTATAAACGTAGATTGAAGTTTTACCAAAATATTCTACAAAAATGTAATTGCAAGCAAAAAAAATATTAATTTAATGCACCAAAAAACATTATTAGTTACACAAATTTAAAATTGCATGCCACAAGTTGTATAGCTGGCCTCACGGCGACGAGACGCTCCGGTAGCGAAAAGCACGGCGGCGGTTTTCGCTGGGTTCGAAAATTACGACGCCGATGTTCTTTATTCGACTTACAATTTCGGCGAAAACGATTTATTCGATTCTCAAAAGTACTTGTAATCGCGCATCTCTAAATAGGCCACAAACGCGACTATAGCTACAGTTTTCATAAAAAAATTTTTAATTCCCTGATTTTTTGTGAAATTTCGAAATTTTCCCTGAGAATTTCCTGATGTTTCCAGAATTAAAAAGTTCCCTGAGAATTCCCTGATTTCCCGGTTTTTCCGGTTCTGTTACCACCCTGATGAATGAATTTATAGAGAAAAGTTCATTTTCGTATTATATACAAAATGCAGTAACATTTGAGTAAGGAAACAGAACAGTTTTGAGTTGAACTTCAATATAGAATAAACATGGTATTATATTCTGATGTTAAGAGTATGATTTATTTTGTCTTGAATCTACATATACATAAAAGGATGTGTGTGTGTGTGTGTGTATTCTCTATACAAATCTACACCTTTTGACCAATCCACACCAAATTTGGTACACTTATACTTTAGAACACTGCGGAAAGCATAGGCTATTTCCTTCCTGTCTTCAGACTAATCTGTAGTCATGAAAATTGGCACACAAGTAGTCTCTCGAAGCCACAATTTTAAAATCTGAAGTTTGTTTTTCTGCAATAAATGAACATGGACAAAGAAACACGTTCTACAGGGTTTGCGTTTTTTCAGTTAACACAGGGAAATGTCTCTGTCATATTTAAACCCGAGCAACGAGTTATTAGCTAGTTTTTAATATTTCTGTATTATTGTATCCTTCTATATTAACTAAAAGACTAACAAGAAATCAGTCTTTGACGGAAATTTTTTATTAATGTTTTTTTTAAAACTATAATTACTGATGGACTAAATTTTTAAAAAATGATGATTCGAGTTTTATCAATTCATGCAACTGGATAAAATTGAAGCTATTGTCCTGTTTAAATGTGATGATGATATTAATTGTGCCATATGATAAAATTCACAAAGTTTGTCATTCAAAAAACACAGTAACATCTATATAAACTAAACATCGAAAATATATAAGTTACGAATATACACATAAACTGAAAAAAATCATTCGAATATCTACATAAACTAAAATTGAAATTATGATAGGAACATACACATACATATATTGAAAAATAAAAATATGGTACAAAATCCCTCAACATTTTTCAGAGGGTTGGGCCAGCAAGATTAGATTATCCAGTAAGTTAAACAAAATTTGTATTAATATTTTTTCATAAAAGATGAATTAGAATAGTATTATATACTGTTTAAATAGTAGGTTGCAATACAAAATTTCTGGTATTGTATGGCATTTCAAAAATTTGGAACTATGAAGCAACTTGTTTCACAGGAAATAATTTTCAAATATTCTTTTTTATGCACTGGACTGCAAAAATTAGGAACAGTAAGGATTACAGTTGCTACCTTGCAGTTAAGTGACCTGAATGAGGTAAAATGATGCTAAAGGTATTTCGAGTAAAACCAAAAGGATAGGGTTTTAAGACGAAATTTGAATATGCACCAGCTTTCTACGGAATATTCTTTGTTATGCAAATCGCTACATGCTGTTGCTGTTTTGCTTAATTTTGAAATTGTAACCTTTATAAAAATAATGGTGTTCCTTAAGTTTTGTACATTCAATAACATTTACATTAATAACTTTTTTTTAAATACTAAGTTTAGCTGTCTTTCTTAGTATAAAACACCAGATTTTACTAGCACTAATTTATGTTTTCAGAGATTTTTACTATAAAGAATAAAATTCTTAACTTCTTGTTAAAAACCTTAAAAATTGCAGCATCAAAAGTAATAAAATTAGTAAAATTAAAAGTAATAAAATTATTCTTATTTTCTGTATTTAAAAATGTCTATTTAGAGTACCATCACCACCCCTTGATCCTAATCCTGGAGAACCAGGCGGGCCTGGTGGACCTGTAAGCCCTGGTAGTCCTGAAAGGCCTATTTTACCGTCTCTTCCTGCTTCGCCTTTTGGACCTGGTTGTCCTGGAATTCCGGGAATTCCGTCTCTTCCTGGTATGCCTTGAATAAAAAAACAAAAATATCAACAATTTTAGAGTTGCATTATTATATTTAACATTTAGTTTGCTGTGTGTTACGAATATTATTTATTTTATGCACAAAAGTTCTAAACAAGTTTTTCTTCTTTTTATTTATTTGCTTTTAGTAATGGATAGCATTAGCGGTTGTAGATTGAAAAAAGAACTGAAGCTCCAAAACATTGTGCGAAATGAACACAGAACTTGTAAGAGTATTTGACTGGATAAAGTTGATTACATTGTTTCATTACTAACTCACCTTTCTAACAAGTAATATAAAGGAAAAATAACATTAAAATGTGTTAAAAATTCAACAGATTTACGGTATATATTAATATTTTTTATTTGAAATTAAAATGTTAAAAACAGCAGGGAAATCATTTTGACGGCATAAATAATGAAGTGCAGAGAGAATCTTAAAATTTTGATTACGTTGAAAAAGTGGAACACTACAGTAACCACGTCACCTGAAGTGCCTCTTAGTACTTTCGTAATCAAATATCGTAAGCTAAGGGGTCAAGCATGGTGCTATCTATTTGAAAGTAACATTAAATGTTACCGATTATTTCTAAAAGAGTAGGCATTCCGCTTATATTTTGTGATACAAGTGGTAAAGATAGTGCTTCACGATTTCAAAATTTAGCTGAGGAAATATTTCCCTAGTACAGATGCATTTCATAGTACAGATGCATACAGAACAAATAAACTTCTTCATTGGCTCGACAATCCAGTATGGACCTTGGCCTTTTCTTCCTTCCGTCATGATATTATTGGCAATATTTCTCCAGTTCTTATATTCTGCAAATGCCAAAGTCTTTGTCTGCACTTTAAATTCATCTGAACTTTGGTCTTTCTCTAGTCCTAATACCAATTGACATGGCGAGAAATGTTTTTGTACTAATTTTATTGGACATTTGAATAATATACCCGGCCCACCTCATTTTCTATATTTTTTACATATATAGACACTACCTTGTTCTTTGTATAGATGGTTTAATTTGAAATTATATCTTCTTCGCCGCACTCCATTTATCTTTATGTCACCATATATACTTTTTAAAAGTATTTCAGAAAGAAAAACCCCCAGATTTCTTAATCTAACCAAATCTGACTTTCTTTGCAAGAATAGACGATTACGAATGAGTTTTAACAGTGAGTAACTTTTTAAGCCGCAAAGAATCAAAGGACTTACCTGGAGGTCCTTCTAGTCCAGGTAATCCTGGACTTCCTCCTGGCCAACTATCATCACCAGATATCTCTGGAACGTACACACTGCCTGGGAGACCAGGTTCTCCCTTTGGACCCTGATCTCCATGATCACCCTTAGCACCCTCTTTTCCTGGAATGCCTGGAGGTCCTCTGGGGCAGAGACAATCGTTGTTCTTGCGGTTCCGAGGGTCATCTTTTGGTGAAGAGGGAGGCAGATCAGGATAGTCTTTCGGAGAGTGTGAATTTGTGTCTGTTCTATCTGATTTATCCTAGATAAGAAAAAAAACTACGCGGTTTCAGAAAATAAACTATTTAAGTTATCGGATGTTGTGTGGATGAGCGCTTAAATAAGGATGCACAGTGCTGAAAAAGTGTGTTTTTGAACCATCATGTATGTATTCTAAAGTTTGCTTCTTTAGAAAGATATTCAACCAGGGTAATGGTGAACACGGTATTTTAAGTTTAGAAGTTTCATATGCATATATATATATATATATATATAGAGAGAGAGAGAGAGAGAGAGAGAGATTGTTCATGACTTAATTCAATTATAAAAATACGCTTTATAAATTTCCAAATTTAAATTAATTTCATTTTTCTTTTTTTTTCTTTCTCTCTTTGGTTGATGAATGTATGGTTGAAGACTAAGGCCAAGACAGAGCGTAAAGGGTTTAGAAAAACATTTCTTATATTTGATAGAGGAAAAAGTATATTTTGTAATGCTTCAAAAACTGATAAATTAAATGAGATTATTATACTTTACCTAACAATTGCTATGCATTAAAAGTGGTTTCTCAATGTTAAATCAAATATCACACATACTTTCTAAATTGCACTAAAAGCATACAATAATAATTCATTTAAGAGTTACTTGAATCAAATTCTGTACCATTTATAGCCACAGTTAATTGAATGGTCCAGTTAAAAAGGAATAACTCAAATTACTATTAACAAACTTTTGTGGTGGGTTTGAATTATACGACTCAGTTACTGAGCTAAAAGAAATCAAATTGAATAATGAAGTGGGCAGAAATATTGTGGGTACAGAATTTCGTGTGCTTATAGAATTTAAACTCACAAAAAATTGAAACTTAAAAACTTTTTATGGAACAACTAACTCTTTTTATGGAACTTGACGATTTGATTAATGAAAACCAGGGTTTTTTTGTGCCACTCTGTAAAATATCTGTTTAATTGTTAGTTGATTTCAATTGGAAAGAAATAGACTAAACTTACATTGTTCCTGTTGTGAGACCGGTCTTTTGTAGACTCTTTCTTCGTATTTGCGCAATTCAAGCAGCCTAGAGAAAAAACGAATTTTCATTAAATTTCTAAATTACAATTTGAACTCTTAACCCTGTAATCAGGATCTCTCATACGTCCATGGGGAGGTGGGGATGGGGGGGGGGGTTGCAAGCCCGAACAAGATAGGAAATGTGGAAAGTTTGTTCTTCTCTTCAGTCTATTTTCTAAAGTGAAAAAGTTAGGAAACACAAAAACATGGAACCACCCCTTTACTAAATTACGACTAAAAATTTCATCCCTAAAACGTTATTCGTATAGTCCATCATATAGTTTGCCTTATACTATGATGGATATTAGTGTACAAGTGGAAATGCATGTAGCAAAACTACGACGGTTACCAAATTCCAAAATTATTGCCGATTGGCGATGGTAATTATTGTTGATTAGAGATAGTCGTGTTCTTCAGTCTTACCAAAAGTTAAGTCTTCATTGCATTCATGTAAAATATCTGCAATAAGTGTACAAAGCAACAGTTTTATCAACCAGCATTATTAATTTGTACAAGTTAAGAAGCGAGTACTTTGGATACATATGGGTATTTCTTGAGAGATCCCTCACATTAACGTAGACCGTCATTTAAACTAGTATAGTGGTCCAGAAATGTAGATATGTTAGGTCTGGTAATCAAAAGACATGTTTCCAACAACTCTTTGTCATGTGACATGTGATGTAAACATTCATGCATTGAAATATTATAAAGCAATTTAACGTTTTATTTTAATCCAATACATAATTAATGTATTATCATATACTGGGCGCCGACCAACCAGTATAGTGGTTAAGGTGTTATATAGCCTCTAGGTAAGAAGGTTCCTGGTTTGAATCCGGGTCCGTGCATGGATGTTTGTAAGCGTATGGTGTAGAGGTGGCTGGTGCACCTTAAATTTGTCGTGGCCGAAAGTCCTCACGTTGGGTTGGTGTGGAAGTTTGCAGAGTGGGGTGTCATCTCAGGTGTAGCTTCATCTGACCGTGGTTAAAAATTACGAGGTGTTGTCCTCGAATCTTTCCCTTAAGGGATTGCCCGGACCGTCGTCAATAGCCCGTTGTGTTGCTCTAGTACGACGTTAATTACAAATTACCATTACCATCACCATATACTTACGATAGTAAAATAAATAAATTTTAATATCGTAAGTATATAGTGTTAATAAAACCCAGTATAAATAGAAGATAAGCAAGAATACAAAAGCACACACATATATATCCAAAAGCATAATTATGGTAATGGGTATTCTAACTTCTTACTCACTAAGTGTGTAAGGATTAAGGATTAAGGACTCAAGGAGAAACCTAACCTTCATGGAATGAAAAGTAACTTGGTGGACTTCACTTGTCTGAAGATCACAACAATCTGGGTTTATGAAAATGATAAAACTCATAAGAAGTATTCACACTTGGTTTGTTTCACCTATAAACCGACCGATTTGACTAGCTACGGTCTTTTTTCTGTTACACGAGGGCTTTATCATAGAGAAGAGATAAAGGGGCTAAGTAGACCTACTGCGAGAAGTGGATTTCTTACGACTACAAACAACCATGACCAGACCGGTTTTCAAATTCAGGATCAGAAAAGCTAATCTTTCGGCCACCAGACTGGCTAGTAATATATGCATCCATGAATCAGAGAAGAACCATGGATTGATAAAACCTTTAATTAAACATCATGAACTGAATAGCGAGTCTTTTTTAGCAACAGATGTAAAAATTGACTAAGGGGACGTGCTAGGAAAAAATTTTAGCGTCGAATTGTAAACAGACTTAAAATGTTAAAAACAATTCTTTATATAAGTAAAAATTCTATTTTAATGATTATTTCCAGACGGATTAAAAAAAATTTGTCCTTCGTTATCTTTATACAATCTATTTATAATATCCAATTTGCAAATATATCGCATCGAAAATATTTTATTAGCACTTTTAAAATGCAATAAAAATTACAAATAGTATTTTCGCTGTATTTCAAATATATACAGTAAACAAAAATGTACAAACATATAATTTACCTGGTTCACACGTTGGACCACTAAATCCAGGGCAGCACTTATGTATAACTTCAGTTTTCATTTTGTAAGTGGTTATATATTTTGGTCGTTGCATAACTCTAAAATCGAAAGGATTAATTAAAAAACTTTAAAAGCTGATTAAAAATTCCAAAATAAGAAACCGATTAATGATTAGCATTTTTATTTGGCTAGGAAAGTACTCAAAATTGCTTTTTTGTGAAAGTTATAACAAATATAAAAATATCTTCGATGTGTTAACAATGTTCGGATTGTTTGGGATTTAAAGAATTAGCAAGCTTTGAAAATATATGTACATCAAAAATAAAGTATCATAATACTTTAGAGGTGGATAAAATTATTTTCAGTGTATTAAAAAAAATGTTCTAACCTCTAAAATAGCAATGAAATGTTTTTTTTTATGTTATTAAATAATATTTAATTGTGTCTGCTTAAAGTATGGCTTACGTAGTATGCCAATTTCTTAGAACAGATCAGTTTTACTGTGAGTGGAATGTTAAGTGTAACCAAACAAAACAGACTGAAGCTTTATTTCTTGTTACCTAAATGGTTTCGCATGCTATACATATCGGGGTTACCCTTAAAATGTAGTTTATCTTAGTTTCTGCGTGTATGGTGTTTAATCTTATTATCATTGATCCATTACCTTTCATGTATCAAATCAGAATTTCATGCTTCGGAATTTCCATTGGAGAAATGCTGAAACTGTATTCGAAAAACAAGTAAAGTGACGTCAGGTTCGGAATACGTTCAGGTAAACGTTTCGTCACAGAAACACTCTCTCCGCCTATACTTTGTCTAAACCTTTTGACTACGGCTATAGAAATAACTGACGCTATTCTTTCGTAGCGCAATTCTTATAACTAAATTCTTTCTTGGTGTTATCAAGGTCCAACTGCTGTATACCGGCGTAGTCTAAAGGTTAACTTAAAATACCGATTAAAAGAGTTTGAAGCTACTGCTTCAACATTTCCATAGAATTGCAATTGCTTACCGAAGAAATGCTTAAGAAATCAATGATATATGTAGCATTGAGTTGTACATAGAGAAATAAACGATTAAGCCTAGCCACCTTTCTTCAAACAACACACAAAACCTGGCGTTGCATAAATGAATACCTTGTCGGAAGTTGCATTGAAACGAGCTCGGTGGAAACAAAGGAAGTTTGTGCAAGACAGAATAATACGGAAAACTGGATGACAGTCTTATGTTGCAATCGTCATTGTAGGTAATAAATGTTTTTGCTCTCTCTGAGTTCTAGGGAAATAACTAGGCTTACAAACAGGTTAATTAAGGTTACAAGCGGGTCATATGCAGTAAGTAAATGTAATTTTCGATAATATCTTTACGAGAAGGATTTTCAGTGTACAAAAAACGAAATTGACAAAAAGTGAAGATCTTACTTCAACTACTAAAATGTTCTCGCATATTACACATTGCTGTTCATCACCGATTAGGATATGTGGGGCGTATTTTCTAATTAATGTTGGTCAATCAGCTATCAGTTATTGCTTCAGAATTCATTCTATGAAATTGTTATTGGCAAGATGGTGCGATTGTATTCGAAAAACATGTCAAGTGACGTCACGTTCGGAATACGTACGCATAAACACTGCCGCTACCTATATATAGCTTGACAGAAAATGCTTCTCATATTTAAAGATGGAATGAATACAAAAGCTGTAGCTTGAAAAAGGAATTTTTTACCTGTAATTTCCACCGCATCTTTCACTGTAAGGCCAATACCAACAGCGCTGCAAATCTTGTCCGATGTAAGTTTCTGTTCCATTGATTTCTTTACAAGGTGCTAATCTCGTTACTTGATAGGGACACACGTTATTACTGAGAGGCAGAAAAGTATTTTAGAACAAAGATTTAGCTTTGTATGAACTTTGACAACTTATTTCCATTACAAGCGTCAATTAGCAAAACCTGATATGGTTAGTTATTACCATTTAGAAATGAAAGTAATTTACCTAGCCACACTAAAGTAATCATCACTGCCATAAAAAGTATAAGTATGTAATTAAAAACGATGAATATCTGTTTTTAATATATTCTGTTGCCTTTTTTCCCGTCAAGTCTGACGTGATGTAAATTTATGAAGATAAGATTTGAAAACATTTAGGATATTAAATATACCAACTGGTCTTTGTGGTCAAAGAACTATGTGTTTAAGTTATTGCTTTTTATATATTTTAAAGCTCAATAAAATGGATTTTATCGAGTATAAACTTGAAGTTCCTTCAAATACTTAATTTGCTCATACATCAAAACATTATGTGACTGAGTTTACATAATGATATTAATACATTAAGGCAGTGATTCGCAACTTTTTTTTTTTTTTTTTTTTTTTTTTTTTGTCGCGGCACACTTTTAACGATTTCAAAATTTGGCGGCACACAAAGAAAAATATAAGTTTAAAAGTTGTTTACTTACCTATAATACACTGTGTAAAATAGTTTATGATAATAATTTTGAATGTAAAATAAAATAATATAATATGTACTACAAAAACAACAGTACGTTTATTAAGGGATTAATTACATGGTAATAATAAGAATACTTTTCATGAGAAATTTAAGCTTGATGTTTTTTGATAATTTCATTTATATTTGGTCTTAAAAATGACAATGCTACTCTCATATAGTCTTCTACATTTAACAGTCTCGATCTTCTTTTCGTTTTTATGTTGGTTAATACTGAAAATCCGAATTCACACAAATAAGATGTAGAAAATTGTAATAATATTTTTAAAGCTTTTTTTGGCTATCATGGGATAATTGTATCACGTTGGGGCGAATATTTCACTTTATGAAAGCTCACAGTTATCGAAGATAAAAACAGTTAAAATATGGTATTTAACTGTAAAAACAACAGTTTTCTTTTACAGTGTACTTTTCTTTAATTTAAACAAACTTTAGTCGCAATAAAAAAAGCATTATAATTTTTACTATATACATTTCTAAAATTTGGCGGCATACAAAACTGCCTCGGCACAGTGGTTGAGAATCACTGCATTAAGGGATTGGGTTTGTGGTTTTATGGTTCAAGGTCCATAAGCGGACAAGCTTCACTATATTGCATAAAGGGGGAACGAATACTTTTGTATGATGTTACCTCTTAATCTTCGTTTATGTGTTATAGTTTGAACATTTTTAGCACAGCTTTTCATATTTATACATTTGTTTTCATGGTGAGCTAAATTAAAGAAGCACACAGAGCTGTGGTTAAACTTTAAGTTTATTTTTATAAAATATAATATTAAAACACACACACAGAAATAGTTAAAATTCAAAATGATCAAATACTTTTGTGATCTACAGTAGAACGATGGGGTAGAATATAACAAAATTTTGGTTTTGTGATGCACGATCTAAAAGCGGATAAGTTGCGCCACGCTTTACAAAAGAATAATGGAAACAATGTAAACGTAAGAACATTAAAAAATAATGGGTAGTGAGAATCAAAAGTTTTTTTGGAAGAATAAAAAATACACAAAAACCGGTTCGTCAACAATATGAAGTTGAAACGACGAATTTAAGGCTGTCTGAGACAACGTGAAAAATATATTAAGGTGAAAGCATGAATTTAATGTGCTAATGCGAGGGATTTAAAACATATTGGTCAACAACATGAGGTATGATATATAAAAGGGTAATGTATCCAAGCAATAACACAGAAAAAAGTTTCAAATATCAATATATGTGGTAAAATGTACGCGAGATAAAAAAATCGCTCTATTTAACTAGCGTACGGGGCGCTGATATCTAATTAATTTGTTTATATTCGAATGGCAACGATGGATACAACAATATCAAATCGATCGTTACAAGATTAATTTGCCAAATATGAATTGAGCTGTGATCTATGAATTTGAGCTATGGAGCTGCTTAATATTGCTAAAATTGTTCGGCAGAGCTTGCCACTTTAATGAAATTATTCAGCTATCTATATACAGAAGCGTACAGTCAGCAAACTGAAAGCATTGTGAAATCTGGAAGATGAAAATCTCAGTTCAGAAAAATAAGAGCAAAAGTAGGTTCAGCTTCAAAAAATTCGAAATCGCTTTTGGACATGTATTTTATTGGAAATAAGAATTAGCACCAGTAACAAGTAAACAAAACGTTGTTATTTTTGGATAATTTTATTTTATTTAGAGGTATGAAATCCAATTATGTGAATAAGGGTGCAGTATTCATTAAAATGGATTGAAATAAGGTTTTGGAATGGAGTAATGGTATTTTTCGTCAACAATAGATATAAACAATTAAAAAAACTGCGCTGATCTGCTAGTAAGTATTAATTTTCAGCAGAATTAGAACTTACCTCTTTCTTGGTAAAGCATTTGCACAGGTTGGCGTACTATTTCTAAGAATCATCAGAACGAAACAAGTAATTGCAAAATCCTTAACAAGCGGTCCCACGAGCATTCCTAATTCCGTTTTGCTCTTAACATAAGCCATATTATTTTATATTGTATTTAGATTACAGTCTGAAATACGTCCTAAATTTCTCACTTTTGACAACAGCGAATTTCCGATTTCGTTTACTATACAGGAAAACCCATTGGAAGCAAAGAAGCGAAAGAGCTTCCGCTGCCAGACTCGAAATGGGGGAACAGAAGTTCTGCTTCTGGCCGTATGAACTTAAAAGGAGCCCACTGTTCCAAGATGGACGTCGTAAATAAAGGGAACTATCTTGACTGAGGGACGAGGATAACTGATGAGGTCTCTTTGGAGCCGGGTGAGCTTCCAGAGTGCTGCAGATGATTGGTCTGAATATCTCCGAGGCCAGGCAGCAGTAGTGAGAACCGAAGAGGAGAGAAAAAGAAGACGAACTCTTGATGAATTGAATGTTCTTGACCCACGGAAGGCAGCATCTCAGCCATTAATATCGAAAATAAATTACTCGCTGGAAAAACATCCCGTGTAGATAAGACTTCTTCTCTCCAACTTTAATGGAAGCCATTTGGAAAAGCTTAAGAAACGAATAAATTGGAAGCGCAGTGAAGTGATAGGTGGCAGGCTTTGTAAATGTGCTCATTTGATGTATAAATATTTGAAATCAAAATTTTTTTTAAAACACGGGTTCGTGTGAGGTGTTATTTACTATGTGAATGAGTCATGTTTTTCTATCCCTGCTTTATTGCTTTCGTTCCATTTTTGATACAAACGTTCACTTAATATTCTGCATTCCATTTCCGTTTTCGCTAAATACTTTCCTTTTTTTAAATTAAATTTTAAAAGGCGATTCAAAATTTGCTTTGACGTATACCTTGTCTTGATTTGTGATGTTTGGGTTTTTTGTGCAGCAGAATGAGCGAGGAAAACAAAAGTTTAAATATCATTAATAAGAATGCAATTCTTATGACAGTAAAATTCTATGATAGGCAGGTAGAGAACCTATATTAGAGGAGTTGCCGAAAGTAATAAAACTTTTGCAATTATTAATTTTTGGAATTAAAATTCTAATCTTCCATAAAAAAAATATTTTGTAGGTTTCTGCCTTTACAGGCTCTTCTATTTTACTAAGTCATTTTTGCCTAAATTTGGTAAACATGGGGGTTTGAAATATGGCCAATAAACGTAAAACAGAGCAAATAAAAATTCTGAAAATTAAATCTCAGCATTCGCTGTTTTTATTCGAAATAGACTGCTTATACCCTGATGTGTAAATATAAATTAATTTCAGGATCCAGGACAAATAGGACTTTTCTTTTCGAAACGTGATAGATTGATTTCAGCAAAACTTGTTCTGTACTCCATAATTATCTTGAATGTGATAAGTGTAATTAAGTTCGATATATTAAATTAAAAAGAAATATTGACACTAAATGCAAGTGTTCTCGCTAATTACTATCTTTATCCCTGGATCGGTGTATTTTGGCTCCAACACTTTTGAGGAAGAATTTCAAGTTTTTTCATTTTTAAAAGCACTTAAAGTTGTTTGAATACGTCGAGTCAGCTTTCACTTTGAACCTGAAGTTAATTGAGCTGAAAAGAGGTTTAAGTATACTGCTCGAGTTCTCTCTGTTGAGTTCTTTGAAGTGTATTTTAACTTTACATTTTAGAAACCTTTTGAAAGGAACCAATCTCGAGAAGTAAACAAAAGTATCCTTAAGAACAAAATGCTTTGGAACTCACGTGAATATGTGATTGTTATCATCTGTAAACAAAACTCAGAAGTTTGTTCAGGAAATAGACATGGTTGAAAAAAATACGTTTATTTTCTCAGCAAACTTCTTAGTTTTGGTTGCAATTGAGAACACCAACATGATCAAGTTGAGTTTAGAATACTTGTACGAGAATACTTGTTTCTTAAAGGTTTAGTCTCTGATAAATAGATGGTCGTTGTATTGTGACAAAAAAATATGTTAACACATTACATCGGCACATACTAACAGATAGTTCGTTTCAATGTAAATGGCACACAAATCATTGACTGTGAAGATTGGAACTCATTTTGTAATCATGGCTACGGTCACTTGGACTCACTTGGTTTGCCCACTGCGCTAGAAACTTGCCGGAGGAGCATGCTCACTTTTTATAGCTCACCCTAGCAACATTTCTCTTTACAGAGTCAGTAAATCTTTTCTCCTATGTGTATTTCTTTCGCTTGACTTTTTATGTATTATGTTTGCCCCAGCTTTGTTAAATATGGCCGTGTGCCATAAAACCCCAACCAACTATCTAACCATGGCTCAGTGATGTTGCCCACTGTCATAGCAATTGTGATTTTCTCTCTTCTATGACAGTAAAAATTTCCGTGAGTATTTATGTTAATTTAATCGACGTTGTTTGCACAGCTTGGCCAAATTTGACCCTTACGCCATAAAGCCCAACCCAACTAGTCAACCATTTTCTAATCAACAAATTCTGAGCCACTAAAATTGATTCTTGCGAATGTAGAAGCTAAATATTAAATTTTTGACGTCACTATAGTTTTATCTGAATCAGATGGCGGTGAATTATGTCCTAAATTTGAAAAAACCCATTCAAAAAATAAAACACACTGTTCTTTCCCTTCTTGTTTCTTATATATTTCCAGCGTTTCTTATTTAGGAACTAGCTCCATAAAATCTAATATCCAATCCAATCAAGAATTTCCTGATCAAGAATTTGTTTTGTTCTCGCATCAAAGTAGAGAGTTCTGTTATTCAGTTACATTACATAGCAGTTGGAATCGAACGTTTTAAACAGCTTCTAAGTGAATGGAACATATAAAATAAATCTTATTGTTACAATTTTAAGAAATGTTTTACTTGGCATATATTAGCTCCTGAAACAAATTAAGTATTCACCATGAAGGTATATCTTTAAAAACCCAAAACTTTGTAATAAATAATAGTTATGACTATTTTTACCGAAATAGTAAAGAACATTTAGAAACATATTAGGCAAAAAAACAGTTAAATATTCGCTATATTTTAAAAAATAGGTTTAAAATGTCAAATAATTGTAAAATTGTAGGTCCCAATAAATTGAGTACATAACTGTGTATTTCGTACAGAAACATAATAAAAACGTAAAATAACGTTTTGTTGCACATAATTTTGCGTGTAGAACAGCTAATAAATCGAGGGACACTGAATTTTTCTGGTTATTTTTGCCACTTTCTCTTGCAATTTTTATTTGTTCCTTACGTTCTGTGCTCTGAATATCGTAACATGAACCCCTTTTTCTTATTAGGCACAAATTTTCAAGCCCATCGAAGTCTTGAGATATAGGCACTATTTAAGGTGGTACAGAAGCTTTAATTCTTAACAAAATTAATAACATTATTTCTAGCTTATGTTCTCACTCTGTGGAGACGTTATCTATAGACACAAAATTTTGACTCCAAATACAAATTTCAATCATTTTTAAAACTATTCTTCTGCAATAGCGTTGAATATTTCACTTCGCCCACGGTTTCATTAGTAAAAATTAAACTTCAAACCGCTCCAGTCAACTTATAACCCCATACCAGAACCGAAACGTATTCATGTTTGGGATTGGGAAAACTGTACCGAGGAAGGCAGTTCACTTTTAGGGTTTTCATAAACGTAGGATCAGCTATCACCCAGAAAAAATTAAATTTAATTTCTTTACTGAAAATGCGTTATTGTTTATCAGAACTCTAAAAGTGAAAGGGAGAGCCGGCTCCTCAGCTCCCTCTACCCACTAGCAAGAATGAATGGGGTTGGGGTTGTATGCTAGCTGGAGGAGGTTGGAAATTTAGTTTACATGGATGGAATCATCGAAAATTGACAAATCTAATTCAATCGATGAAAATTAAAAAAATTATCATAATTTGAAGACTTTAGTCAAATTTTGCGTCTTTTGATAAGGTCACCACATAGAGGGGGAGAGGGTAGGGAGAGAGAGAGAGAGAGAGAGAGAAGAGTTACAGAGCACAAGTGAAAATAAAGTTTCTGCTCCACCTTTAACAGCAGCTATACACCCAACATATTTTCAGAACCCCAATGGGTTTGAAAATTTGGGGTCCTAGAAGAGAAAATTGATTATAAACACGATATTCAGAGCACAGAACATTTCTATGAGAAAAATGGGGAAAATATTGAGAAAAACACAAATTCTTGCAAATTCAGTGTTCCTCGGCTTAAAAGCTGTTTAAGTAAAAATCTGCGTAAAATTTTTATATTCCACTTTTTAAAAATTTGTTTCCATACGAATTATGCTGGGTGTATACTCGATTTTGTGACGTAGAAAATCGTAAATTTGACTTTCAAAATCTAAGTGTAAAAATATTATAGAATTAATTTTTAGCCTTCTATCTTTCTAAATATGCACTTCAGCATTCCTATAAAAATTTGTTCAAATTATTATTTATTGCAGAATTTTAGGCTTTTTAAGAACTAACCACAAGGAATATCTAAAATTACTCTGGAAATAACGACGACTTAACCGTTATATGATTCAATTAATGAGTTAACAAAATTTAAATGATCATTGTAAATGAATTGGTTGGAAAACTAGGACCCTGCTTATGATAAGTTAACTTCCGAACAGAGATGAGCAAAGAGAAAAGCGTGGGGTGATGAATGACATTAATGGCTTCAAATGAAACATTAGGTCATTCTGAAGAGTTGTGACATAAGTCGTAAAAACTGTGGAAAGTATCATCGCCACAAAAAGTTAAAAGGGTAGCCTCACAATATGAGATTACTTACAAGTAGAAGATATTAATTTGAAATTAGAACAAATTATAGGATTATTAGCAAAATGTGAAACTCTTTTTACCAATAACAAATTTAATGACATCGGTCAACAATCCAATGCATTAATTGTGAAGCATTATTAACACGAATCCATAAAATTCAATGTGATTTCTGAATTTATAAAAATCGAAAAGTATGAAATATTAACTTGTTACTTAGTAATTTTAAATAAAAGTACTATACGGTTGAAATTCATTTCGAAAATCTTTTCGTTTGGTGCATGTAAGATATACCATGGGTCTTCTAATTTCTACGGAATAGCGTTGGAACGGTTGGGGTCCGACATCAACAGTCCGTGGACACTGTGTAATGGATGTTTAGGGAAGACGAAAATAGTTTTTTGTTTACCAAATTTCTACACACAAAATTGCCTCAATCCTTCTGTTTTGACTATTATTACCTTTGATCAATGCTGCCATATCGTCACAGTTCTTGCCCCGACATTAAACTACACGTTGGGATTTAGTTTAAATACAATGAACTCGTGGCGAATGGAATTAACAGAAGAAACAGCTTTGAAACAAACAACACAATTAATGAAATTGAATGTGCAGTAATTAACCGCGTTAAACAATTTAAAAACAAAATTAGATGCTAAGATAAAATTAAATTAAAATGGATTCCAATTCCACAGTTCCATCGGAGCAGACAACCTCACGTTAATCCTCTACCGAAATTTCAGCCGGTCTCCTTAACGAGGGGTTATAAGGTAGGTATTTAATAAACGTCGCACAGGAGCAACACGACGGACTATTGAGTTTGATCCGGGATCAATCGCGGAAAGATTCAAGGACAAATTCAGATTTTGAAGCACGTTCAGAACACAAGAACAACACCTGAGTTGGCACCTCACTCTCCAAACTTTCACACGACGTCAACGTGAGGGCGTTTATAGCCACGACCGATTCAACGTGTACATACCCTCCGTGTATGCGCGATCTTTGGCTGGACCAAGTTTCAAACTAGCAACCTTCCATTTGCTAATCCGTTTCTCTTCCTATTGGACTATCGCGGCCCCCGAGGCGTTAGGAATGCATATCTAACAGGGAAGGGAATCTCAAATGAGACCACTAGTTACCCTTTAACCCTCCAAGTGGTTTGAAGATCAAGGTTTTCCTTCAAGATGTGTCACATTTTGCTTAAAATGAGATATCTCATCAAGATGTTCCCGATTTTTTGATGATGGTGAGAACAAATTCTGGTCAGATTGTGTTTTCCAATGAGATGTATCGTGCATCAAGATCTGGTTAGTTTTCCAGCAAGATACCTCATCTCGGCAACCCCCAGGAGGGTTAACCTGGTTGTATACATAGAAAAAAGATTTATAGAGTAATTTCTGGCCTCTGATGTAGAGGAGGCGACATGAGACAACATGTCTCAAGAAGTGTTCCATAACTAAGCTGAGTGCTGCTACTAATTTTCTTGAATGTCCTTTAGAAATGAAGAACAGACAATGAGGGAATTCATGAAGTTCATGAAGCTTTGGTTAAAACGCTTATATCAGACAACTTCGAAATTTGAGGGAATTACTAAAATATGTTTAATCTCTTAAAAATCAAGAAATTGTTACTTCGATGAAAAAAAAAAGAACATTTATCTCTACCGCAAATGTTGTTATGAAAATTTACGAAATAAAAATGTTTTTAAAATAAAGAAAATTAAATCAACCATTAACCATTTACTGCGAGAGTTGTAATTGAAAAGACAATATCGTCTAATCTAATGTTTAAATTTGCACTTATCACTTTTTAAGAAGCTTATTCTCATATGCCCTTTTCACACAAACACATGACGAGTATTCTATTGTTATCATACTACGTAAGTTCATGCAGCTTTTGTTAAAACGCTGATATCAGACAACTTTGAAATTTGAGGGAATTAATAAAATATGTTTGATGTCTTAAAAATCAAGAAATTGTGTGTGTGTTACTTCGATGAAAAAAAAAGAACATTTATCTCTACCGAAAATGCGGTTTGAAAATTTAAGAAATAAAAACAGTTTTTAAAATAAAGAAAATTAAATCAAACATTAACTTTTTACTGCGAGAGTTGTAATTGAAAAGACAATATAGTCTAATCTAATGTTTAAATTTGCACTTATCACTTTTTAAGAAGCTTTTTCTCATATGCCCTTTTCACACAAACACATGACGAGTATTCTATTGTTATCATACTACGTAAGTTCATGCAGCTTTTGTTAAAACGCTGATATCAGACAACTTTGAAATTTGAGGGAATTAATAAAATATGTTTGATGTCTTAAAAATCAAGAAATTGTGTGTGTTACTTCGATGAAAAAAAAAGAACATTTATCTACCGAAAATGCGGTTTGAAAATTTAAGAAATAAAAACAGTTTTTAAAATAAAGAAAATTAAATCAAACATTAACTTTTTACTGCGAGAGTTGTAATTGAAAAGACAATATCGTCTAATCTAATGTTTAAATTTGCACTTATCACTTTTTAAGAATCTTATTCTCATATGCCCTTTTCACACAAACACACGACGAGTATTCTATTGTTATCATACTACGTAAGTAGATAAGATAAAATTCAAATAATAGCCTACAATCACAGAAAATTATTCCTTCAGTTCTTTCCTAGAAACATGCAGGTTCTGGCAGCTTTGGTATTTGTCTTTTGTTTCCTATTAGGGACCAGTTCGGCCAAAATTTTGAATCCATGTGAGATAGCGGAGGTTATGACCCAATTGGGTCAGAAGAGAGTCATTGTGGCTAAATGTAAGCTTTCTTAAAATTTATTTTGCTTCAAAGCTCTAACTTTGCAATCATATTCATGAAAAATGTACATCCCCCTATTTTTGAGTCAATTATTTTTAACTTTCAGCACATTTTTAATTTGCACTGAGATGAAATGTATATTAAAAACGCACATGTAGCGAACGAGTTGTAGTCATAAACTCTACCCATTATAATTAATTGATCGATGTTCGGCATTTCTCAACGCATATTACAGCCAAAATTGTCTCAAAAAAATAATCGTGCAAACATAATATTGTGGATATTGTTTTCGTCACTGAAACAAATATCAAAAACGACAACAGTTCAATATATTTATTGATTATATCTAAGGGCAAATAATTTGTTTTTGGTTTCCCTCGTATATATTTAAACCTTGCTATTTAAAATTAAAGTATAAAATACTATATAGCACATATGATTCGTTTATTGAAATATGCCATGAAGGTAAGTGTATAGACTTACTTGTAGATAAATAATCAAAGAGGAAGGAGGATAAACACTAGTATGGATTTTCAAAACCAGTTTTTCGCAGAAATTGAAGAAAGACACTGCGTACATTGTTCTCTTTCCGAACTGCACTGTAGTCCAATGCGGTGTAATCACTTCAGATAGCAATAAAGCTCTTTATGCTGTTGACAAGTGATTTGGACAATATGATCTACTTATCTGAGATCTATGAGACAGGAAGAGATGATCAGCGTACTGCAATACGTCTTCTTAATTCACTCCAAATATTTTGTATGTGGAAAAGACCAATGAGTTTTGCCGTCCAATCGATTCACTTAGAAGTTTCTATCTGCTGGTTTCTATTACGTAAGATTTTGTCGATTATATAAATGAAATACAGTGGCTCTGTGAAATCTAAGTTAATGTTTCATGGTTTACAGTCACACCTGAAAGGTGAATAGTTCTAGTTCAAGTTCATCACTTTTCCATCATAAACAAGAACGGTAACTTCATCGAAAAGCTTACCGAGTGTTATTATTTCATTGATTATGTACAATTACGCAACTCCTTGAAAGAGGTGTATTTCTAGCTCCCGTTCATCACAATTCAAATTCAAACAAGAACGCTACCATTGTCGAACCTTACCTGGTGTCACTATTCCTCTCTAGATGTAACACACTGAAGGAAAGGAACTTGCCAAAGGAAAGTATCTCAGAGCCATTGCAATACATTATATACTTCTCTCGGAAAAAAGAAAATTCCATACCAATACTTCTTATTAAAAACAAACTTCTTGGAAAATTCCTATTAGCAGCTAGTACCTGAGAAAACATCCTGGAGGCGTCCTCAAATTCATGGGAAACAGAATTTAACATACTGCCATTTATACACTGGCCAGTAAATATTTGAATTTCATTTGATGATAATTTTAATGTTCAGAATGATAATTTTAATGTTCAGAATGATAATTTTAATGAATCAGAAGTGTAATATGAAGCGAGTCTCTTCTTATTACCTTCATGTTTGTCTGGGACCGTCCCAAGGAGTATATGCATTTCAATCCTATGCTCGTCTTGGACTTTTTGAAGGTGTATGAACTCAAGAATTTAGTCTAGCTTGTCTAGACTAAGTGAGATAAGAAACAACATTATGTTTCAAGCAACGTCTGACATTTGTAGCGTATTCATCTGCATGACTAAAGTTTCGGTATACGACATTTCATGTAGTTGTGCATTCGTACTTTTAGATAATCCCTTAATTTTAAACACCAACTTATATGAGTAAAATGAAATACGTAGAAAAAAATATAAGATAGTAATTAGACATATGTTTAAACATTCACTTTTCAAAATAAATTTTAAAATATGAAGCATAATTATCCGAGATTTTTTCAATTAGAAATATATTATTGATTTTCATTTTTCCTCAGGGGTGTGCTTGGCGAAGTTTGCAAGTGGTTTTAACACCCAAGCATTAAGCAAATCCTATGAAGACGGAAGCAACGATTTTGGGATATTTCAAGTAAAATAGTTTTTCATATTCCCTTTTATGTATTTTAGTTCAGCCAGGAAGGTCTACACAAAATTACAAGAGTTTTAAAAATCGATTTTATAAGAGATCGTAAGACTATAAATAATATCTGTTCGTTTGTAGGATCATAGAGAGAAGAATATCATTTATAGTTAGCGCTGTTATGCTAAAGATAAATAACAATTTAAGCTAATGAATTGTTTTAATACTTATACTTTGATGAATGCACAATTTTAGGGTTAAGAATATTTTTCTATTGATTCAACCATTTTTTTTTATTGTTTGACGATGTGTAACTTATAATTAACACAATAAGCATCAGGAGACTCCAGAGTGATGCAGTATTGTCTTTTACATACAGCATGTACAGCCGTCAAAAAAAACCGACTCATTCGATCGCATTTGCACTTTACATCACAGAACAAAACGGAAGGTAGCAATCGATAGGGATTAATTTTTTCTACAATTATCAATACTTAAAATTTGTCTAAGGGACTGTCTTCATATTAAATTGTGTGATTGTATTCTACACAAAATTTCATGCGGATTTGATGAAAAAATAATGTAAAAAGGCATAAAATTGACCGAGAAAATCCATAAAAACCATTGAGGGAGCGTATAAATGTTCGGAGTTCAATCGCATTATAAATATTAATAAAGACGCGTAGTGGCCGTAGCAGTCAATGACCTGTTGCAGGCCTCTTGGTATTTAGCCCATTAAGATGGTGACAGAGTCAGAATCCATTCTGATTATCTGTTGGCAGACACTTCTGTTTTCACTTTGTGAACAATCCCCAATAATGATAATAATCATCAAATTTTGCAAACAGTCTCACTGCGCTGCTAATTATGCACGTATTAAGCTGGAATTCGGAATTCCGATGTTTCAATAACAGTTGTGTCACATGGTGTCAAAATTTGCCCATGTTTCTATTCATAAATTTTATTAATATTAATTTCATAATTGATAAAAAATAGTACATTTAGTTTGATAATTAAACTGTTTATAAATTGTATTTGGGTTTCTATGTAGCAAAGGATGAAAAAACAATTTCCAAGAAAAATTAATGTTTGTAGCAAGTATAACAAAAAACGTGAAACACCAATTTAACATTTAAGAGATCTAATTTTTTAAACATTTACAAATTGGTGAAAAATTCAATAAAATTGATAAAACTTTTTTTAAATTCCGCCTGAAATTGTGTGTAGAATTCAAATCTGTGATAAAAGAAGTGGATTAGTATTAAAATTATCGGATAAGGCACCCAATTTAATATGAAGATGGTCCCTTAGACAAATTTTAAATATTGATGATTGTAGAAAATATTAATCCCTATCGATTGCTACCTTCCGTTTTGTTCTGTGATGTAAATTGTGCAATTGCGATTGGGTGCTTCGTTTTTTTTTTTTTTTTTTTTTTTTGACGGCTGTACAATGACTAAATAACCACATCTATAGATTGAAAGGATCCTAGGTAAGATTGTATTAATCAAGAAGGAAAAACTGATTAGAAGATATGCATGAGAGACCAGGCTGCAGACGGATAATTGCGTACGAACACAACAGAGTTAAGAGCAGATTTTATTCACATTTAGATATCAAGTACATCAAGGCCACCGAATAAATACATCGTAATCTGTGGTACAAGAGAGCCTGGTGTTGATCACTGATTGTCTATTCTTGTTATTTCATATTCTCAAATATTGGAATCAAACGAAGTTCAACTTCCTTATTCCTAATTCTAAGACAACGTGGTATAAATGTAATTTCAGTGAAAATATTTTGTGGGGAACCCCTACCATATATAAGATTATTCGTCAATATATCTCTACAGCTTTTGTGGGATACCTCTATAGTCTTTTAAATAGTATATCTATAGTTTTTTATCTGTACTGTCCGATCCCTACTCTGTCCAGTAAGCTGCATTGGAAGGTTTTGGAAAATTTCGAGTGTCCTCAATTTTCCAGACCACTACAGCTCGTGTTGACCTAGTCATCTGACAATAGTTCCAAATTATGAGGTGTTGGCATCGGATCCTTCCCTTCGGGATTAATCCAGGACCGCCACCAATAGACCGCTCTGTTGCTCCTGTGGGACGTTAATTCAACAACCTACCACCTTATCTAACTACTCGGTATCTCCACACTGATAAAAATGTGTCGTAATCATGTCGCTTTTCCTCTGTCAAGTTTTGTGCAAAATTTAAGACACACCACATCGTAGATATAAAATTGGACTCGTATGATATTTCGATTGTGTGTGCTCTTTTTTTTTTATATGCCATTCAACAAAATCGCATCTTAATGACGATTTTAAGAACTTCTATCTGGATATTTACAAGCTACTAATTAATAATTGCTTTTGCATAGGTTTATATCATTTCTATATTGTAACCTATTATTTTTTTTCAAGATAAATGATAAGTATTGCAAATTGGGATCTAGAAATAGCTGTGGAGTTCCTTGCTCAGGTAAAAAATAATTATAGCTATTTACTGATCTTCATTTTTGGAGAAACAGGTAATCTCTGTATGATTCTGAGTATTTACTTTCAGATCTTGTGAAATTTGATCCTCTCCCAAGTGCCAAGTGTGCTTTGAAAATATTTGAAAAAGAAGGTTTCAAACATTGGTAACTACTTTTCGTTTACTTCATAATTCATTCTGTTACAGTTGATTTACTGAATGTGATCTTAATGGAGGCGTTGTGACATGCAGATTTTAATTGCCTAGTTTGATAAATATTTCAGATATTATTATGTATCCATAAGTATTTTGTTGCATTATATTCACCCCCTTTTTTTAGAAAATTATTCAACCATTCATATTTTTGAAAATTGAGTAATCAAAGCATTCTGTTGTGTAAAAACAATAAGTACAAGGAGCTCTAAATTTAAAATATGGAACTCTATAAAATACAAGAGAGAATTTTGTAATTTTCACGTATAATCTAAAAGTAGATCCTCTCTATGTACTTTCCAATTCTGATTAATACACAGATGAATCAAACAAAATAAACAGTGCAGTTAAAAATTGATCCATATTGTTTACAGGTGAAGAAGTTAGCGACTGTCAACTTTAATTGAATCACGTTAACTTATTCTGTGTTATTTAATCCCGGCTAATTGGATTGACGAAAGACTTCAAGTAGCGGCGAACCGAATTTGAAAGTTCCTTATTGCAGCTCTAAGGAAGGGAATTTGTTATTCGTTGTTTTCTACCACAAAGCGCTGAACACCGGAACAACTTATCATTACCACCTAGATAATAGTTGAGCCTTAAAACATTTATACACAAAAATATGTTACTAAATTATTTTTGCAATCTCCCTTTTCTTTTAATTTTAAAGTGCAACAAATGAACGAAACAGCTTTGAAAATTAGTTAGAAAAACAGAAACTCAGTGAAACTCAGAAAACATTTTCGTGAACGTCAAGTGTATTTTCCCTTTGTGTTTTGAAAATGTTTTTGTAATATAGAAAAATATTTCAAATTTTTTTTCATTTCCAGGAGATTAAAGATGTCAAGTTTCGTCATATAAATATCCTAATATTCTCATATAAATCTTAAAACAGTATTATGAATGCAAAAATGATTTTTGTAAAATGTTTCAGATTTATTGATTATAATCAATTGATCTTTGATTATTGATTTTTGATGATTGATTATGATAAATAAATCTGAAACATTTTGCAAAAATCATTTATTCTTCCCCCTTTCCAAGTGGCCCACGAGCTAGTACTAAAAAAAAATAATGAACAAATTTTAGCCAACTTCTTAAAAAGGTTCGCCGTCTATGGTTTACATCCAACACGTCACAGCAATCGTGGTATGATTTTTTGTTATAGGAGGCGTTGACTTAACCCACAACTACAAAAATTAATATGCAATGCAAAAGTATATACAGTAGTGAAATCCAACTCCACCACGAGGTACATTTTGTTAGGCAAAATTGCACTGTCTTTCAGGTCTGACTGAAGATTCATAGGATTAAGATTTACACTAACCTCACGTCGTCAACACCACATAAACACGCTGGCATGACGTGGAAATTTGGACAGTGTTATGTCAGCTCAGATCATCATCATCGTCATCTAGTTTAAAATTACGAGTGGTTGTTTTCGAATCTTTCACTTCGGGATTGATCCCGGACCCCGTCAATAGCCCAAAGTTTAAATAGCCCGTTGTGCTGTCCCAGTGCAAAGTTAATTCAACTATCTAACTACCTACTTTAAAGGCCCTGTTTTGTGGCACTTTCTCGTATCTTTTAGCAGACTGCTCATTTGAGCTCGAAGCTTAATTTAAGGCTTAAAAAATGTGTTGGAATCAAATTTGAGTCGGGCTGCTCAGACACTCAGTTAACCTTTTGACTGCGGCTGTAGATATAACAAGCTCGATTCTTTCTTGGCGCGATTCTCATAGCTTTCAAGGTACAACTAATGTACTGGCCGTTGTCTAAATTCTTTCTTGGTGCGAATATGGTACAATTGCTGTACCGGCCGTAGTCTAAAGGAGATAGGATAATCATGATTCTTCTATATATTGTTAATTTAAAGAGTGTATTTTTATATAGAAACTATGTATAGTTTTTATATATTATAGCAGTTATGATAATGAACTTTTAAAATGTCATATGAGATTTTTTAAATTTGTAACGTTACTTTGTTATTAGTATGTAAATTTCTATTATCTCTTAGGCCAGCATGGAAAGACAACTGCCAAGCCATTGATACCTCACGCTTTATTGTAAAATGTTCTCTTCGAAGGAGACGAAATGTGTTCCTCCAATAAAAGAAGACATTTACAAGTGCTTGTTAGAAAGTTTAAAACAATTATAATTTATTCGTCAGATGTGTAAAAAGATTAAAACACTTTTATGCCACGATATGAAAATAATCAATAAATACTTTTATGCTTCTGCATTCATTCTTTTGCATTAAAGTTTCCAAACGGATTCTGTGTGAAAAGCAATATCGTTCTAATAAGGGGGATTTTCAGTGTAAACAAGCAAATCAGACGGAGTGCAGCGTTGATAAATATCGGGTTACCTTAAAATGTAGTTTATAGCCATTTTGGCAACGTTTGTAGTATCATCTAATTGGAGTTGACCAATTAAATACTATAAATCAATTTCGGAATTCCTTCAAATTTTCGGAAATTAATTGTTTAGAAATTCACGTTCGGAATATACATAGGAAACACATTCTACCGCAGAAAAAAATAACGCCACCATTAAACTTGAAAGAAATGCCTCTCGTACCGAAGTATAATGGTCATTTTTATTGTTGAGCACTACGAATTGCAAGAATCCATTGTACTCCATCACACCTCCTAATAAGCAACAAAAACCATATGCCAAGCAGCACAAAATATAAAAAAGATGAAAATATTCAATTATGTACTATATTTGTTTTGGGATTAACTTGTAAACTTTAAACAATAGTGACTTTAATATTTAAATTTAAATTTAATACTTAAGTTTTTTTTTAAATTTAATATTAAAATTTAAATTTATTACTGAAATTTAAATTTAATATTGAAATTTAAATTTAACATTTAAATTTAAATCTAATATTAAAATTTAAAATTAATATTTAAATTTAAATTTAAACATTTTATAAAAATTTTAATTTAATATTGAAACTTAAATTTATTACTTGAAATAAAAAAAATTTAATTTAATATTGAAATTTTTGTGAGTTTCAATGGCGTGGAATTTTTGTTGAGCAGAAAACGAACAGAAAATGCTTGTGCAGATAATTAAACACATACAGGGTGTTTACAAGTAATACAAGACATTAGCTATCATGTCATTAATCTTCGAGTTGTACAATACTTCAGCACAACACTGATAAAACCTCTCAAAGTGCAATGCACGGTTCTAAGTGTTCAGACATCTTAGTTTTTGTCCAGTCACACAAATTATAGAAAACTTAAAAGGATGTCTTAGACCCACTCAGAGAACGCATTGAGGCTGAAGAGGGATAAACTGTAGCAGATTTAATATTACCCTGAGTGCACCACTAAAAAGTCTACCATACTACTCCCCTTAAGCGCATTTAGAAGTAAGCATACGCGTTTAATATTATTTAAAAAACACAAATATTTAAACGATTATATAATGAGTTTATTTTAAATTAATAATTTAAAATTTGTATTTTTTGGTCTGTGAATGCATGTTAATATATTTAAATGACATTTAAAAGCTTTTTAGAAACACAATCAGTTTAGATTTCGTTTCCATGAACAATCAATCACATAACTAAGACCAGACTAATCATATCGACAAAATTTTATTATAAATAAAACTATCCAGATTGACTAAGTATGTTATTTAGAGGAAGTAGTGAGCATTCAAGGTTTGGGCGGAACTACCAAAATATACAAAAAAATATATTAGGGGTTTGCCAGCTCTGTTAGCCTACGATTACTGCAGGGAGGGCTGGATTAGCGTTCGTTAAATGAGAAGTGCTGAGGATGGAAGATTTGTGGATTTTTGATGCTTTTCGCATAGTTATATATTGTAACTGGAATATCAACGCTCGTTTGATTTCACTTCCAAACCACAAGGCCGAGGTTCAGCCTAAGAAAACGGGTACACGTGAACAGATGCATGCAATATACATTAGCCTAAAGTGGCGTCACGTTGGTATTATGTGGACGTTTGGAGAGTGGTGGTGACAGCTCAGGTATTGTTCCCGTCATCTGAACGTGATTCAAAATTACGAGGCGTTGTCCTTGGTTCTTTCCCTTAGGGTTTGACTCCGGATCGTCACCTCCTGTTGTGGTGCTCCACTGCGATGCTATTAACTACTTACTGCATTACATGTACAAGGTATCTCTAATATTATAAATGGAAGTGTTTGTCTGTTTGTTATTTTCGCGGCCGCGAAATCCTGACGATTCTATGGCACTGACAGCAATGAGATTTGACACACAGGTAGTCCACATTTTTTTCAATTTTTGGGTCGCAGCGAAATTTTAAAATTCAATCTAGAAGATTTTTTAATGAATTTAATAGTTTTATTCTCTACCTGGTTCTTCAAACACGTTTCTTCCGGAGGATAGAAGAAACCCTCGAAAATGGACTTTTTCTACCCACGTGACCTTCTTTTATGTTTTCACAAGAGATTGTGACGTCACGTAAATTTTCTCTTTCCAAAAAAACAAAAACAAAAAAACCAGATTGCATCTTTTGTCCTTTGCGTTAAAAAGAAGAAAGAGATTACATTTTCTGTCCCATTCCATTTCCGCCAATGAGAGTAAGAAATAAAAAACATATTGACTGGAATCGTTAAGTTTTTTTTCGTAAAATCGGAATCGCGAAAGATAGATTACAAATTTCAACGGATTTGAAATCTCCCGAAAATTTCAATTTAGATTGATACCTAAAAATAGGATTTTCTTTAAATAAATAATTTTTATATTGAATATATCTTCAACGGATTTGAAATCTGCGGAAAATTTTACACCAGATTAATACCTTACACCACGGGTAATGCCGGGCTAGCCACGCAGTGGCTAGTGTGATATATTTCCCACCTGTCGGTTGTTTGAATACGATCCTTAGCAGGCTGAAAACAACATACTAGGAAAACAACTCCGAAATTAAATCGTTTGAGGTTGTTTGAAAGATTATAACTCGAGGGAAAATAAATGGCAGAGCAATAAGATTGAAAGCCTTTTGGGGGTACAGATTGTATTGAACGTCTATTAGGTGATGGTCGATGAAATTTGTGGTCGGCCTGATCAATGATTCGGGCCTATGTCAAAAGATAAGTTTGCTACGATGTTGAGCTCTTTGTTGAGAGATTGCTGGTCGGAACATATTTGTATGGCTTTAAAAATTCTGATGCTATTAAAAGCTACTGCTTTTGTTTTGCTACTGATTTTAAATAGGGGCAAAACATTTTCGTAAATTGTGTGTAAAAAGGTGTTGTCATCCTAGTGACCAAAGCGTTTGGTTACCTTCGGATTATATATATATATATATATATATATATATATATATATATATATATATATATAACATAAAACACACAAAATAACAAAGAACCAAACAGCCGGGGTGTAATGAACCAGACATTTCAATACATTAAGTTCAATGCAATTAAATACAAGAAGACAACATTTCTTCCTTTTTTATCATTTTTTACCACTTTTGTTGTCATTTTTTTTAAATTCCTGTGTCCTTGAATCAAAATGACGTATAATTTGAATCAAAATGACCCATTTTGAAAAACAAATTATAAAAATAACATGATTTTAAGAAACAAAGCACTTGTAACTGTAAGTTTTTGCAGATTTTACTCCAAACACATATTTAATTTTATTGATTTATTTATTACCAAACTAATTTGCAATTATGAAACAATATTTATTATGCAATATTTTATTAGTACAGGGGAACGAAATATTCTTTCGCAGTTTTCAAACATTGTGTTAGGAAGGTTTTATATCAACAGATGGCGACACAAGATTTACGGTTCTGTTGTGTGTGGAGAAACATTCTTTAATAACATCTTATGTACCCCTATTGCTAGACCAACCATATTTCATTGAGACATAAACGAGACAATAAAACGAGTCGGAGGTTGAGCGTATTCATGAAAATCTTAGAGGATGATAAAAGTTTTATTACAAAACCATTCTCTGCTCACCATTAATCAATTTCAATACAAAAATTTAGATAGACGTATAAGAGACACAAGTTCACAATTGTACCATGAATATTTCTTCGGTGAAATGATCTTGCGCTGCAAAATTTGGTCTTCCAACATTAAAAACTTTTTAGACTACATGACACAATTTTGGCTTTCTTCTTATATGCCCTTATTACTAACAGAGTTAGATAAAGAAGAACATATTTATAAGCAATTCTATTTCAATTTTAACAACAAAACACTCAAACTTCAATTTTGAAAACAACTTTAAAACTTCAAAAATATCTGTTAATACTTAGCGCAGCCAAAATTTTATTTCGGTGGAGGGGAGCAAAGTTAAAAATGAAATTTTCATATGAGAAGTTCAGACTATAACATTTTGTCGAAATGTCTGTTGTTCTCAGCAACCATATTCTAAACTTTAAAAGACTGAGCATCACTACTATAACTGACATAAAAAGTGACACATTATGGTTAATCTAAGTAAATATTTACAAAATAAATACACTAATCAAATACTGTTAGTGGAAGTTCAATTTTCACTTTTCTCTCTTGAGAGAGGGGAGACTGGAGACTACAACACTAATGTGAGCACAACCTTTCGATTTCCTAAACTCTACATATCGTACCAGGATTCCAAAATTCCTATTATGCTAATTGCTTGAGCAAAGAGTGTAGTTTATTCGAAGCTTTAATCAGTATTTGTTTCGACGGAAATGTGAAAAAAAATTAGATTCGTATGAAGTGTGGTTTACGATAAAATATTTACACTCTTGCAAGGCGCTTAATGAACGAATTTCTTCGATCCTAAACTATCAAATATATGCCGTACATTATGGTGCATAATTTGAAACAATAACCAATCGAATGTAAAAATATATATGATTTAAAATTCTGTAAACATTCTGTGGAGTGAAAAATTCTCACCTGAAATGCAATAAATATTCCAGAAATAAAAATTTCGAATATTCCTTAATGAATGACATGCCACAATTAAACTTGTATACGCGCCAAGATATCAGCCTTTTCGCCATGTCTGTCTGGCAGCCCAATATAGTCTAGAAACAGAAATCAAATATTCAATCTTTTCAGCATTATTATTCACTGCTGCCTCAATAAGATTAGGGCAACTATTGAGATGGATTCCTGTCATGTCTAAAAACCCACACAGAAGACAAGTTTGAGAATTTAACAAGCCAATAAGGTATAGATGGTGTAATAGATAGCTGTATCCTATGAGAACGGTAAAACAAACGACTCCTGAGCTCTAGGTAGATACTGTGGCAACTGAGACCCTAGCAAGGAGTACCAGCCTGTCTCCTTTAGGCATTCCTTTGTTTTGGTCGAGAACGTTTGGTTTTTGTATTTATAATCCTTTTACTGCATGGTTGTCAATTGGAGGACAGGAAACAAAAGTTTTCACTAGGGTATATTCAGATTCTGAAAAGGACCGTACAATAGAGAGCAGCAAGTTGTACTTATCACTTAAATCAGCTGCATAGATCGACAAGAGTCAGCGAGAACATTGGACGCCACAAGTATGCGACTAATATCACTTCAATCACCACTCCACTGTTAATTCAGGTAAGAAGACTTCTACGTTAGAGTGGGTCCGGGACACAAAAATCGTCAAATTTTCGAAATTTTTTTTTTATTATTTTAAGAAATTATCTGTATTTTTCTGGTTAAAATGACGTCTAAATCATGTTTCTATCTTAATTAGAACTAGAGATGTAATAATTTTTCTGGTGTGTTGTTTTGAAAATCTAACACTCTTGACAGTTGTTGTCGTGGCAACAACATCTGTCTTTAAAACTTTAAATGCGTTTTTTTGCATGATACTTTTTTTTTCAAGATTTCCTGTATTCAAATTGCTATAAGTCGAAAACCGATAAAGTTTAAGGGTTGAAATTAGGAATACATATTTTTCAAACATTATACTTTAATTTTGATTCAGCAAATTTGAAACAAATATTTATTTTTAAAAATATGACTTTAAAAAAAAGTACCCTTAAATTTTCAAAATTTTTCATTCAAATATTTTTTATTTTATTAAATTAATATTTTTTAAATTGCTGAATCAAAATTAAAGTTTATAAATTTGTGAATAATTTACTGCAAGAACTTTGAAAATTGATCAAGAATATTTTGAGTTTTAGCAATTTAAAATAATCCCCCTTTTTTTCAAAAAATTTTAATTTAAAATTTTTAAAAAACTTTTGGAAAAATTTTGTGTCGAGATTTTGTTTATTAGTTAAATGGATAATCAGTACAAAAAAAATTCAAAATTCTAAATTAATTAATAAAATTTTTTTTCCAATGTGTCCCGGACCCCCTTATACAACAAACTATTTTATAAGTCTTGCATTGAAGAGTTATGAGTCCACAAACTGGCATTTTGGGAAAAAATAGTCTAAATTGATATACACTGAAGAGCAAAAACATTATGGCCACCAACTCAATAACGCGTTACGCCTCCTTTGGCCTGCAAAACAACTGCAACTCGCCTGGGCATAGATGCCACAAGTTCTTGGTACATGACTGGAGACAGGTTGTACCAAATGTCTAAGCAGCGGTCACGCAAAGTCGAGATATTTGGACATGGTGGTGTTTAAGCTCTGAGCTGCTGCTCCATGACACCCCAAATGAGCTCTATCGGATTAAGATTCGGCTAGTTAGGTGGCCAGAACATTAAGTGGAATTCATCAGTATACTCCTCGAACTACTCCAACATAATCCGAGCCTTGTGACTTGGGGATTACTTATTGATTGCTTATTTTCTCCAGCAGCAGTTAAATATCATTCTCACTTAATCACGTGCCCTCCACGTCATCCAAACGAGTTCATTGAAAAATGTGGGGATGGTCATAATGTTTTGGCTTGTCAGTGTATATTGATTATATAATGAATATTATCTATACAATTAGATTTTATTCAAACACATTGGCTACAAGAACTCAAACTATTTAAAAACTGATTCAAATACCGAGCATCAAGTGGAATAAAGTACTTTTAAAGTTCTCTATGCTTGTGCAGATTGTCAGTCACATTGACCAAGCTGTGCCAGACACAAGACCGACAACGTCAAGTAATGGCGAAGAAAAGTAATGGAAAGATGGATTCATGGCATTCGTACCACTCTCTTCCTTTGATCTGTGTTGAGTGTGAGTGTGATTTGAAAATGACGAAAATCTTGTACACAAACTTTCCAAATGAAAAGAAATTATAGATTTCTGCAAGTGGAGTATTGTGTACTTGGGGTACTCTTAAACCTGTAGGATTATATTACTCTTTTCCACTTATTTTCAGTCCAAATCGGATATTCCTGAAGAAACTGGAGACGCTATTAGTGCTTTGAATGGGGAGGGGGCAGAGAAAATTGCGTAAAGAAACAGAAGGATTACATTATTGTGTATGGAGTAGTAAATGATACATGCTTTCTACTTCCGAAAATCATACTTTGTAATCAGACTCAGCAAAAAATTAAATATAGGTAGTTTGAAGTGCCAACTCTAGTTATTCTAAATAAGTAAAAAATATAAAAGTACTCGATCAAAAAGAAAAATTCAACTTTTTCAAAAAGGTTTAGGAAACGCTCTATAGTGTAATTCCTAGCATGTCATGGGAAATACACAGCTTAAGAATATTATTTAGTATCTAAAGTAAGAATTATATACCAAGAAAACATGAAAGGGGAGATGAAATATATCTTCGGAATTGACAGTCACGTCTCTCATTTGAAATCCCCATTTTATAAACTGACTCATGCAAACGGGGGTGATCCTCAAAATATAAAACATTATGTACCCTACAAGTACTATGTGAACATGAGTTCAAAATTTGACGGTGCTTTAAAAATGCAACTAGATGTTTGGATCTTAAAAATAAATTCATGGATTTTTGCTATATATCTAGTTATAAAAATGAAATTAATTTAATAGAAACGTATTAATATACATTCGTAAAATAGTAATTTCAAAGAAATATTTCCCTTAAAAACATTTAGGTTTTTTGAAGTCAAAGTAGTATTTGTGTCACTTAAAAGCAGAAACAAACAGAAACAATCGTCCACGAGAATTTTAGGAATAAAACATGATTGTTTCGTTTAAGTATCACTAAGTAGAAGTGTAGGGGTAGATTTCAGGACAGTCGCCAAAAAACATTGATCTCTATCTTGACGAATATCAGTAGCAAAAAATATTTTCCTTGTGTATATTACGACAGTTTTTTACCAATCGAAATGATTTCAGCTCTGAATTTTCTTTCATTTAATAAATATTCATACAAAGATAGAAAATTATACAGCTCGCAATTGTAAAATGCGTAGAAAGGATTGCATTATGCCTAAAAATAAAATATCGCAAAAGTTTCCAAATCTTGCCGGTTTCATGGATCAACATACAAATTATTCGCATGATGATTTACTACAATGATCTAAGACTAAAATCCCCCTCACACACCATCCTCATTCATTAAAAAAAAAACGAATAAAACATGCCAGATTCATTTTTTTTAAAATTCAGCTAAATAAGTCATTTAAGCATAATTTTTAATTTAAAATAGCACATTTTTTTAGATTTTGAAATTATGTACTTGAATTGAATCGACAAACGTAAATTCCGAGAGAGGTATTGGTCGGTAGAAGTGCTTATAATAGTTTCCCTGATCAACAAATTTAGTTAATGCATACATTTAATTTGATTGTTGTCATAATAGCCCTGCAGAAGAACGACAAAAAAATACACGCCGACGTATTGACAATCTGAAAAAAATAGGGTTGTTATTTTTACTATTAGGTTGGCTAAGTTTTTACTATTGCCCCATGGGGAAATGATTTTAGCTATTTGAGAAATAGCCATTCTCGTTAGTATTAGGTTTCAACAGCACGTCAACAAGGAATCATACTCGTAAAATAAAACGTAAAAAAAAATCAGTCGCAAAGAATAGTTCGATCTTGGACTTACCGGTACGCAGACGAGGTGGGACAATCCAAATTACTCGGCAGTTCTTAAAAAGACTCACTCGACCCATCGGCCAGTTGCGCCTCTTTGAATAGGTTTTATTAGTGTAAAGACCAGATACGGGTACCAGATATTCTAAAGAGGGTGCTCATTCATAAAAGGTAAATATTTTTAAAGTAGTAAATCGGAGCCCAGCGTTATTAGGCAAATAGCTACGTTGAAATTTACGCAAAAAGTTTTGCACAAATATCTATCCCTTTTCATTTTGTTTTTGTCTGTTTTGTTTGAAGAATTGCGAAGCATAATAAACTAAAAAGTGGGAAGTCAAGGAAAAGGTCGAGAACCTTTAGTCTTGGCATCCTACTTTTTATATTTTATTATGCTTGCGAAAGCTCTTGGCAAAATATTGCTACACGTAAAATCAACAGAACATTTATGCAGCTCCGTTTTTTAACTTGATGGAGTGAATGTTACAACTTCCACATTCGGCAACAATATTTTTTAAATATTTAAGACAAAATACATAATTAAGTAATTATTATTATGTATATTAGTGTATTTTATATTAAATTCTCTCATTTACTACACAGTTGGTTGTTTCAGAATTATGAAATGGTTTTGAGTCTATAGATTTTTTTCATCACCAGATCTTCGTATAGCATCTGCGTTAAAGTTTTTTAAATTCTTATATATATTGATAGCAGTGTGTCGTTTTATTCCCATTTTCTTCATTTAAATATATTTGCCCATCCACCTACAAAATATATACAACCAAATTTCAAATTCTTACTAGTTTTAATTCTTATTTCCAATTCAAGGTATAATAAAACGTGCACACCTCAGTCATGTGAAAAAAAAAATATGCTTCTTAAAGTTCACTTCAATTGCATCCCGTTCATTTGTTCAAAATGAGATTCGGAAAAATTAACATCTAAATTTATGTCCTCATTTTCTTTTGTGCGTTGATTTCGAAATTCTAGATATTCAGAATTCGCCATTATGATCTATAACTTGTTGAAGGACATGAATCCAATAGGTTACTCTAAGAAATTATGCACATGAAATCACTATTTTCCTCTTTTTAATACTTAAACAGTTTGCAATATCTGTTAATAATGAGAGAAATATGTTTCTAATTAGCAATGTTTTTAAACGTCGTACAGTATCGCACAACTGATTGAGCTCAATTCAATTACAAGATTCATCACAATATCTGGATATTGTAACGTTCTGGAGACCGAATGGTTTGCTAAGAACAACTCAAAATAAAGTCCCAACTTTTTTTAATGGATTGAGAAATTTACACTATTTACATTTTAATTTGAATTCTGATCTATAGAACACAATGATCTTGGTCCTTCGGCTTTGAGCGTGGTAATAAGGGATTAAGACGCTGTGCAGATCAAACGTAATCGGTTAGCAACCGAGCTCCAAGAAAAACCTCGTTAAGTTTGAAGTCTTCCACCGTACCTTCAGTTGACACACCGAGTGACAGTTAATTGAAAGAGGGGACATCGAGCACCCCTGAAAATCATTTGGACGCTGAAGGAGATCTTTCAGATAGATACATTGGCAGATTTATTACTGGGGTCAGTGGGAGGGCCCTGCCGGTATTGTCTCATGATCCCAAGCTTTTGTTAGGAATGTCACTGTATGAGAGGGATTTGCAATGAAACACCCCAGACAGAAAGCGAAGATTTTTCTTTTTTGCCGAAGATTGCTTTCCCAAATAGGGATGCGACATCGATGTCGATGTTTTCAAATCAGAAAGCACGCATTAAATCAGAAAGCACAGACTGACTGCTTCACAACAGGTAGAGAAACATTTAAAATCGATCGTTATGGTTACTAACAGGTAACTAACCTTTGAAGGATAGATGTATAACCACCGTTTAGCAAACATCTTGTGACTTTTGTACCTGTATTTTAATGGCTGGTATTTAGAAAATTGGCCACCTGTCAAGAAAAGTCAAACTTAGAGCGCTCTTTGTAATCCCATAGAAATGTTTAAATCCGGATTTTATTTGACTTGGAGAAAATAAAGTATTTTAATTAATTACAAATAAAAGGTACTCAAAGGAAATTTCAAAACTTTCATTTCCAGTTTTTGCTGTATTTGTTTCCTTTTTTAATGACTGTTTTTAAATATCAATAAAAGCGTACTTTTAGACCAAAGTGAACAAGGATGAAGGGTCTGAAAAGTAGGGATGCGGCATCGATGTCGATGTTTTCTAAACATTGATGTTTTAGAAAAAAACATCGATGTATTGGAGCCGATGTCGCATCACTAGTTGCTAAACCAGTTTTAAGAAATGGGGAAACAAGTTTAAATACACTGAATTTTAAAAACATCGATGGTTTGGGAGTGATGTATTATCAACATCGATGTTTCAATTTTGAACATCGATGTTTTGCTATCGATGTCGCATCCCTATTCCCAAATGATCTCACATGAAACGAATGGATGTTACTTTAAAATGCACAAGTTTATCGCCGATATTGGTGACGTTTGAGGTTTAATCTAATGGCTGTTGATCCATAAAATATCATATACCTATTCGGAATTAGTTCTTGGGAATTTTTATTGACGAAGAGCTGAAAATCGTATTCGAAAAACAAACCAAGTGACCTCAAGTGAAAAAAAAAACCTGTGTACAGGAAGCACGTTCCGTTTTATAAACACTGCCATCATCAACATTTAACTTGATAGAAAAGTCTCTCTTATTGGGATGATTAAAAATATTGTTCATTATTGCATGTATTAATGTGTCCCTAAAAGGGAAAAGTACAACACATTTCCTTCAATTTCTTGCAATATAGCATTAAGCAAGCGCAAAAGCAGATTCTATTAAAAATTTAGTTAAGTATAATGTTAATATGTGGAAATGCGTAGAAAATTACAATATTCGCAGGGATTTCCCATATTCAGTCTCCGCATCTGACCGTGGTTCAAAATTGTGATGTTGTCCTCGGAACTTTCCCTTAGGTTATTGATCTCGTAAGTCGTCAATAGCCTATTTTGTTGCTCTAGTATTACGTTAATTAAAAAATACCAAAAAAAAAATTGACCCGTATTCAGTCTGTACTAGCACTAGACATCGACCGTATCGAATAAAGTAGGCATGGCTTGCTACTTCTACCGATCGCTCGGTTTGAAGATTTCGTGCTGAAAGTCACGTGACACTGGAAGAAAACACGAATCCTAGTAGGACTAAATGATGAATATCAAATATCACAATTTGGAATTTTTACTTTCGTTGAGCTGAAATCATATTCGAAAAACAGGCCTAATGATGCCAAGTTTAGAATACTTACAGGAGACACGTATTGCGCAGAAGCTTTACCACCGACTATATTTATTAGCTTGATAGAAAATGCTTCTCATTAGCTTGATAGAAAATGCCCCTCATACGCTTTTTAGACTTTAAAATAATTATTTTTGTGAGGTTCTTATTTATTGCCAATGTATTATTTTGTTTCAAATGTAGTTCTTGCAATTTCATGAACATAAAATGAAGTTCTTTTAACAATTCCAATAAAATCATAATTTATACGAGAGACATTTTCTTTCAAGCTAAATAAAAGTGGCTGTTGTGCTTCTGAGAAAAGTGTTTCCTTTAAGTATTACAAACGTGATGCCACTTGGGCTTCATTTTCGAATCCAATTGCAGCACTTCACACACAAAAAAAATTACCGCCACCGACATTTAGCCTTGACAGAAAAACCTCTCAAATTCAATACTTTAAGTATACTAAGTACATAACCCCGGAAGCAGAAAGTTCTTAAAACTGCAACGTACGTTGCAGAACAAACAAAGTCTTTACAAAACAATTTAAAAAAAAACTTTTATCAAAATTTTGGCTGATTTTTTTTTAAATCGTAAGTTACGATGTTCTGTAGTGCAAAGCGCGCTCCTTGCCACTCCTTTTTTTTTCTTTTCTAGCTACGGAACAACCTCCCTACACCGCCCAAATTACCACAAACACTTTATAAATAACACATCTTCTATGTCAATGACAAAATATTTAACTTCAAAACTCATCGACAGAATTGCAAATTCTGAAAGTATGCCTTGGTTTTAAATAAATAAAGTAAGTTAATTCATTTTGATGTTTTACTATCCACATGTATTAGAAAATAGCCGATAGTTGTGTTTTACGTCTATTTTTGATTTTACTTTAGTTTTCAAAATTCGGACAAAATGCCTGCAGAACAATTGCAATTACTGGAGTTGTGTTGCAGAACACTGAATATAATTGTGACCTGGGTGTATAACTTTCATGTTTCCAGTCCTAGTCTCTTTCCTTTTCACCTAGTCTTCGGAATCTGATACCATGGTGACCCCCTGATATAGTGCTGTAGAAAAATGTCTGATAATTTTCAGTTCCAATAAGAATTTTCTCTAGTTTCAAATCCCAGGTGCACATGACTGAGGACCACCGATTTTTTTAAATCTTGTTCCAAGAAAGATATTTTACATATTTTATTCCTGGAAACTAGCACATAATTTATGCTAATCGTTTCGTTCCTTCATTCATGGATTACTGGTATCCATAGAAACCTAACCTGGAGACGTCATTGACTTAGTTTTCCGTCCAATCTTCCGTTTCGATCGCTGTGGCCAACCAGATCGATTACGAATTTTGTCCCATCGGCTGCATTTTTTCACCCATTCATCTATTTCCCTTTTGTGCACGCCACATAAAGCCACACCCAAATAACAAACCGCGGAAAAGTGTCATGTATCGCTCTTTAGTGGCCAACGCTGGTTCTTTATCGCAGATGAATGATTGATAAATTCTAATTATCGGATGAAAAAAGCCATAAGTTTTTTTGCTTCGCACAGTATCGACGTGGAAAACGAATGTGACTCGAATGATTAAAAGCGCGCGGAGAACGGAGAAAAGCGCAAATCTATTTCACAGAGACGAGAGTTTTTGTTATTATGAAGAGAGAAAGATCGATTGTTTTCAGTGTTTCTTGTGAAATATTCATCAGCATAACACAAAATGCACACATTCCAAAATTTCGGGATTGTTAAGCTTTGGTTTCCTAAGAAAGTGGAGCCGTTATCTAACTGCCGTGATACGTCATGATTCCGCGGGCAGAACTAGACGGCCGTCTAAACAAAAATCCCGACGTGTCAACTTAGACGGACAGAATACGTTGGAGAATGGGCAACACAGACGGCTGTCGTGGTTTGTTTTATTCGAGAAACAAAACAAAGTGGTTTTTTTATTCTCTAGTTTAAAGATTCTAACTTCGGGATCGTTGAAGGTAGAGTGAAAATTTCAACAGATTTCAAATCAGCGTAAATTTCTACACCAGATCGATATCAAAAACAGTTTTATTATTCAATTATTTACCATTTTATTATTTATTAAATAATTACTTATTTATTTAAAGAAAATCATATTTAAGGTATCGATCTGGTGTCAAATTTTCCGCAGCTTTCAAATCCGTTGAAATTTTCATTCTTTGTTTAGCGATCCCGATTTTACAAAACCGAATTAATCAATGGCAGTCAAAAATGTTTATTTATTTCGCTCCTCTCCGTTCGAATCGTTTGGAGCAGGAAATGAAATCTGGCCGCTACAAGAGAAAAAACGTTCCCCATCTGTTTGAGTCCGCTATGACGCCAGTCATGGAAATGGCGGCTCCGATCATTTTTGTTACGCTCACAAACAACGCTCTCTAGGAAACCAACACCATGTGTTAGTATAAGCAACGTTTTAGTGACGTCACCCACCGATACATCACGGCCGCTAGATCACGGCTACGCTTTCTTAGGAAACCGAAGCTTTACTAGCCACCCTTCCCACGTAGTAAGTACATTGGTACCATGACATAAAGGACAAGGCACGTTCATACATTTTTAAAAACCGGCCATAGTCTTTCTTGCAATATTGTCAACGTTTTATAAACTCGTTGTTTCTGTGGTGAATTAGGCGACTCGAACCATCACCCATTTGATTAACTTTCAAGTACCACATTTCACTTGAAATGCATATTTTTTATTCAATGTGGGTTACTGGTCTATCCTGATGATGGGAATAGGAGTACAGTAGATGAACCTGAGTGAAAAACAAAAATATTCTTTACCGTCCTCGTGGTTAATTCAACGGGGTATCTCGGCACCTGGTATTGATGGACAAGATATCTCGTCCATCAGGATCTGGTCAATCGTAATTAGAAGAAAACTGACCAGATATTAATCTCATCGTCATAAAGAAATCGGCAATATCTTGAAAACTAGGTATCTACGTACACAAAATTCGCCAAATCTTGATGGACGAGATATCTTGTCGAAACCTCTTGGAGGGGTTAACACGTGACTGCGCATAATACGTATAAATTCAAATCAGAATCATTTGATAATTTTCCAAAAATGTGCTTGATTCCCATAAGTATTAAACAATGCTTATTCGATTAGACAAATTAAAAATAAAATAATAATCAACTTCATAATGAATTCCAGTAAACAGTGACCTTCTCGCCTAGTATGTCAGTGCAGCAGGGTATTGCTTCTCATTTTATATTTTTTTTACCTGTTCTGCATTTTTAACATGTATATGGTAAACGTTTTTTAACTATGTCTTAAATCATACATTTTAGCTTTCCATGTGGATGGGAAATCCCCATCGGCATTTTATTTGACATAATTCAAATTTTTGTCATGTTGTACATTGAATTGGTTTTTAAATCTATCGTTAATGTTTTACCTATTACTACTTTTAAACCTGCATAGTTTATCATCTATTTTATGCTATTTTTAACTGTCATCTACATTTTTATGAGTTTCAAGCATTTGAATCTTTTACTTACGGTTTTGATCTTTTCGAATGTTTTAACTTTATTTTGTTTTCGTGCTGTTCATATACACGAAATTGAGACCACTGTTTATTGTTCTATCGACTGTCTGATTTTAAACTGTTTTTTATCGGATAGTATTTTATCTTGCGTTTGGTTTATTTCTGGCTCTGCTTAATAAAATTCAAACCAAACCTAGTAAACAGTATCCAAAACAATATACTTTATTGGTGAAGACATTTTGAAAGCGTTATGATTCAATACTGATTGTGTAAGATCTTTTAAGTTCGTGTTTCATCTCAGTTCATACATCAATCTGTATAGTTTCGTCTCAGTTCATACATCAGTCCATATAATTTCGTCTCAGTAAATATAGATTCATATCAGTCCTTTGTAGAAAGTGGACTTCTGTATATTCGGCTTGTAGACATTCGGCATTTAAAAAAATTTCCAATCCTTTATATCAGGGCTCGAAATACCCGGGTGCACAGGTGCACTGTGCACATGAAAATAAAATTGTGCACCTAATTTTTTCCCGATAGGTGCATGCCGTGCACCTAACGTTAAAAAAGGGGAAGGAACATTTTTTGTTATTTTGATGCTTGAACAAAATATTAGTATCGACTTCTCTCGCTCTAAAGAAAGTATTTAAAATTCCTTAATACACATTATGCGAAAACAAAATCGCTGGGCCGTAACTGGTTTATACAGGAGGAAGGTTTACTTGTGTCACTACCACCAGAACTTTCCGATGATCGAAACATTTTCCAGATGGCTCTGTTGATGAACTGTCGCAACATCCTTGCGCCGGAGTATTTAGAAATGTTTAAATATTTTTATTTACTATCTACTACTAACCTATCTAAACATACCCAACTAATAAAGTAGTTTACATTATATCAATGCTCTTATATTACGTTTTTTTTTAAATGTGCAGATAAAATTTAACCTGTGCACCTAATTTAATAACTTAGGTGCACCTTGTGCACCTGTATTAAAAAATCTATTTCGAGGCCTGCTTTATATCCACCTTTAAAATTTTATAATGTAGACGCATTTTCTGTTAAGATGCCAGGTAAAAGCTTGTAGACATTGCTGTTAAACAGGAGCATAAACAGAGAAGGCAGGGACTCTGAGGTCCCATGCCCACACTTAAGTGTTGACTTTTCTTATTTTTAAAGTATTACTACAATTAAAATTTAAATATTATTTTTATTCTTCAAAATAATACGTATTGTACCCGCATAATTGCTATTTTATGAATTAATATTGACTACGAATTATGAAAAAAATTATTGTGAGCAGTTTATTATTAACTACTTTTACTATTGCCACAGCCACTTTCTACAATGATACGAAAGTAAAAAGTGAATTTCCTGAAATAAGGGATTGGTTGTTTGCTTAATTTAATTCAGGTAATTTGTTACGCAATTTATTTTAACTGTACATAAAAAAAATTCCATTTTTAATTTTGGGCCCCGCTGGAATAAAATGTTGATACTCTACTGCTACTATATACTCTAAACAGCCAAAACATTATGACCACCGACTCAATAACGCGTTACGCCTCCTTTGGCTTGCAAAACAGCTGCAACTCGCCTGGGCATAGATGCCACAAGTTCTTGGTACATGACTGGAGATAGGTTGTATCAAATGTCTAAGCAGTGGTCACGCAAAGTCGAGATATTAGGACATGGTGGTGTTTGAGCTCTGGGCTGCCGCTCCATGACACACCAAATGTGCTCTATTATAGCGAGTTAGGTGGCCAGGACATTAAGTGGAATATATCAGTATGCTTCTCGAACCACTCCAACACAATCCAAGCCTTGTGACATGGGGTGTTGTCCTGCTGGAAGATTCCATTTCCAGTTCGGAAGACAAACGCATGTAAGGGCGCAACTGATCCGCAATGATGTTCTGATAGTTCGCAGCATTCATGGTCTGTTCTACCACAACTACGAGTCCCAGAGTCGCCAATGAGAACGTCCCCCAAAGCATAATACTGCCACCACCAGCCTGTGTATGACCTGCTGTACAATAGGGGAGAAACTGTTCCACTGGAAGACGGCGTACCCTGACGACCATCGACGTGATGAATGAGAAATTGGGATTCATGTGACCAGGCAACTCTCTTCCACTCATACATGGTCCAGTCTCGATGTTACCGGACCCGCTGTAAGCGTAATTGACGATGACGCTTGGTCAACAGAGGCACACGAGTGGGACGTCTGCTGCACAGTCTCATATCCAACAGTATCCGCTAACCTGTGTGTTCCGAAACACTTGCGCTTGGACCTGCATTGTATTGGGCAGTCAGCGAGCTGAGATACTGTCTCGCGCCGATTTTGCTTTACCAAGCGCGACAGTCTCCAACGTCCTTTTTCTTTGTTGACGCATGGACGACCAACACCTTGGCGTCTACTACTGGTGTCACCGTCATTTATCAACTTTGCATGAATACTAACAACGGCAGATCGTGAACAACCTACCAGTTGTGCAATTTCGGTGATACTCGTTCCGAGTCTTCAGGCCGTTACGATCTGCCCTCTATCAAATTCGCTTAGATCAGCAGCCTTTCCCATCACTCGCAAAACTAAGTGCAAGAATGATTACTTACCTTCTCCAGCATCAGTTAAATACCATTATCCCTTAATCCCGAGCCCTAAACGTCATCCAGACGAGTTCATGAAAATTTTGGGGATGGTCATAATGTTTTGGCTCGTCAGTGTACATTGATGCCTAGTAAAAGTGAATGCCACGGGGAAAGGATCCAATGAGCAAAAATAAGACGCCCAATGAAAACTAACATAATTTAAAATTTATTTATAATTAACTTTAAATCTGTAAATCAAAACTTATCTGAGTGTAATAAATAGAAATTGTGATATTCTAATAAGAAAAAGTTTTGAGTATTTTTCTTAACTGAAATTGACACACTTTTATTGATATTAACAAACAGTCATTAAAAAAAGGAAACAAATACTATAAAAACTGGAAATGAAAGTTTTGAAATTTCCTTTGAGTACCTTTTATTTGCAATTAATTAAAATACTTGATTTTCTCCAAGTCAAATAAAATCCGGATTTAAACATTTCTATGGGATTACAAAGAGCGCTCTAAGTTTGACTTTTCTTGACAGGTGGCCAATTTTCTAAATACCAGCCATTAAAATACAGGTACAAAAGTCCCAAGATGTTTGCTAAACGGTGGTTATACATCTATCCTTCAAAGGTTAGTTACCTGTTAGTAACCATAACGATCGATTTTAAATGTTTCTCTACCTGTTGTGAAGCAGTCAGTCTGTGCTCTCTTTCTGATTTAAAGATCAATAAAACATATTTTTAAAGGTATCAAGATTTGTAATTTTCGGTTTGAGTGTAGAAGATTAAAAAGATTTTTTCAATGTTGTACATGCGCTTACTAAAATTATTCTGTTCTAATGCTCTCGGGGATACAGAAAGAAAAGGTAGGTAGGTATTTTAATTAACGTCGCACTGGAGCAACACAACGGGCTATTGGCGACGATCCGAGTTCAGACCCGAAGGGAAAGATCCTAGGTAAAACCCCACGTAATTTGAACCATGGTCAATTGATGAGGCCACACTTGAGGTGGCACTCCACCTCTCCAAACTTCCACACCACGCCAATGTAAGGGAATATTTTGAGGCAACATTTTTTAAATTTCAATTAGCTTAGCGCAAGCATGTCAAAATCGCTGTCCACAAAGAATATCTTTACTGCCCTACAAACATATCAGTATTTAACAATAATTTTACTGCAATTTCGTAGCTTGATTAAAAAAAAAATTCCTTTTATTAATAACGTATTACAACATTCGCCAATAATCGATTACTAGTTGTGTTGCATCGATGTACCATTTACCCATTGATAACAGCAGATATTTTACCAGCCGATAACAAAATAATACCTACTACGCTATAAGTCTTTTACTGCCTTACTTGGTGTGCCTATCAGTAAATATTTCGCTTTCAGAAAAGAAGCAAAAATATGCTTATTTACATTACGACACTTCCAAAATACACGGACTTCTGAAAAACAAGATGGATGACAAGATTATAAACAAATTGGAGCTAATTTTGCTCTACCGCTTTAAAATAAAATCCACTCTAACACTGCACCCCATGTAACACTGTGTCACACCTTTCATTATACAAAACGATTACTAAAACGATTAATTACCAATTCCAAAGGGTAACAACTCGATATTTGAATGCTATGTAGTTGTTTCTCAGTTGTTCTTAGTAATCGTTTCGTACACTTAACTCATATCATAATTTTTTTGACTTGTTAACCTTTGGAACTAAGGTATTGATATCATCTCGGTAGAAGCACATAATTTATAATTTTATACACTGAGGTGATGGTAACTTTAAGTTCATTTTTAGAGATCATTGATGGTTCTTTAAACTACGAATTATGTCTCAGATTCAGCAGTAGTATAAGAAAAGGTAATAATTTGAAGCATTGTAGTTTCTAAATATCGTTTAGAATGGTTTGATTGAAGCAGTTTTTTGTGAAACAATATTTACAGTTCAGAAACAGTAGTGAACCTTTTTTCCCTAAAAAACAACAGATACAAAAGGCATACGCAAGGAATGATATAACTCTAAATTCCTTATGTTATGCCAAGTATATAATTCCAATTTCAAAACCCCGACATATTAGAAATTTCTGTCGGTGATTAAAACTAGATGTTTTTAACAGATCCGAATTTTAATCTTTTCAAACAAACTAAATTTTCCAGCTTCCGTTCTTGAACAACTATAATTATCTCTTGAAAACCCCATCATGAATTTTCCATATCGAAAAGAACTGCAAATAACTCAGTTACCTGAAAAATAAGAACCACCAGAAAGTATTTGCACTCCGAAATAGTGTTCTTCAAAACCTCTATTTCCCTTTTACCTTATTTTTATATTGAATCCTACCTCAAATACTAATCACCGCATGAAAAAAAAATGCGTTTATAAAGTCTTTATATTTATTTTGTTTTCTTTCCCTTTCTTAAATATATGTGTTCGAAAAATTATAATTTTTATTCTCACTTAAAGTGAGATTTTCAATAAACTGCAGTGACGCTATTTTTTTCTTGTTGTTAGTTATTCTAATCGGAACACGATAAATAACGTTCCTTTCTACCGACCGTTCCATATAATTTCGCTCGGAACACCTCTCCTTAATTACGACTCGTTCGAACGCTGTAATTACGAATGCGCAATAATATAGTTCCCCCCGGCCGGCGCACGGTCCATCTGCCCGCCGCGGAAGAATACAGATCTCCTCGAGATCGAAGGCAGCGACATGGACGCCGAACGAAAAAGAAAAGGCAGGCTCCTGGCAGAGTCCGCCATGACACTCGACAAAGCGACTTCGCGAGGCGGCAAATTTTCCAAAACAATACCGTTTTCGCTATGTTTACCTCCCTGTCTGAGGACCAAACCTTGAGCGGAGCGTCGCCATGTCCGAGGGACTAATTTTCTGTCTGATTTTGCTCTCTGCCGTCACAGGTAAGGTGGTTTCTTTTTTCATAAACAAACGGAGCGTCAAAATCATCTGATTGAATGTGGGTGGGGAGAAAGGGGGTGCTGGTCGGAGCAAAAGATGCGTGTGTAGTGTTGGTTTCCCTGCCATACTAAGCGATATCGAAACGGTTTTTGTTTTCTGAATGGCAAAGCATGTTTTACTATTGTGGTGGATTTTTCGTCAGGCTTTCTCCTTTCCTTTCATTCACTGAATGTTCAGTTGGTGATGCGTGTTTGTCTGTTTCTTCAGAAAATCATATTAGATCCGTACCTACAGGAACAATAACATATACATTTTTCTAACCTGTCTTATTTTCAGTTGGTTTTAGTTATTTAATTTGTATTATCACCTTGGTGTTGATTAAAATATATAATTTTGACGTTCAAAAGGTTTTTCTAGACAGCCTGGTTTTACTTGTGTGAGAAGCTTTTCCGAAATATTGCTTTCTTCATTCATTTATAGGTTTGTGAAATTTAAATTGAAGTATACAACGCTGTTTATGTGTGCTGCTGCTTCTTTTAGAAAAGATTTTTCAATTAATTTTTTAAGGCACTAAAGATTATAACTTTTTAGAAGCTATTTGTTTTGAATTGGCTTCGTTTTCTCAACTTTTATTCTAGTACTACATATGTGGGGAATAAAAATAACGTCTTGTCTTTGAAAACGCTATGATTCTTGAGCGAAATTAAGAAAATTCCTTTTAATATGAAGTATATATAGCAGCTCTATTGATGATAAACCATATTATTGTAGTTTTGAATCTAGTCTACCAAAGATTAAAACTTAAATACATTTGACACAAGGCATTTACATTTTCAGAGAATGATAATGACTACAAAAATTTTCATTGCTGTGAAAGAAAGCAAAGAAATCTATATTTCGCTGCTAAAATTGTTGTAAATATCACTTTATGTTACGGTGTTAAAAATAAAATAATAACACACATTTTATTAATTTCTTATGATGCATAAAATCCAACAATTGTGATGAAACATTTTCTTGATCTTTCCAATGATTGGAATTAGCCCTAATCATCGAGTGATAGAAAGGAATGTTAAGCGTGCTAATTCCGTCAAAATGGTATAAAACACAATAGAAATACGACTTAGACATGTCGGGATACAATTTTGACAATTATTATATTGAGATTTGTAATAATTATGCATTAGAATTCTTCGGATCCCAATTTAGTGTATTCCTGTTACACAGAATTTCTTTTAAAACTGTTTGCAATATTATCGGTGGCATCCGAAGAGAGAGAGATTATTCTGTCTCTCGGTTAATGTTATCTAAAACCAAGAGCCTAAATTACACAAATTGCTTACATTCAAAGTAAATTTTGTGATAAAACAACTGATAACATTTGTAAATGATCTGGGACAGTATCAGTTTTTTCCAGCATGCATATTTCTTTGATAATATATTTTTTTCTTCAATAGCACTTGTTTTAAATGAGCAACACGGACAAAGAATTTTTCTCGATAAAAGAGTGTATGGGAATATGTTTGTAAAATCAAACGGTTGTACCACCTTATTTAATTTGTTTCTTATTTTATCAGTTACACTTTTATAAAATGTCACGCTAGTAATTTACTGATACCATTTTATGATTCTTCCAAAGAAAGAATGTATTTTTTTCATTGCGAATCTTTTTCTGTAAAGCTCAATGTAGATGGCGCTAGTGTTTTTGAAGGCAAAGGTTCGTCATGTACGTATTCCTTAATACAAAACGAAATAAAATCTGGTGGTTTTACACTGATAATCCATCTTATAACACACACTCTTGTATAAAATCTTCTTAGCTACATGAGACGACTTTAAAACGACTTAACGACTTAAAAACGTCGTTTTGAAGCTTTACATTTTCCGAAACCTTTCTTATACTTAAGGCTACAAATTATCCCTAATTAAACATTTTTTTAAACTTACTCATTTTTTACAAAATGTAATCCATTAATAATTATCACTTAAAGCTTAATGACTCGAATCTTTTCTTTCAAAGAAGTGGTATATAATTTTCTTTAGAGAAAATAGAGCAATAGAAGTCCGAGAGGTTTTAAAGAGTTTTGAAAGAAATTAATGTATAAGATTACGGACCAGGATTGAACTGATCAATAAAATTATAACAAAGTTTTCAACGAATTAATATAATATGAAAATTTTAGGCTGTATTTTCCTTGGATGGTCATACTTAAATAGTGAAAAGCAGAATATAATATTATTTTGAGTGATTTCTTATGCTGATGTATTTGAAAGGGTTACTGATAGAAAAAATAGTCTCTCAAACATTTATTTAAGAGTGTAACTTTGTTTTCATATCACTCAATAACACAGTATTTGGTACTCTAGATCTTTAGGGACTACCATGGTTCACTGGGTTTACCCACTGCCTTTGAACTGAAGGCGGCACATGTTCGATTTCTGTAACTATTTTGGATGTATGTATCTCTTGTTTCAGTAAAAAAAATTCTAGTGCGTGCACGCCAGTTTCTTGACGGATAAAACATTTCATGGCTCAATACATATGCCCCTTGCGTCGTATTAAAAGAAATTAACGAAATTTTTAACTATAAACGTTTTATTCTAGCCCAAAATACTTTTCAGAAATATTTCGAGTAAAGAACTGGTTTTTTTTCTCTTTGCAGAGATCAATTTGATGATGAGATCTTGATAATTTTATATCCGTTATTCCGCTTGTGATAAGAGTAAGAGAGAGAGAGAGAGAGAGAGTGTGTGTGTAATGAACATCTTTCAACACGAGAATTTTTCAATCAGATTGCGAAAATGATAAAAATGTCGCTCTTTAAGTTCAGATGAAAAGCAGGCCTTTTACTAGAATTTCCGCTCTCAAGAAACTTTAATAAAGGTTTTGGATTCGCCTTTTATCCCCTTTTCAGTGTTTCAGATGTGGTTTGGTGGAAAATCTTGTTAATATTCTTCATTAATGCTAATTTTAATCCGCGCTAAAAACTCTTTACTTGAAAAAATACACACAAAAATTAACTTCATTTTAATGTGTTTTGTTTAGTCTATGTCAGAAAGAGAAATTTGTGTATTGAAAGTGCTAGTATTTTTGCCATACAGTTTGTAATCTAATTTTACATTTTAAGTTAATGTATCGTACTTGCACTGATGGATATATTTAAAAATATGCACATGCAACTGAATATTTGAGTCGGTAGATTGGTTTGCAAGTAACATCGCATTTGGAGCAACACAACAAGCTATTTACGACGGTGTGGGATCTAACCCTAAGCAAAACGTCCGTGGACAACACTACGTGATTCTGAACCACGGTCAGATGACGATGTCCCACCTGAGCTGAAACGACAGATTTAACGTGCACGTGCTCCTTGTACACGACAATCTTTGGTTGAATTCGAACTCGCAACCCTCCGGTTGTTAATGCGTTACTCTTCCGACCGATCTACTGAGGCCTCGAATATCCAAGCATCTCAGTATGCTATAAAAGGTGGCAGATTTCGGTAGATGTTAACCTTTGACTGCTGTCATGGGTCTCACAGACCCCTAGTCATTTTTGACAGGTAGTTTCCACCCCTTAAAGTGAATATTGGTCCCTGTCTTATTCAGTACCTTCCTACTACGTCCAACAGAAGCCACATTCCAAGACTGGTTTGGCTGACCCAACTATTTCGTGTTTTACACTATTTCATTTCCCCCGTGGTCTCTTAGACCCCTTCACAGCATTTACGTTACCGTTCTTGTTGAATGAAATAATCTAAGTTGGAATAGGGAATTTCGACAGAGAGCCCAAAATGACAGCAAATATTACTAATAAACGACATGTGTATCTTACACACACACAAAAATCAGGACATTGTTGATAATTTGTCGGAAGTAGAATACTGGGATAGTGAAATTTCGGATAATATTATTGAAAGCGAACACAAAACGGATTCAGAAATTTAGGCAGATGAAGATGAAGACATTTCAAGTGCGTCTTCACAAGAATAATATTTCTACCTAAAAAAAAACTTCGAATGGGATGCTCGGGGGGGGGGGGGGGCTAATCATGCCGTTAGAACACCAAAACACAACATAGTTTTACAGTTTCAAAAGTTGAAACGTCCTGCAAAATTAGGTCCGAAAGCTGAGCCTGAAGAGACATGGAATCTACTTAACTAATATAGTGATATAAAATATATTTCATGTTAAGAATTTAATTATCTAAATTTAAAATGTATAAATAATGACTATCCAAAGAATCTTTCATGAAAAATATTATATTAATCAACTGTATACGCACTTTAGTGAGCGAGGTCTGAGAGACTCCACCACAGTAGTTACGAGACTGTTTGTGACACAGCAGTTAAGGGTTAAATACATGAATACAGGTTTGCGGGAATTTACGAGCATAGTTTCGTATTTTACTAACGTGTTAATGAGACCGTAAACTATCCAACGTAATCATTTAATTTCGTAACGCACTACTTTTTAATGTGAATGATTTATGTAAACTCTACTCATGTCTGTTAAAAATAGATTTAGACTAAGAAAAAGTTATTTTTAAAAGAAATGACATAAATATCTTAAAACCATCAAATTAGTTGAGTTCAAAGAACAGTACTCAATTACTGTTTCAATTCATTCCTAGTATTTCATTTTAATTACGAAGCGAATCCAAAAAATTTTAAACTGGAAAGTAATCGCCAAATTTTCTAAAAAACTGAAAATGTGTGAAGAATGCAAAGAAATTAAGAAAACCATAAAGAAACGTGCATTTGGAAAAATGTGAATGAGAAAAGAGTAAAAATTAAACAGTTAAAACCGAAATTTTTTACTTTGCATGCATTTAAAAACAACAGGTGAAATATGAAAATGCGTGTTTGTGCTTGCCAATGCCTCTAATCAGAATTCTGATAATCTTCTAAGGAGTATGTTATCACATCTTATAGCAAAGATAAAAAATCATTATTCTTCTATGCATTGTTAGACTTTATAACATTTTCGCGTCCAAGAAAATATATGTGCTTTAGAACGTGAAACGAATAATAAAGAAAGTTCAACGGTCCCTCTATGGCCGTATCTTTAGGCTGTTATGGACATAGCCAGAGATGCCAATTACTAAGGATTATCCGTAGTTTCTACAGAAGTGAATCGGGTACTACGGATTACGGAATCGATTATTTTTTCTACGGAAAATTCATTTTTATTTATTTTTCATAACACATCAATTAGTTTACACTTATTTCTGTATTTTTTTTTCATTATTATAATATTTTTTTTTTTGATAAATGGGAGAGAGTGCTTAGATTTAATTGTAAAATGTTTTTTACATATTATTCATTCATACACAATTGTTGGACCTATTTTGTATTTTCACGTATAATATTCCTTACTAATTATAAATAATATAATGTGTTGCATATATGTTTCAAATTTGTAATTAAATATTTGAATTAATGATGTGTGTGTGTGTGTTATTAAAGCCGATTTCTTAAATTTTTACTTGACTCCTGAAAAATTCTTAAAACTACGGATTTTTTTCCTTTGGTACTACTGAAAACCTCCATCGCAGGTTGGCCATCTCTGGATGACCACCGCTACAAAAACTAACCTATGATACAATAGTATGTATAGCAGTATAACCAATCTCCACCAAAAAGTACTTTTTAGTAGACTAAGACTACGGATTTTTTTCCCTTTGGTACTACTGAAAACATCCATCGCAAGTTGGCCATCTCTGGATGACCACCGCTACAAAAATTAACCTATGATACAATAGTATGTACTAGGGGGCCTGCCCCCTGCTCGCTAACGCTCGCCAACCCCCGGAGGATTGCTTCGCAATCCTTATTGGTTCGCTGCGCGAACCTATGCTCGCTTCGCTCGCCTCAATGAAGACATGTGTCCTAGCAGAAGGGATTGTTTACAAAATATGTTACCAAATAATGTTTTTCAAATCTAAATTTGCTGTATTACAGAAAAAATATATACAGTATCTCTAAAATCAGAATTCAAATGAAAACTTTGTGCAAATTTTGACTCGAAATGTGAGCGTTGCTTTGGAAATTGAATACCCAGCATGTTGTTTGTGTATACATTTTCCCAGCACTCAAACGACCCACACTTTTTCATTGAGTTTGTTGCCGAAAGTTGTAGTGGAAGCGTCTTGTTGAACTATAATTGTTGGCCCTGAAAAGCACCGTTTTTTAAATGGCCCTGAAAAGATCCTCCGCTTTCTTTGATTTCTATTATAAACTAACTGCAACAGCTCATTAAAATTTCTTTTTTTTTTTCAATAAAATTTCATCCGATAACGCTATAAATTCTATCGATGCGCGAGACTTAGCGATAAACAAACAATCGTACAGTGTTGCCAAAACGCGAAAACAAATAACGTCTTTTTTGCTTGCCACGTAAGAGAATTATATATATAGATAGCAGTATAACCATCTCCACCATGAAGTACTTTTTGGTAGACTAAGACTACTGATTTTTTTCCTTTGGTACTACTGAAAACTTCCATCGCAGGTTAGCCATCTCTGGATGGCCACCGCTACAAAAATTAACCTATGATACAGTAGTATATATATAGCAATATAACCAATCTCCACCATGAAGTGCTTTTTGGTAGACTAAGTTGCTCTGTCTTTCACACTCCTTTCTAAATTATGACCGGATCTATAAGCTGTAATGGACGATTAACTCACAGACAACATCCATTTCTCTCGCAAGAATGGATCGTTGTAGAAAAGTGTATTTTTAGAACTGAAGAGTCAAGGAGGAAGATCTCTATTCACTCCATCGATGACAGCCGATCGATTTTCCCATTCACAATATAAATGAGGACTGATGTTTTATGGCTTCCTCGTTCTTAACCGTGGGCATCAATTCCTGCGTGAGCAGATTCCTGCCAACTGTAAAATCCAAACTGTCGTTCCCTTGAGACGTAAATTCTTTTTTCTAGTTCGGTCATTGTTTCGTATTTGTTGGAGAAACTGTTTGTGTTCAGCGTGAACTATCCACAGTGCTAGTCAAAAAGGAAGTATCCCGAAGTTTCAATTAACGGTTGTTGGTAGTTGAGGTAGGTAGTTAATCAACGTCACAATGGAATAACACAACATTGGCGACGGCCTGGAATCAGTTCCGTAGGGAAAGATACGAGAACTACCCTTTGTAATTATGAACTACAGTCCGATGACAGATTGACGGCAGTTAAAAGTCGTGTTTTAAAATATCTGACGACTCTTGAGAACAGAATGCGTCCAACACTGTCGTAGCCCATAAGCACGGCATCCCGTGTTGGAACAAAATTGTAAATTATGTTTCTAATGTACACTTTCGCCATTGTCACAACTTTATGACTACCTGTCACCGAACCATTCGCGTGATGCCCAATGTACCAGCATTTAATGAGATCCGTATCTGATTGGCTGCTGGTGTTTCTCATGCAAAAAAGATATTCCAAACACCACCATCCATCCTTTAAGTTGAATAAAAAGAAAATTCAGAAGTTGAAATATATAAGAAACAATGGACTTTACTTGATAAATATTGGCATTTTTGTGGGTTCATATGATCCCTAAAATAGGGTAAAAGCTATTCACAAAAATAGATTCCTTTTTTTTTAATACTTTAATTTGGATATAAAAGTTTTCAAATCAATTAAATATTATTGCATATGAGAATAATAAGTATTTATGGAGCTGGCGATAATTCAGAATTAAGCGCTTGTTTTGGATTCCAATTTCATTCGAGCACAATTGATGCGATAATTCATCTTACATAATCCTCTTTAGGAAAGAAATGTCGGTGGAAGTTGGTCCATACAGGCACTCTAAGAAGCCAATTCATTCTTTTATTAGAGATAAGATTCTCCGTTTAGGTGACTTGTTATGATTCTGTGACACTTGACTTTGCTGTGTTAACTAAACATATGAATGGTCTTAAAATAACTCGTTTTATCTTCTTTTCACACTGAGTGAATTGGATAACATTTGAATGTAAAGCATCCATCCCTACTCGTATTTGGTCTAGAGGATTCTGTTTCCGAATTTTCTTTGAAATATTAATTTATGTCTCTTCATTACATAAACAAATGTTCCCAATGGAAGTCAATGTTCTATTACGTAACTGATAGGGATATAAACTTATTGGTCCTCCCCTAAATAATTTTATGAAGAGGGGCAACTAATACTGATGACCAATAGAATTACCAATGAATAATAATAAAAAGTTGTTTCAGTAGAAATCTAACAAATACAATGGTTTCCCACTACGCTAACCACCTGTGAGTTGTAGGGTGCTCTAGTTGGATTCCTTTAGGGGTGTATTTTTCTCTCTTCAGTGTCAGTCAAACTTCCCTTGTATGTGTATGTATATTACTTGAAGTTGTGTTTGCCCCCCGCGTGGCCAAATATGGCTCTTGAGTCATAAAATCCCAATCAACCAACCGTACGCTTTTCTATGTTAGAATTTTACTTGCCATCCTTTCAGTTATTTCTTCAAGTTGTTTGTTGCCGATGTGTTCTTTCCCTTGGTCCCTATAAACTCTTTTTTTTTTGTTATTTATCTCTTATTTGGTATTCTTCGATTTTTTAGTGCTGAAATTCCAAACATATTTTATATAACTATAATTATTTTTTTATGAAAAAATAACATTGTGCAAATTTTCGTCTGAATGCATTAGTGTGTGATTTTACCTATTAGAGCTTTGTGTCCACGAGCCTAATTTACCACGAAATACATATACCGTTGGATTGTTTGTTTTAAAATTACGGATATTTGACAAAAATCACACAACCAAGATATATTTACCAGCGAAAACTCTTCATCTAAGAAGCACATTCAATATATTTCCGGTGTGCACCTTTAAGACTGGAACTGTTGATAAATCGTAACTTAAAATATTTTAGAATCCGAACAATTGTTCAGATGTGCTGATGGCGTAAATTAATTTAAGTTAATACTTTTAATTTCTCACAATCTACGAATTAGTATATGTTAGTTAGCATGAAAGCTTCGTATCTCACTGTGAAGGGGATATAGGTTGCTCTTTATACCGGCCACAAAATCAGCGTCTCATCATTAATAACGGTTTGTATCATCTAAAGTAGTACTAAATCACATCACATATATAGGGCATTTGGTACATATTCAAGCTAGTCTCATACCAAATTAGAACTTCGCCCTAGCGGTAAATGCTTAAGAATAATTGAATTCGCATTTTATGTTTGCAAATTATGGAAACCTGGACAAAACATCAAAAATTCAATAGGTACTCCAATTTTGGAAATCATCAAGAACGAAATAACAGATTACGCGTGAAAGTAAGTCTAGACATCATCTAATGTAGATTGTTTTTGAAAATATTAGATAGATCTGTAAAATGTTTTTTTTTTCCTCATTTATTTTATTTTTAAACGTTCTTAAATTGAATAAAGAAAACCCGTGTATTATCTTTTGATGGACCAGGAATGTTAAATCCTTAAAAAACATATATATGGATGTTCAAACCTTGTGTTAAAGGAGAGTAAAATGTTAAAAACTTCAGAATGCGACTAATAAAGATTAAAAACATGTAAAATGGTTGGTGTCTTATTTAACTTGGGCAAAACGACCATCATCATCAGGGCCGTCACTTTTGTTTTGATTTTGATGAACGTTTAGCTTGACTGAAATACCCACTGACCACATTTCTTCATGTTTTTAATCGTTATTAATCATATTGTTTGAAGTTTTAAAATGTTTTTAACCAGTTCGACTTTGGTTTGATCTGTTTATCTACTAGTATCAAGGGTAAGGATTTCATGCGAATCAATTAAGGATGGATGATTGTTCGTAGTACAACCCATGAAAACCCATCTGCAAGTTTCGTCATGGTCAGTGATCTTTCTTTTCCTAAAAAAATATCTATTTCCGCCGGAAAGCATCCATGATCTTTAATATTCATAGGGCATCTTACATGTGACAGAAGTCGAGACCGCTGCGACAAAGAACAATAAATAAAAACCGAGTGTCTGGCTCGCAGCACCCGCAGGCTACGCCTGTTTGTTATTGCGCAAGAACCTCGAAGTGGAAGTGGATTAATCAAACCGCAGCAGCAGCGGCGTTGTCATTAGCACGAGAAAGTGGAGGTTGCTAATCAATGTGTCTCTTACTTTCGCTTCGCTGAAAGTACAAAAGAATTTTAAGTGGGTCTTTGGGTGTCGTGCCAAGCGCTTTTTGCGGATGAGATAAGGCGGGCAGTGGACAGAATAACGAAGTGGACAGTGAATCTGATCACTTGGCTAAACGTTCATAAGCCTCGGGTGCTTTTCCTTCGTGTGCCGATCTAACAATTTATCTGTTTAGATGAGCAATTATGTGTATATTTTGGGAAGCATGATGCAACAAAGATGTAGGCAACATCATTAATACTATTCCGAAATAAATATGGCATTATTAATGACGTGATAGCATTGTTTTTTTTAAATTACATCTTCCATAGTTCTCTCGAACATGGAGCGCCTTGCAATCCAATAACATAATGAACTTGCCCTGAGTACGGGAGCGTCTTGAAATTGTGTATATTCTGTGAAATTGTGTATGGCAATTCTGTGCGTATTTTGGGAAGCATAAAGATGTAGGCACATCATTAATACTATTCCAAAATAAATATGGCATTATTAATGACGTGATAGCATTGGGTTTTTTTAATTACATCTACCATAGTTCTCTCGAACATGGAGCGCCTTGCAGTCCAATAAAATAATGAACTTTCCCTGAGTAAGGGAGCATCTTGAAATTGTGTATATTCTGTGAAATTGTATATGTAATTCTGTGTATATTTTGGGAAGCATAAAGATGTAGGCACATCATTAATACTATTCTAAAATAAATATGGCATATATTAATGACGCGATAGCATTTTTATATTACATCAACTATAGTTCTCTCGAACATGGAGCGCCTTGCAGTCCAATAAAATAAAGAACTTGCACTGAGTTGTGGAGCGTCTTGAAATTAGCAGAAGAATGAACATCCTGCAGAGACGACACGACAAAATTAAGCTCGCCCTGTCATGTTTACGTCACCACTGAATGCGCAGAGTGGAGAGTTAGAAAGGCCAATGTGACATAAATTAGCCGGTAGATAGACGTCTACAGTTTGGACCCTAAAACAAGAGACCCCTACAGCTCTAAGTGAATCCCGTTGAATGCATTTGTTAGAAAGGCTGTCAAAAAATTTCAAACATTGGTCTCTTTGTACATGGATTATGTCTTTTCAGGGATACTTCTCTCGAGTAGTTTCGAAAAATTAATTGGAGAATAAGAAGGATTAAAAGAAGAAACCTCTGTCCCAGTTATTCCAAATGCTAATGAATCGAAGGTTTTATTTCTCAAAGAATATTGGTCTGCACGAAGTGGGAGGCGTTCCAACAACACGAGGCAGCCAATGCTATTTATAAAGATTAATAGAAACGGTTATACATTGTGGAGTTGATACTGACTGTACAGTCGAATGATTATAAGCTGTTTAAGATCAGGGGACCTTCTCCAAGTCATTTACACCCTTGTTCCGGGAAATATTATCCAGGATCTGAGAAATATTATCATCATCTACCTATTTCTGGAAGTTGGAACACAAAGAAAAAAGAGAAATTCCTTGAAAAAGTAAAAGGTACATTTTCAAACAATTTAACGAAATATATAGTTTTTCAAACATTCCAAATGAGCTAACAGAAAGCAACCAAACTCAAGTGAATTGACGAAACTTTCAAAGCAACTTAGTAATTGCGAATTTCGACATAGACTTTTGGCAAAAATGTAATTACATTTAAAATATATGCCGGAAACCTACAACTTTTTTGAATTTTTCGAGACTTTATCCAGATTTATAGAGACACTGTCAGCCACACCACGCTTGCAACGAAAGAAAGAAACAAATCCGCTTACTGATTCTCATCCGCTCAAGGCTGATCATTGTCTTTTAATTGAAAAAAAAATTAAATGTTGTGTTCAATGCCACAATATTTTCCATTTAAGGCCTACAAGTACAGACGTGTCGGCCTTTCAGAAATTTCGCGATTTGCCAACAACCTTGTCCGTCACAGTCATGATCCTTCTCCTTATCCTTACGGTTGGGGCTGACCCCTGAAGCAGGAATGATATATCTATTCTAAATGTATGATTTTTTAGATTTTATGGATTATGAATAGAAAATAAATCGTTCAGAAAACAAACACATATTGACTTTGAGCAGGATTTCATAAACTGAAAAAATTGTTTTTATCTTTACAATTGCTTAATTGAACACCATACTTTCAAAATTGCTAAAATCGATTTTTTCTATGTTTAGTTAAAAAATTAATTGATATCAAACTATTGGTAGTGAAAAATGTTTTCAATTACGATTATTTTCGACGGAGTACAAGTAAATAAAATATGTAGTAGAAAAGTGTGGTATGCACCTACGAAAACGTGTTTTCATACGATTGAGATTTTGTGACTTGATTTCGAACTGTTCCATGTGCAATAGCTTTTGTTGACTTGTGGAAAACCAAGTTAGTAAGTTTTATGTAACACTCGGATCATAACTTCAAAAGTTTATTTTGAAATGCCACTGTCCCATGGTACACTAACTTAGTTTTCAGGTCAAAAGATTAAAATTATGAATAGATTTCAATGTAACAATGTATTTCTCATCATCATGAAAATAATCACTTTGAGCCTTCTAAAACATTAAGTTTTGCTAAGTTAACGGTATATAGTACATGGTGACATACCCTTCAGATAATTTACCCAAGTTGGTTCCATTGTCTACGATACATGGAGATGATCTGCGAACAGAACAAACATTGTTGCCTTTCTGCGGACAACAAAAGCCATTGCGATCTATAATCCTCAAAAATTCTGTTGCTGTAGTTCGCTATCTATCTGGCCCCCAAAAGGGTGTGGCAACTTAGCCACGGATTTTTGATAATCCCTATGAAAGGGAAATGAAAACGCGCATCTTCCCTACCCGATGGGGAATTCAATCAGATTGATTTGGAACGTGGTCGAAGTAAGACCACCTGGAATGGATCTTTTATTTTCTGTGTTTCTTGTCATTGTTTTAGTGTCCTGTCAGTTTCAATAAATAGATGTTAAAAATAGAACTGAATTGGACTTGAAACGAATTCCACAACACGCAACTTGTTGAGCAAAAATTATGGACTAGTGTGTAATATTTATTATTACAAGGGCGTGGAATTGGTTGGTTTTGATTTAATATAGTCCACAAATGGATAAAATGTGCCAAACTTAAGGGGACCAGTGCAGTCGAATCTCTGCAATGTTAAAATGGTCAAATTTTAAGGAACATTTTCTCAGAATCTTTTATGTGTATTGATTTGAATTTTTTATACAGGTTATGAAGACACTTTAAACACTTTTAAAAGAAGGATTTTTCTTAAAATTTGAAGTTTTGATAGTTATTTCTTCTATTCCTATTTTTTAAAATGACCTATTTTCATCCCTTTTAACAATCAAAATGAACTTTTCTGTGCATATAGAACATAATGCCTGTGCTAAAATATGTAATAGAGTATGTTGCACTTGTAAACCAATTATTTTTGTATTTGATTGAATATATTTTGAAATAATGTTCCTTTTATGGAAAAACACATTTTGAGATATTGAAGTTTAAAGCATAAGATTGACATTACTTGAGGTACGTACAGGTATTTTTTTAAAAATTATTTAAAATACTTCTACTCAACGTATCTCCATAAATAATATATAGTTTTAAACAGAATTGTATAAACCTTTATTTAAATTTATGAAACAAGAATAGAAATTTTAAAAGATTTTTATGCCCTGGTCACCTTAAGAGGATATGGAATTGTAATCCGTTGTTGATTTGCATATCGCCACTGTGATTTACTTTAAAATAATATCTTGTCCTGTGCGATGTGATAGTGAAAATGTATTCCTTTGAAAGAAAGGAATAAACATAATACCTTCTCCAAAAGTCGCAATATTCGCTTACTTTTGCCTCCGCCCTATTATTGTGTTAAAGAGAGCAGTATTAATACGTAGAAGTAATACGTGACTTCATACATACAGAATATCTGTGGTGAAGGGAAAAAAACTGGATAAGTCGAAGATTGGCAAAGATGAGATAAGTGCGTCTGCTGGAATATTTATCTTGTGGCATCACGCGTTTTGGGGAAGCGGATAAGTAATGTGCATGAAAAAAGAATAGCAAAGAATGCAATCAAAATAAATTATTACAAAAACTCGATTTACCAGAAAAGGGCAAATTATAAAAACGCTCTTCTGAAAAGTAGGTTTTTAGACTTATACAGTTATTCACCTCGACCACAGATATATTCCTGAGACAATTCAGGGTAATTTTTCTCCTATCAAATGCAAAGCTACTGATATTCGAATAATATGTGAGTTTGAACATATAAGCTATTTTCCGTTCTTAAAACGACACCAAAAATTGTGACTCAGTTGAAACAAATTTTTTTCACGCCATATCATTATTCAGAAATATAACATTTTCAGGTATTCTATGAAAGTAATTAATTTATTTTTCTAATGGGTCATCCGGAAAGTTCTGCGTGTTTTCAAATCAAAGCTAGCTTTGTTATTATTTTGCAACCGCTGATAAGGAGCGACCTTGATTGAAGCAGATGTTTAAATTCGGTTTTTTTTCTGCTTACACTGCATAATTATAGATTGTGTTGTGGCATAATTTTTGTTTCACTGCAGTGCTAAGAATGGAGAACCAGAAAGTTCATCTTCGTCATATTACGCTCTTTTATTTTAAGAAAGGAAAAAATGCTAGTCAGATTACTCGAAAAAATGCGTGCTGTATATGGACATAGTGTTGTTTCTGAGGCTACAGTTCGAAGGTGGTTTGATAAATTCAAGCGTGGAAATTTCAACTTTGAAGATGATGCCCGCTCTGGACGACCATCCTCTGTAAACGGCTTTCTGTATGGTGGGACTACAAATGAATTGTTTAGTATGAATTGTTGGCACAAAATCAGACAATAAATTCGGAAAAAAACAGTTCTCAAATGGCAATATGTAAAGCAAAAATCGAAGCAAAGCGGCCAGAACTGACCAATCGTCGAAGTGTTTTCTTTCAGCATGACAATACGCGGCCCCGCATTTCACTGAATGTCAGACAAAGACTTATTGAATATGGCTGAAATGTTTTGTGTCACACCCATATTCAACAGACCTTACCCCTCAGATTTTCATCTCTTCAAAATTCACTAAATTCATTCAAAGGTCACTTAAAAATTCTCTGAACGGCCAGGAATTCCAATTCTTTGGAGACGGTCAAATAACACATTAACAACTTCTTTACAAATAAGCCTAGTGATAAAAAAAATAATAATAATTTTCCAGCTGCACGAAAGATGGCAAAAAGTCATAGAACAAAAGTGTGCTTTTGTGATTCAATAAAAAAATTTTATGTTTTTGTACTGCTTCGTTGAAATTCATCTTAAAAAAACGAGCAGAACTTTCCGAATGACGCAATATATAACAACAATTCTAAATTTAATGCCAAAGGCAATATTTTATCATCACAAGGAGAGTCGCCATTCAGGTACTTTATAAAGAGTTTATAGAAATAAATAGTTTATAGATAGTTTTTTCCTCAGAAAAAATTTATCAAACTTGTGTAAAAGTAGTATGAATGCAAACTTAATTTAGACAATCATCAAGTACATAAAAAACGAAATAATAGTACTAGCATTTGATTGACATTTATAAAAGGTAGAATTTTATGTTTATCTCTAAATATGTTTATTGAACAAATAAGATTAAAAATAATTTATCGAATAAGGAAGTAGTAATTTTTTAACAGTACATGAAACGATCAATTGTTATTCTTTTCCGTCTTTAAGTTGCCGACTATAAAATGCTTTCCCTTTACTCATTGTGTTTAAATTGATTTAGCTAAGAGATTCGTAACTTCTGATATTAATCTTATTTTTCTTAACTCTAATAACCATTTCAACTCTTTAACAGGTTCTGATTTTTTATTTATTAAGCATAATCTATTTTCGTTCTGTTGTGGACTTTTATTACGGAACTTGATTTAGCGTTTACCTATTAGGGTTCTTAACATTGTAGTTAATTACTTTCACAACATAATTGCCTCAATTAGTCTAATATGCGATGACCTTCGTTTTTCAAAACACATCGCCATTCACTATTCTTTTTTTAATCCTAAAAGCGAGTTTTGCAGTTATTTAACAAAATTACACTGTGGTAAAATGGGGAAATTATGCATTCAAATGATCATTTTTCAGTGAAAAGAGGTTGAAGTTTTAAAGATCTGTAAGAATTTATTTTTAGTGGATTTGTATCAAGTTTAGCATTTTTATAGCATAGATGTGTTAAAAAAATCACTTCGAAGCTTCCATCATTTACAACATTATATTCATGAACAAAAATATAAGAATGAGTTTTTGGTTCGTGTTGTTTCACTTCCCGCAGGATAACTCAAGAACTAATTACTCTGCAATAAAAATGAAACTTTGCATACTTATTGTAAAACTTAAGATCTATAAAATGAACTATAACTCTAAGGATCAGCTCACAACTATTTCATTAATAGATTTAGAAAAACGTTAAAATCTTAACACATCGATGTTTTCTGAAAAAAACATAGAACATTTTAAGCTAAGACAGGATAATATGTAGGTAATAAGTCTTACCTATAAAATTGATTGGCACCTATTATAAGTGTGACAAATTTTATTATTATAGTTATTAGTTTTTGTGACATCTTGCCGAACAAAGTTTGTCCAAAAGTGGTTCTTATATTTTTATTCATAAACAAAAAAGTTTAATTAATAGTTTTTAAAGGGGGGATTTCCTTTTTCAATATAACAACCATACTATAAAAATTCTAAATTTGAAAAGAATCCAGCAAAAAAATGTTTTCTGCAGAACTTTGAAACTTCTACCTATTTTCACTGAAACGTGATCGTTTAAAACGTATTTATCCCCTTGAAGTCTTGTATATACGCAGACTAAGTTGTATTAACTTCTACATTTTTGATTATGTAAAGAATTGCGGTTTTGTGTTTGTTTCTTACAAATTTCAAAATCAATTAACATTATTTGTTAAAATAATTTATTTTTATGTATTTTACTTGCAGATTTACCAGCGTTGCATTGGTTTAAAGTTGATTGACAAAATTAATAGACTAATAATTTTTTATCTCTTCATAGAAAAATTAAAAACATCCTTTAAGTTTACGGAAAATATTTGTAAAGCATTTTTATACCGTCTACAATTTACTTCGAAAATGCGTACACACGCGATATCCGTCATATACTTAATTTCACATTTATCGAATACAGATGTCGATTTTGAGTTTATTATAAATGCCTCTTTAGTTTCTTTTTTTGTAAAAATGATGAACTTAGGGAGTAGTCTTGTTCTCAGTTTTCCTATCAATATTTTTTACTGGTCACGCTCATGTACCAGACTTGCGATAGTTCTGAATTTCACCATCGTTATGAAAGGGTGACAAATTAACATAAAATCAAATGACAAGCGATATTAATGCATGATTTCCTTCCTTTGAAGCAAATGTATTTTTTCCCCGAAAATCCCATTAAGTGGCAAGGGAAATAGCAGAACCTATTTTAATATGAAATGTTTTTCGTACAGACACAGCAAAGGTAATAGAATACTATTTAAAAAAAAACGGAAAGTCGATTTCATAGCATTAAAAAAAAAAGAGTAAATTACTGTTTTCAACAAATGCTTCAGAAGCAGCTAAGTTGCATAAAAATAGCTTCTTTTTTCAAAAGTTAGTTCTAATATTTTCGAACATGATATCATTCCAAAATTTCCATTTCATTTATAATTTGCTTTTCTCCAACTCGCATGTTTCAAAATCGAATCCTGATGGCACTTTTTCAAATGCTTTCAATTTGGTTTCTACATGGAACGAGGTTACTATTTAGAAGACGATGCACGTTTAATTTACAAAAAGTTTATATGTTTTACTTGTTTTTTATGAAAGGCAGGGAGGGAGGAAGTCAATTAACGTTGTACTTGAGCTCCACAACAGTCTATTGGCAACGGTCCGGGATCAATCCCGAAGGGAACGATCGAGGACACCAACCCGAAATTCTGAACCATGGTCATATGACGAGGCAACACCTGAGCTGGCACCCCACTCTCCAACCTTCACACCACGCCAACGTGAGGACATTTGAGTCCACGAAAGATTTTAAAGTGCATCAGCCTCCGTGTATACGGCGGTCTTTGGTTGAACCGAGTTTCTATCTCGTTACCTTCCGCTTGCAAATCTGTTGCTCTTTTAACTAGGTTACCACGGCCCTATTAAGAAACGGAATTATATGCTACCATTATGTATTGAACCAAAGACAAGGAAAGTTGGTTAAAATGTACACCCACCATTAAGAAATAAACCCGTCTTTAACAATATTTTACATAAATTATTTAATTCTTCGAAATCTTACTCCCTCAAGTAATTTATTAACCCTTTATAAAATAATGTAATATCTTGTAAGAATCTCTAGAAAGTCAGTGAATTTCGTTTTAAACTTTGAGCCTAAACTTTACAACTGTACTAACTTCAATCGATTTCTGTCTACTCAGTCTATCTTATACTATTTGTTGGCATTTAGCCCGGAAAATTATGCATTTGTGAAAAAGAAATAGCTTTGTTTCTTTTTACACTTTTTTGAACACAAGAGGATACAATTTCTAATATCATCAAAGATCTAGTTCATGTTCTAAGCATCTCTTGTATTATACGTGCACTGGACATGGAAGAAAATAAATAAATTTAATATCCTCGAATTCTAGACAGAAATTAAAGCATACATCTTCCGATTTCTTATTCCATTACGAGAACACGTGTGGCTAAAGTATGTGAATAATATTAACAAACGAAATTAGTTCCCATCTCCTCGATTTGTAATATTATAACGAAGACAAAAAATAAGACATCAAGACATTCGATACTTTACAAAACTGCTTTCTTTATTATAAATTTATTTATAAATCTTTTCTGTTCTTTTTATTTCCATCTTAATTGAAGAAACTGCTGTTTTTATTACCATCTTAATTAAATAAACTTCTTCTCTTGTTTTCATAATCAGATAATTATTTAGGTAATTATATTTATGATGGTTATGTGGTTACTAATTCTAAGCTTTCCTTTATTACATTATTTTTATCAGCAATTCTTCGATTTACTCATCTAATTTATTGCATGTACTAAATACGTCGTACAAATATATTGATTATGTAAAATAAGAGCTAGAATATGAGATTTTTATGCCTTGTTTTATGTATCCATATTTAATTAGTGCTGAGTCGAAACAGAGACACAGTTATGCTCTCTAAACACTGGTTGAGGTACGAAAGGTTTTCTATTTCTGCGGTGTTCAATTTTGCCATGATACATGGATGTGATCCATAAAGACAAAATGTTGGTTCTTATGTGTGCGTATTCTCATGGTCAATGGAAAAACACCGAATAAAAGTTTATAACTTTTATCTAAGCATTATTTATATTCCATTAACGAATAACAAGAATCTTTTCATATCAACATTTTTGTGCATCTAGAAATTCATTGTTGTTTTCCTTTTTGTTGTCACATGACACAGGAATATCAATAAAAATTAGTAACAAAATTTAATTTTAAAACTAAGCAAATCAAAAGTCGGTGATTTTTATTGCAAAACATACATCAAATTTGTGCTTTTTAATAAATATTTTTCATCGGATAAAATATAAATGTAATTTTTCGAATAAATAAGAATATAAATGTAATAAAATATATTTAGAATAATTATATTATTTTTCTATTGTACTCATTAGTTTAGTAAATTATATTTCTCTACATTTCACTCATAACAAGTTATTCAAAAGTAAAATTAAGTATAAATTCTTTAAAATTTGAATAGTTATGGCCATTTCTGAGTTCGATGTTTTGCGGTTAAGCTGTTCTTCAGAATGGTAATCGATGGTTTGAAGAGCAGCTGCTATTGCCGGGCAGGTGAATTTATGATTAGGTGCGAGTTCATCGCCTAGACAGTTTTTACAATGTCTATACGTTCTAGTTCTATCATTGGTAACATTCATGCCTAGAATAGTTAACTTTGAACAGTTGAACAACTAATTAAACGAAATAGATTCGTTTAAAAATAAAGAGAAAGAATGTAGTTGGCACAAAAGTGATGGTAGTAAAGGCTACTTAAAAAATAATACTCCAAATAGGCAAGATTCCAACAAATATTTATTTAGTGTATTTAGTACTTCAAATTTTTTTCCGATGAAAAGGAAAATATACAGACGAAAGACGAAACACAACACAAGCTACTACAATACAATGCAGACGAGTTCTACGCCTCAGCATAGTAGAGAAAATACATAACAAAGAAACACTTTTAGGAGATGTGGACGTCTCGCATGTTTAAGGTGGTTAAGTCTAAATGTATAAATATTCGATGTATGTTAAGGCTGTTAATGATAACAATTATCTTGTTTAATATTTAGATGTCTAAATGGGTGCACAATGAGTACTAAAAGAGGCCCATCACTCTTTAAAAAAAAAACTCTTTTTTTTTTCATGCCATTATAGAATACATTCATTTTAGGTAAAGGTAACTCATAAAGATTTCTTTTCAAAAACCTTTTATATCATAGTTTATTTAAAGGTTTAACGTGATTTTTTTTTTCAAACAACGATTTGGGAGATCCGTGTTTTTGGTGTAATATGGAGAGTATTATCCTGTACGTGAAGAATATGTTATTAAGAATTGTATCTAGAGCAAAGAGGAATTTAGAAATCGAAACTAAAAAGTAATATTGTCTACTATCTAGTTTAGTTTCTTGTGTGGGTAATAGAAGCTAGGTACATCAAGCTTCACGTTTTGGGAACCGATCATATCCTCCTACCACAGTGTCGTGCTTATATCGATCGAATCCCTTGTCGGAAATAGAGTATGGATAAAAAGAAAAGGGACAAAATGTCCCTTTTCATGTTCGATTTTTATTTCCCAAAATCGTTGAAGAAAATCAATATCTGTTTCATTCCCTGAAACTGCGTTGAAGATTTTTTTTTAGAGAAAAGTTTTCCTCAAACTTTTAAAAATTTCTTTCGTTGCTGGATTAAGTTAGAAATATTTAATTCGTGTTATTTTAGTGCGTTAAAAGTACGTTTTTTTCTGCTTTCTCAAATAATTTATTCTTGCTAGCTCTCTTAACATGCTTCAAACACCTTCAGCCTGTCAGTTGCCGAATGAAATTCTTTAAAATTTCAAAAAGCAATTTGTTTTTTATCATGTTACTCGGAATTTTCACTTTTCATAAATAAATTTTCGTATTGCAATCGCCTACATCTATCTTATGATAGGCATTTTCTGTCAAGTTTAATGTACGATATGGTAGTGTTTCTGCGACATTTACTTTATGCATTTCAAAAGTGAAATCGACTTGTTTTCCGATTAAAATATCATAACGTCGCCAATAAAAATGCAATAAAACGAATAACGAATTTATATGTAAGAGATGATTGGTCAACTCCAATTACACTGCTTGACAGTTGCTTAGAAACAAACACAATTTTTAGAATGATTACTAACATTCATTGATTAAAGAAACGAAACTTAGAATATATTTAATGAAGATACTGTGCATTAAGTATAATGCAAAATGTTACAGATTTCAGAACAAGGAAAGGCAAGATATTAAAAAGAAAAAAATCTGCTCCGTGGAGCAATTTCCAAAGTCTCAAAAATTGTTCGTTCTAGCCGGAGTCATGACCGATATAGTCACTTAGTAAGAAGTGTGGCCTCCTTGTACACTAATACACATTTGGCATCTGCTATGCATGCTCTCCACTAAACTGTTGAGGAGTGCTTGGGGGATGTTGTCCCATTCCTCTCTCAAAGCAATTTTGAGCTCCTGTATAGTTCGGGGATTCCTTTGTGAAACACGTCTACCAAGAGCATCCCAAACATGTTCAATGGGAATTAAGTCCGGTGAATACGCAGACCATTCCATGCGCTCAATATCTTCGCTCTCTAGTATCTCAGAGACGTCAACTGTTCTATGTGGGCGTGCATTGTCATCCATGAAAAGAAGGTCTGGACCCACTGCAGCCCGAAATAAACAAACATGGCACATGAGAATCTCGGTGCAATACCGCTGTGATGTAACGGCACCTGCGTCAAAGATGTGTAGCTGTGTTCTGCCATTATGTATAATGCCTGTCTACACCATGACCCTCGGCCATAACGATCAACTTCACGAACATTCTGTGGTGTGTAACGGGTTCCCTTCTCTCTCTACATTTGTTGGTGTCCAGAATCCCTCTCCACGGTGGGATTCGACATGACTGAACCACTGTTGGTGATTTCAACGAAAATGTTCTTTACATCAGCGTAACCTTTCCCTACGATGGCATGGTTGTAACGGAACGCACTTAACAGGCTTCTGGTCGTACAAGCCAACTTGATTTAATCGCATAGAAATTGTTCTGGCAGATACACGAGTGCCGGTAGCGGTTGCAAGGTCGGAACCAATCTGGCCCGGAGTGAGATGTCTGTTCCTTTTTGCTTTTAGGGACATATATGCATCCTCTCGGGGTGTGGTGCTCATCTCACGACCACCAGCATGATTTTTCAAAGCATTTCCACCTTCCGCGGCTCTTTTTAACCGCGAAATAATGCTTTTTAACACACTCATTGCTGCGGCAGCTTAGCTGACTATTTGCTAAGCTTTGAGACGCCCAACAGCTCGCCCACGATCAAATTCACTCAAATAATGCCTTGAGTACAGTCTCCGCTTCATACTTGCCGCATAAGACCCGGTGCACACATCCGGTTTTTCAACGTGCGGCACCGAAGCCCGACTATGCACACATAACCGTGAAATGACACACGAACGCATTTCGCGCCATTTGCGATAAATATTCTATCGAAGAAAACGTGTTTATTTCACTTACTTGGTGTAAAAAAAGTATATTTTGAAACAAAATAGACGTTACTGGACACGACCATTTATTAATTATTATTTATATTCCATTTGTTTATGAAAACAAGGTACTTCAGAACTGAGACTCATGAGCGGCGCCGTGGGGAACTGAGGTACAAATTGCACGCAAGTTGGACGTGCGTCGCCCCAGCGGCGCTGGAGTCATGTGTGCACTGCTCCATTGGATCTAATGTATCTCAGACCGCACTTGCGTTGCGGCAGCGGCGCCGCACGTTGAAAACCGGATGTGTGCACCGGGCCTAAGATGGAATTTAACTAAACGGCTTTCAATCAACAAAATCGTGATTTTCTGTAGATACTCACTGTTTAAAATTTCAATTGAATGAACAGCTCCTGTGCTCTGCCTTTTATGCACATAAGGGACCTTACTCTACAGCACCCTCTGCTCTTACATTTTCTGCGGTTGCGCGGCTGTCCGAATCGCAAATTTGCATAAATCGGTTGTTTCTTAGCAACTGTTAAGCAGTGTAGATTAAACACCAAACGTCACCAAAATGGCGATACACTTAATTTTAAAGTAACCCCGATCTGTATTATGCGAGATTATTTGGGTAGAGGAAGTAAAAATCTTCACCTTTCGTCTGGTGTGGACGTAAAAACACTGAAAATCCCTATCATAGCATTAATTTTATGTAGTAAAGAGGCAGCAAATAAAAATTTTGCAAGTTTGCTAAATTTAAGCTTAAAATCTTCTAATCCTCTTGGGCCATTTTTTTCGCGTGAAGTATCTTAAAAATGCTCAAGAGACGAAAGTTCCCTGTTGTGAAGCTTAACAGTACAGTAAAGCTAAGAAGACTAAATCCATTTGAAGCACATGTGTTTAGAATGAAAGAAACTAAGTTTGGATGTTTCTGAAGAGGGCAAAATGAGGGGATTCTCTTCATTTCAGGTTCCTTTCTTTCAGAAGCCGAAATTTTGCTTTGAAAATTGTGATTAAAATTATGCCAAAACTGAAAATTTTAATGAAATTTATAAATGACCGTTAAGTTATTATCTGTATTTAAATTTATTATTTTATAGTATAGTGATTTGCGCTGTTTAAAGATAGTGAATATAGATTTGATGATCTACAATCAAATAAATTTCAAACCAACACAATAAATTGAATTCGATTGATTTTTTTCAAATCGGAGTTTTGTACTTTTAAATACTTCCTTTGAATTCAGAATATTCCATAATTTATTTTTGTAAAAATCTTTGCTCACGTGAGAGACACTTTCTGTCAAGCTAAATGTAGATGGCGGTACTGTTTATGTGGAGAACGTGTTTAATATACGTATACTGAGACTGACGTCACTTGAATATATTTTAAAGCGATTTCAGCACTTGACAAGTAAAAATTTCAAAGAATGAATTTCGGATTGATATATGATTGTTTATTGGTCAACTCCAATTAATTTAAACACCAAATGTCAATACGATGGCCGATGAACTACATTTTAAGGTTCCTAATCTCGATATGTATCATGTCAGATCAATTGGGTAAAGGAAGTAAAACATTTCTATTCTATCTGGTATGTATACACTGAAAATCCATCTCATAATAAACCCAAATTTGTCAATAAATGTTTTTAATTTTACGAACTTCTTCAAATTTGTTTGAAATATCCATTTATATACATTATCTATGCTTACAGTGATGAATATACTGATTTATTACCATCGATCAGAATCATACACCATGAAACACTGGACTTTTGAGAACGTGGGTTCACACACATACCTACCGAGATAAAACATCAAAGCAACAAACTTACTATAGAATTTGAATCAAGTTTTATAAAGTCAGCATAAAAGGCCCTCTCGGACACTCAAAATATATATCAAATTCGATTTGGAAAGTCGAATTCAATGTTCGTCATCTTCATGAAATTTTACATTTTATCTAAAGCTGTCCTGCGAAATTGCATGTTTAGTTTTCAGCGCTACCCACCAAAGAAAAGTAATGAAATTCTTGATAGCAAAAATTGCTCTTCTCCACAACACCCTTCTTATCTGGGAGCACTGAAGAAGCTCTTATCTAACCACAATAAACAAAGTGAAGTTGAAACTTCGCATTTTTTTTTCGCCTCTCGTAATTAAGCGCTTCTTCTCAGCGGAAGAAAACTTAACAAAGACACTCTTTATTGATCTCGTCACGTAAGGGGAGATTGTCGAGATTTTATTTTTAGCTATGAAATATTCCACACATCGTACACACTTTTATGTTTGGATGTTAAATTTACCGATACGAGAGGATTTAAGAGAAGAATAAGAATTTGTTGTGTGCATTCTGCCTCAGGGTACGGTTATATTAGATAGAATTTACTATATTCTAGAATACTATGTACAAAGTGGAGCAAATGTATTTAAATATTATTAATAATCTTAAACCCTTTTAATTTTCTTTTACCTCAAGAGTAAGTATCTATTAAATATATTATTCATCGCGTACAGAAATATTTGATAGAATTGATTATAATCTAAAATTGAATTCAAAATAATAGAACGAGTGTACTCAAATATATGTAATTGACGTTTTCAAACGCTTTTATATTTAAATGTCTTTTTATACTTTAGAATAAAAATCGCTTAAGTGCATTCATTTTACCTCGGGAACTGTTATATTTTATTGAATTGATTATATTCTCAAATGCTGTACAAAATAAAAACGAGTGCCCCATTCAAATAAATATATAAAGTTATATTCCCTTTTGATTTTCTTTTACTACTTTAGAATAAAATTACTTTAATTGTTTTCTTCCTCGGGAATGGTTATATTAGATAGACTGACTGTAATCTAAAATGCTAAATATAATTAATAGGACGAATTTAGTTAAATGTCGTTGAAGTTTAAAACCCTTTCACCACATTACAGTTATTTTAACTGTATTACAATGTTAGAGTGAATTTTCTCTAGAAACAAACTTAAAAGACGTTTTCTAAATTGTACATCTATTGTCTAATGGGCAAATGGGAAAAGCCATCCATTTAAAGTTTAATAATAAAATTTTTATGCTTTATTCAAAATTGTCACATTATATGCATTACTAATTTCGATCACATTTGAATGAAATCTTTATTCCGTTCTCATTGCGTCTTTTTCAATTTTTCTGAAATGAATAACTGATTCAGTTTAAATGAAAATAATTTGACTCTTCTGTTGTATTGACCTTGTATGTTTTGGGGAATATTACTGAGATTGATTTTGTATCCTGTGAAGACAGTCATTTCTAGAAGTGCAACCATCTTTTTCGAAACACTAGACACGGCTTTTAATTGCAAAACTGTTTTCATTGAATATTATTAACCGTTACATCTTATACTAACCTGTAAAAAGGCAAGTTATAGTGGATTCAGATAAATCATTTATTTATTTATATTTATTATTTACGCGATGCTTATAAAGCAATTTTCAAAAGTACTTAACTATAATGTGAAGAACTATGAAGGCACTTGTCCTTTTCATATCAAGAAGTCTTACGTACACTTTAGATAATCTAAAGTTAAGGGATAAGGATTTTTCTGAAGAAATTTTATTTGGTATTACATTTCAACCCAATACTATATCACTGTTAAGTTGGAAACAAAATTTCATTCTATAAATAAATGAAGACTATTATATCTAAAGAGGCTAAGTAAAAAATGGCCTCTTTTTTTCTTTTGATTTATAAGTCGCTCTACAGTCCTTTACTGCTCAAGGATTTATTATACCTTCTTTTATTCAAAACTACGGTCTTATATTAGTAATTCTTAAAATTTTCTAAGCATTAAATTGTGCAATAAAAGCAATATTTTAGAAAACAATTGGAGAGATCAGAGCAGTCCTTTACATAAACGCTTAGTCATTAGCAACCCATTACTTTTCATGTACTAATTAGAAGCTTCAGAAATACACTTTTGTAGTAGGGGTACTCATTAATTTCTATGTATGTTACCGACAAAATATGAAAAGCATGCATTGTATAGAATGCCTAGGCAATATATCAGAATGCCTAGCATTTTGAGGCAAAGTATGAAGTGATTATTTACTAGGCATTCTATGCAATGCTAAAAGACAAACCGACAAAGAATAAATCTCTAAAAGTTCTGTATTTTATTTTATATCTTCTTTTTCATTTATCTATTTTTAATGAAGGCCTTTTCATGACTATCTTTTTAATTCTTACTTTATTGTGAGAAAGGCAATAAAGTGCAATTTAAAATAAAATGATTTCCTTCCTTGTTTCAACAAGCAGGCACCTGTTTTATTTTCTCTTGTTTTCCACAATAACGAAGTCCTATACTTTATTTTGTATATTTCTCTCTTTTTCATATGCTTCTTTTCAATAAAAGCCTTTTTTCATGACTATCTTTTAATACTTTGCCCAAAAAGGAATTTGTCATTCTATATAATGCCTGTTTATTGCATACAATGCCTAGGAAAAGTATAAAGAAAATTTTTGAAAAATCAGCTCTAAGCCTTTAACTTATTCATAATTCAAAAGATTATTTAGAAATTATGAGGGGGGCAGTTGACGAAAGCAGCTAGACTCCATCGTGACCTTTGAAATAATCGATTCTCATATTTATTACACCTGAAAGCTAGTCGGATTTCGAATATAATAAATAGCAATTAGTCTAACCTAAAAATCATAGGTGTTTTCAAGTGCATCGAATTGCCTGTGTACTGCTAAGTGATTATCATCACTCTCCCTTAAAGAAAAAATTCAAGAGGACGCGAATAGGCATTCCAGGAAATGGGAACCTACAGTTATGAGACTCTAGAATTCGCAATCAATCATTAGCTCTTAATTGCACTTTTTTAAGAAAACGCCTTCCATCATAATCACTCTTTCTTCTCAGAAATAGAGAAAAATATTTAGCTATGAATGACTTCGTTACAACGCGATGTAAAGAAGAATAACAATATCTTTAATTTTCTGTATAGCTGCTAAACCTGTGTTTGTGTTTGTCAGGGGTTCTCAAATAAAAATTTTGATAGAAGCCTCTAGTGTTTCAGAGTTTCGAATATTTTAATTTTTGAACACTGTTACTTTACCTGTTAGTCTTTAATAGGAAAAGTTAAAGCTAATAATAAGAATGCATTTTTTTTTTTAATTTCGCAATTCATATGTAATTTAGGCTGATTACATTTTTAGTCAAAAATGAGACATTGGAGTGTCGAGAACTAGATGTGAGTGATGTAATATTGTGTATTCTCGTTTAAAAGTGAGACTAAATTCTTTCTGGAGATCGTTATTAAAACTACAGTTTTGCCTCTCTAACATTGCAAGGACAGGCTAAAAGGACAGGCTAAAAGGTTAAAAAAGTATGAAATTTAAACTTCCAGCATAGCATATTGAATAACAAAGCCACCGATCAGCATATAGATAAAATAAAACTAGACCAACAGCAGAACAGATGCCGAGTCTGAAACGCGAAATGTTGCAACATGTACTTTTATTTTCTCTGCATATAAATATTTTAATTCTCTATTTGATTAAATTATTTATTATTTCACTTTATTTCTCTGACTATTGTTTTATTTACTTTTTCTAAATAAATCACTGCAGATATCGATACTTAGAATCGGATAAGGCGAATCCATAGCTATACAGAATACTGGTATACACAGATGATATTGATGTGCAATTATAGATTATTAATAATAATTCATAATTGATCAATAGTAAAATATTTTATTAAAAAATGGGACGAAATTGAAATTTTTATTAAAAGGATAAGATAATAGGGAAATATAAAGAAAATCATTTCTAATGGAAACACCTTGTTTTGATGCCATAATCATCGCATCGTTGCATCAATGCATCGTTAAATTAGTCTAAATATGAAATTTCATGACTTTACACCTTTTATATCCCGAGATATTCAATCCTAAAATCGGTGCACATTTCAGCGATCGTCTCGAAATAGGAAGTAGCTATTTGTGGATCGAGTTTAATTGCAGTAATTGCTTCCCGAATTTAAAATTTGAACGTTGTTTCAAGCGTATTTTTCAGCGATCCGAGAGTTAAGCAAGTGCAAACGATCTGGGAGTTACATTATTATATTTGCGATACAAGTGCAAACGATGACAATTACTATACGAGATTTGTCAAACGTCTTGTAAACATTTTGGTTACACCCAAAATCGGAATAATGAGGAATATTTCTATGCTCAGATGGCAAAATGTAAAAGTCACTTTTCCCAAAAAATTGACTAAGTCCCATCCTGGAGTCTTTTTTTGTTAATGTTTAGAAGGTGGGGCAAGATGTCGTAAGTCTTTTTCTTTCAGTTTATGGGAAAACAAAGGTAGTAAAATTGTAATAAATCAAAAACCACAGGACCACATGTTGAATCTTAAATCTTAAAATTGCTGTCACGAAAAATTAAAAAAAGTGACTTATCACATTTTGCCATCTGAGCACAGATTTAATGTTGCGCAATAACTAACCATTAAAATGAGCTGAAATTTTACATGGCCATATTAGAACTCCTTCTGAATCGATTCCTATCAAAATATAACAAGGTTTTTGATTCAATTCAATAGTTTTCAGTGATTTACGGAATTTAAGAGGGGGGATATACTTTTAAACGTACCCTAATAGAAACAAAGAGATCAAAGAAGATGTACATAAGAAACAACTGTGATTTTGAGACAGCTCTGAAGATAGGATCTTTGGGATTTAAAAATTTTACCCTCACATTTATGATGGAAAGGGACTTTAGTCTAATTAATTAATGTTACTCTAACAGTACAAAATATCAGCACATGCTACTCTATTAACGGTAAATCACCTTGAGACGATACCTGTGATGTTGTCTAAAATTCTGCTAATCAGAGTACCCACCCACACCTCATCTTAGTGTGTCGTCCTTTTCTCGGTTAAAATGAAATTGTCATTCGGATCAATGAAGATAATACCTATCAAGTAATTGACTCAATCTTCTATATTATAGTCCAAAAATATAACATACTGAAATTTCCCCCTCCGCATGAATATATTTAAAAAATTATCGCAAAAGAGTTTTATTTACTCTTGCTATACTCAAATCTTTCGTGTTGGCCTGCGCGTTGTTTTTATTTAATCTGACCCCCAACCGGAAACAATGTACACTATTTGTCACCTCTTTCATTTGCAAAATTGAAAGTTTTGAAGATTTTTCGTTTCTTCTCAGGTGCAGAGATAATTGTGTTTTTATGTAAAATTCAGTTCCGTCTGTGTGTGTGTGTGTGTGTGTGTGTGTGTGTGTGTGTGTGTGTGTGTGTGTGTGTGTGTGTGTGTGTGTGTGTGTGTGTGTGTGTGTGTGTGTGTGTGTGTGTAGAAGGCTGTATAAATGGCTCTTTCCTCGGTGGCTCTAGTTATTGGGGAAGCTTGATATCTGCTCTCTCCAAAGGCTGCAATGGAAGATTGATTATATGCCTTCACGAACTGACACTACACCTTTCGCTTCTACTCACAGACATCCCAGTTTTACCATACATGATGCAAATCATGCATTTGAGTTATCGATGGCTGGAATTGAGTGAAATCCAACTTGAAAGGTTCTGTTCTATCAACTGTTCTGTTCTAAGGTTCTGGTTCTAAGGTTCTGTTATCAAAGGTTCTGTTCTAAGAACTCAAAGTCTGTTTCTATGTTAATGGAAATAGCCCATCCTCTATCTGCTCCGTGGGACTCCAGTACTATGCAGGTGCAGCTATGAGAATGAATTTCAGTGCAACTGCTTTACGGACGGTAGTAAGATGAACAATGAAGTTGGTTTTGATTTTGTTTTATTTGAAGACAACTTTGAATACGTTTTATATAAATATCGTATCTGGAATTAATGTACTATCTTTTAAGCAGAATTGCTATGCATTAATCTCGCAACTAAGCGTCTTAAAAAATATAAATTTTTGTTAGAAATACATTGTTTGTAATTAGACAATGGCCCGTCAAACTACGGTTGTATAACAAAATGTATTTATTTTGGTTGAATTTCATTTTTATATTTTTTTAAACCTGACGGTGCGTGATCTTACTGGCTATGTATAAATCTTTTTTCACCACTATCTGTCAACTTGCCTTGCTTTTGCATGGCGTTGTTTTTAAAGCAATACTGGTAAAAAAAATGTTATTGGAAAACTTAATTTTTGATCAACACTGGTTAAACAATGAACTGCGTACGGCAACCGTTTTGTACTCAATGTTATTTCCATGGCGCTATTTCGAATGTAATGATTTTTTATACTTCGTATCTCGTTTCGCTACATCACACAACCAATCAAAACAATTAGAAAATCCGCCTACTCTTGATGCCACACAGCCAATCAAAACTTTAATAGCAACGGAAACACAGCACTTTATGTAATAAAATTATTTTTTTTCCTCTCTACATTAACTGAACAATATTGCGAGCACATAAAAATTCGTCGTTGAACCGTTTTTAACAAAAAGTTCTTTTAAAAATATAGGAATTAATATTTTTTGGCCTGTGTGTGTGGACATTGTGGAAGAATGGAAGAGCTGATTTTACGCAACAGACACTTTGAATTTAGCAATTGATGTAAATATTAACATTCCTAATTGCTATGCGACAGCTTCATGTTATGAGAAGCTCATTGCTAAGTGGAACGAAGAGTAAGTCTCGTCTGAGAAATCTGGTATCACAAAATATTGTTTTCTACTGTTCAGCATTAGATTGAACTCAGAATAACTTTTCTTCACAATCTTCAAAATTCCACAATTTTTATCTGGAAATGGAAATTTCGTTAAATACCGATATAGTTTTAATTTTCAGACGAATGGTATGTGCGAGTGTTTAAAAAGAAGTCACAAAATGCGAATCATTTGATATTCAGTTGTCCTGCATTTGGTAATTCACGAATATACCTTTAAAATGATTTGAGAAGTTTGGGTAAAACATGGTCTTTGAAACCAAATGTTTTTGTTGAATCTCAACTGCTTTTCTTTTCATTTGTTAAGTTCAACAAATCTTGTAAGTTTAATTAAATTTTATATTCTACTGTTTCTTTGATACATCAACTTACTTTCGTAAACAAACCCAGTGTTGTACTTTTTGTGGTGTACGGGGAGTTTGCAATTGTTCAATAAAAATCATCTTATTAATGTTGAACAATCATCAATCATGTATCAATTTGAAATTAATTCTTTAGAATTTCTATTGTTGAATTGTTGAAATCGTTCTAAAAAAACAAGCCAAGTGATTCACGTCCATAAACTACAAGAAAAAAGAATTGTCACAAAACACTACCGCCATTAACATTTAGCTTGACATAAAACGCTTTTCATAATCTAGAACGAGGTGAGTTTTTTATTTTACTAATCAAATCTGAAACATGTGAATATGTAAGGGGTGAAGTAATAAGCTGAAACGAGTCGGTCTAAAAGTTAGAACTGTTTTTAGCCCTCGTGTAGCAAAAATGACTGAAGATCTACAAATGAAATCAAATCTGTTCCTTTATGTTTAAATCTAAAAAAAAAAAAAAAATGCAGCGATCAAATAAGTATCAAATATTCATGTCAAACAAAGCTTTTGAGAGTAAAAATGCCAGGAAACAGGTTTACAAAAAACTCAATATTTATTTGTCATTTTTGTTTTCATACTTTTTACTGATAAGCTTATCGTGTACTATTGGAAGCAATGCAAACCGTTTTGTGAAACACATTAGGGAAGAGGGAAAATTGCCCATTCTCCTTTTTATTCGCGGACGTGTATTTCTAGTTACGAGTACCGAGGAGAAATTGAATTGAAATCGATCGGCATCGTAGCAGCTTTAGGAATCCGCGAGTGGTCAGCAGAAAAAGCGCACATGCAGTTTCTGAGCGGTCAGTTTTGTCCAGGAGTAATAAATCTTGCGACACAGAAATTAGATGTCACCGTCCAGTGTCTTGCCAAATCGGATTGTTTTCCGTGTTTCCAAGATCTCACACAGATTTAAACTCAATTCAGTTGACATCGAGCATATGTGTAGATTCGATTTTAGCTGGATTATTCTCCAAAGAAATTTCGTTATTCTGTTACAGAGAAACCGATGCACACTTTTAACGTTGAAGACTTGTTCTTCCAATGTTAATATCTATTAGAGCTGTATTATTCTCCAAAATGTTTCGTTATTTTTTGATGATACACACGCAAAAATTTAACATTTGGCTTTTACCCTTCAAATGAAATCCGATGTAGCAAAATTTCTGTTCTACTATGCAATACATTGTTCATCATTTTGACGTAAGATTATAGTAGTGTCAATCCGGTGAGAAATCAGTTCTCATGCTTCACACAAATTCACTAACGAACTTGGCATTCGTTAATTTATATGATTGTGTACTCTGATCTAGAATCGATGTATAAAATGTACAGGGTGTTACTTAAGAAACTATCCATTTCTGTGCAAATATATTAAAATCCTCTTTTTTTATACAAATTAATAAAGCAAATGAAAACAACAAATGTTAATACAAATGTTAGTCTCCCTTGCACATCAACACATAAATTCCATCGTTCAAAGGTAGCACAGAAAACCTTTTACAATACATCAGGTGTGATTTTAGCCACTCATGCTGTATTCCAATCCTTAACTTGATTAATGCTATTAACCTTAATTATGAACGCCTCTGCTTTAACGAAAACCTTTCACAAAAATACCTAGAAGTTTGAGATCAGGTAACCGTGGAGGCCAAATTCTGGATGAACCTCTTCCTATTCATATGTCCTAAAAAGTTTCATGCTGGTAGTCGTGGATACTTGTTGCAAAATGGTGTTGCCCCAACTTGGAAGACAACAGTACGATAATTATATAAGAAACAAGTTAAAACTCAACAAATATCTGGAGCATATCCAGGTAAGAATGTCACTTTTAACTGTCTCCCCAGCATAGAAAAGGGAGATCATGCACCTTGCGTTTAGTGATGCCAAACCAAATATTAATGTTTCTAGAATCTCTTAACCATTTTAGAATTGTATGTAGAAGTTCTGCAGTCCAAATCTTGCCATTACGTTATTATTAAACCTCTCCAGACTAGCTTCATCAAGTACTGATATTCTTTCTTCGATGGTCAGCATGACTCATAAAACCTTGTAATGGAAATTATCATTCGGCCTTTCCACTAAAATGGAGTGGCACTGAAGAAACACCCGGTATACTATGCAGTACCGCTCCTGTGAAAAGGCAGATGACCGTGGGGAAGTTCATTTGCTCGAAGGTAATAAGGCTCACCAGGCGGAAGGTAGCAAAATCAGGAATATTCAATATACTTCTTTAGCTTCTCGGCACGAACGAGTCTCAAAACCAGAAATCATGCCAAAGACGCCAATTGTGGGAACGTATTGCTTACGTTTTGTCTGCTCCCTAATTTTACAAATAGACTCGCTCAAAACTACGTGATTCAAATGCCAAATGCGCCAGAGCCAGATTAAATCTGCCTATATGGAAGACCCTCGTCTAATACCACACAATGCAAACCTTTGCCAAAGTCGTAGTTTGAATTCCTCAAAAAACAAATAAGTCAAGAGCACTATTTTAAATTTGATCGATCGAGGTAACATTAATATATGATACAACAATGAAAAATAAATCATAATTTTGTATCATGTATCATCAGTTATAAATAAAAAGAAAATGTTTTCAAGCTATAATTTTGCACGGAGGAAAAATTATTTCTTAGAATTCCTTCTACTTTCTTAGAATATTTACATGGTAAAATTTTCTTGAAAAACCGTTAAATGAATAACTGAATAACAAGTTTTGAGTGATGGCATTTTTCACATAACATAGCTGCCATAACTCTGACTTATGTTTCTTTGAACTGGGTTCAGCTTCAAACGTCCTTTCCAGAAAACGAATATTTTACAGTTCTACTTTATTTTAGAAAATATTTTTTATATGTTTGAAATATATCAATTTCTATTGTAATCATGATTTTATCCCAACTTATGTAGTTAACATCCGTTTGATTGAAATACTAAAATCTATTTACATAATTAGTTTTGAGTTTTTTGTGTTTGTGTTCATTTTTTGCGGTGTGTGACAGATATTTGGTAAGAAAACTTTTACTGGCTAATTTGTTTAATGAATTCCTACTTTAAAGTTCCTACTGGTCAAATGTCTTAGACTTGGGTTGCTGACTTTATAACGAAACCAATGTATTAACAAAAACAAATAAATCAAGCCCAAAACTATTATCATGCAGCGAAGTTTAATTAAGTCTTTCTAATTTATAACTTTGTCGCGCCTTCTGAGATTAAACGACGCGTTTTATTAAAAAAAAAATTATTGTAAATTATCTTTTTTTTTTAATTCTAATATTTTTTACGAGGATTTCAATTTTATCCGTTAATAAATTCATCATTTACACATAGATATGAACGAAAAGACACCTTTCATCAATGTAACTTTAATACGAGAAATCTACATTGGCTTAAAAACTAAATATTGTAAAACTAAGCAAAGACATCAGGAGTATTCCAATTAAGAATAACACATAACTTGCACAGTCCCTCGACGAGTTGAAAAATGAATAGCGGGTACTTCCGGCAGGTTTGGTTGAGGAACCTCGTTATATCTCACCTTTTTTTTTCCAGCGAACAAGCTGATTTAATTTTTTTATTTGCAACTTGAAAAGGGTCATGAAAAGGGATCTTGACTGCTACACCTCATGACATCTATTCACATATATTTGTGAAGCGTTTTATAGTACTTGCTGTATGTTTTATAAAAAATAGTTTCACTGTTAACTTTTTTCAAACAATAAATTACGTTCAACGAAAAGGTTTGTTCTTTTTTTTTATACTCTAAACATCGACAACTTGACATAAAAACGTAACAGGCATGGAATATAGAATAGCTAGATCCTATTTGGATAGTCTAAAATGGTTGCAGGAAAATATTTTAAAAGTTGGTCTGTCAGGATTTTTTTTACCGAAACGAGCCGGAGAAGCAGTTACGGATTACCTTTCCCAAAGTAGCTCAAAGCTACGTTTCGCGACTTTAATTCACTGATATTTTGCTGTCTTCCAAAACGCTCAACTTAATCGACCTGATCAACGCGGAGAAAAATAAAAGTGAAAGCAGAGAATCAATGAAGGAAAGCTTCCTACTGTTCATTTAGCTTCATAACTGGACATAAAAAGTGCTAAATGCCATATTTTTATAATTTACATAAAAATATAAAGAATAAACTTTCAGTGCCGCGTTACGTAGTCGTCGCCTACCTGTTACAGTTGTCATAACGTTTATCTGCCACCCAATGGGTCCCGGATTCCAGTCACTGCAATCACTGATTCTAAAAAAAAAATGTGACTGTCCCTGTTAGAAGTAACGACGGCTTCCCCCTTGATGCTCCCTCACAAATTGACGTCAATTGAGCTACCTATCTGGGAAGTGGTTACATGTTTATCTGCCATCCAGTAGATGGAGATACCCGATTCGATTCTCGGTTTGTAAGCTCATGGGTGTCAGTGATTGTCCTTGTTGCGAGTGGTGGAGGTTTTACCACCGAGTGCCCCTCACAAATAGCGCAGCCAGTATACTTCTTGTAGTGTAACTAGTATAAAATTGAGAATATATGTATCACACGAGCAGGGCCGTTCCTGAGTAGTGGGTTACATCATTAGAAAAAAAAAAGGGAGACTAAAATAAGGTCATGGTATGCTTCCAATTCTTAACAAAAAATGTCCACTTATACACATTTTGTGACATTTATTCTTACCATTTATTTATTTCTATGCTACTTTTTCAGTTTCGATAAGACTTTTAAGGATCTGCATATTTTATACTCTTTTACGTTCGAATATTGAGAAAAGCGCTACAAGAGACGATTTTTAGGAAAACTGAATTTGTTTGTGAAGAAGATTGAAATTGTCTCATGGGTGGCCAACACCTCAGGAACAGTCCTGTGGTGAGGAATATAAAATTCCTGTGAGGAATATAAAATTCCTGTGGTGAGGAATATAAAATTAAATCACAGGGATGTATATATGTGATACCTAAAATGTACGTGAAATAAATTTCATATCACACGATTCTTTGTTTCTTGAATCGATTATAGATTATGTAAAGAGATGTCACCTAAATCGACCTCGTGAATCTGAAGAAAGTTTCTTATCGCCGATCGCATAAAAAACTCCCTTCATACCGACATAATCCTCTTAAACCCATACACAGCCTTTTTTAAACAAACTTTAAGTTTTATCGCTGTGAAAAAATTCAACAGCATCGCTCATCTATTATCTGCTGAACTTTGGCCACCTCTGCTTTTAAATGCCAAGATACATATAAAAGAAAAACCATTATAGCACATTCTATATAAAAAAACACGAATGTACATAATGTGGGACAAAAACGTCTTGAAAAACTGCCAGTCATTTTTCCATTCAGGGTTTTCTCATTGAAAACGATGCATTCCTGATGGAGAAACGGAAAAAAAGGCATGTCCACAATAGACAGAATGTTAGGTCTGAATGCAGTGGCGACACCGTAGAAGGGGGCAGGCGCCGCCGCCTGTAAAAATCAATGGCCCGAAAGCACCCTGAGTGACGTCACGCGGCACACTGAATCATTAATCTCCTTTGGGGGCGCCCCGATGCCACTTCCTCTCGGTGAACGGGTACAATGAAATTTTAGGAAGACACATTTCGCGGCCGCTTTCTACCGGATGTAATGGGCCCTTTTATCGTATTGGGTGCGAAAATTACTCCTTGCTAGATAACTGCGGCGGCGCGCTCGAATTTCGGATTTTTATGAACCCTGAAATTGAGCTAAAAAGAGAGACAGCGATTGTTAGCGGGCGCACGAGTTTGGAAAAATGCCACTCTCTCAATTGAGCCTAATTCTGATTGTTGTAACCAATTGGAAGTGTGATATGGCATTGGGATGATCCATTGCATGCCCTCCCCCCAGATATGCCACAGTTCCAGGTTAGATGACTCAGTTGAAATTTGATATATATATATATATATATATATATATATATATATATATATATATATATATATATATATATATATATATATATATATATATATATATATATATATATATATATATATATATATATATATATATATATATATATATATATATATATATATATATATATATATATATATATATATATATATACACTACTCTACTATAATGAACTGGACGCCTGCGGATTTGCATAAAATCCGATTTGTTTGGGAGTGTTTTTCGTGGTATGACCTGGGACCTTTGCATGTTGTTCCTGGTCAATTGGTGGACGCCTACATGAACATTTTGGACAATCAGGTACTTCCTACTCTCTGTCAATTTTATGGAATGGACGAATGTTATTCCCAGGACGACAACGCTCCATGTCATGTTGCAGCTTCTGTCAAGCAGTGGTATCGAGATATGGATGTAAAACGTCTTCTCTGGCCTGCTCAGAGTCCACACCTTAACCCTATATAACATTTGTTGGACAATGAGAGCGACGCTTACGGACCAGTGAACCACGTCCGAAATCTACAGCTGAGCTGGCAACATTCTTGCAGCAGGAATGATACCCTTAGCCGTGTATCAAAACCATGTTGAAAGTATGCCCAGAAGGGTTGCTACTGTTATTGCATTACGTGGGGCATATTACGTTATTGCATATATATATATATATATATATATATATATATATATATATATATATATATATATATATATATATATATATATATATGAAACTGCAGAGACAGCATGGTAGCATGGTAAGAAATATAATTTCAAGAACAAAAAGAAATTGATATTAACTATAAAACCAAAAAGAGAATTTTAAGAAGTAATTGGAAACGTTTTAAAGATATTTTTGGAAATGATGAAGTGTTGGTGTGTAGACAAGGGTAACATCAGGTAGGAGCCTAATCCATATGACACGAATTGGTGTTTTCTGCTTGTGGCAGAAAGTCTTTTAGTCTAGTACTGCACTTTCGGTATCTGTTCATAAACATGGCGGACATCCCATTAAATAAAAATATGCTTCGTAAGTACTAGATGTTTTCCTTTTTACTTCCATGGAGCAGTGGATTTACCCACTGCTCTAGGATATTAATTAAGTTATGTCATCAAGATTGAAAACATAACTTAAAAAGAGTGTTTGCGCAATTATTTAACATTTATCAAAATCATTATTAATGTTGGTAGTTAATTAACGTAACTAGAGAGCAGCACAACGTGCTATTGGCGACGGTACTGGATCAATCCTGAAGAGAACGATCCAAGGACAACGCCTCGCAAATTTGAACCACAGTCAAATGACGAGGTCAGCACCTGAGCAGGCACACCAGCCAACGTGAGGACATTTGAGACCATGGCAGATTTAATTTGCACCATCCCCGTGTACGGATCTTTGGATGGACTGATTTGAGAGCTCGCAACCCTCCAGTTGCTAATCTGTTGCTCTGCCAACTGAGCTTCGGGTCTTTCCTTTCCGGTTTGATCCCAGACCGCCGCCATTAGCCCCCATAATTAAGGTGTATGGTTATCAAAATAAATTTTATCTCCCATTCATAAATTTCCTTTACTAATGGTTCACTTCCAAAGAAAACCACTTAGAAAGAAATTAATTTCCAATGAACGATTCCCCTTTGATGTCAAAGGACGTGGTTTTGGCATCAATAGCTGAATCTTCTGTGATTGATGAGATGAAGAAAAATGCTCCGTTCATTTTTGAAACTTTTCATGAACTTGACTGATAATTCATCTTTTTGTAAGAATAGAAACATTAAAAAAATTTCTACTCATATTACCTAAAACTTATTCACTCGAAGCGGCATCAGTGATGAATGAGTGTTTTTAGCATTTTAACAATTATAATGTTGAAAACACCAGAAAAATTGTAAGTTGGATGATTATTTTGCTTATTAATACTACAGCAGAATGTAATTAAAATACTGAAAATATAACGCACATTCATCCTGATGCCACTTCGAGTGAATATGTTATAGACATTATGAGATGAACATAAGCATTAAAAAAAATATTTTTATTCCTACATAATTAAATTATTTAAATTATATGTTCATTACTAGCAATAATTAACTATTTTACGATTTTAAGGTTTGAAAAGAATAGTTTAAAATCAACTTAGTTGCAAAGTTTTGTATTTTACGCATTAAGTGCTCGACTATTACCAGCTTGAAGATTCACAACTGATGCACAGACATGAGTAAACCGATTGTAGGGAAAGAATAGCTAAAAATAAATATCATGGACTCTCTAAGAGGGAAGCAGGGATTTTCTAGTCTAATGCTTGCACCCGCATACGGAAACAAAGAAAATTACTATTCTCAATCTCTTTCCGTTTATCATTGAATCGCTGTCTGCAGTCAAGACAACACACAAATGTGAGACAAGGTGGGGGACATTGGTAATCTTATACCCGAAGCCAGGTGGAAGACTTTAGGGTAGTAGAAGCTTGAGTCAACAGACATTGGGGGAAGGAGGAACCGTGCTATGGGTAGTTCCTAATCGTAATGGATGGGGGCAAAGAAAACAAGATCATTTGTTTGATCCTCCACGTGAGGGAGAATTTTTCCTTTCAATGAAATGGAGGAGAGCTATTAGTAGAAACCATATATGTTTTATTAGCTTTCGTACAGTTCGTAGGAGCTTTGCACACTGTTTACAACTCTCGCTTGAGAGCACAACTATCGCATTCATAAATAAAATTGGGAGAACAACACTCACTTGAGAGAGCCACGCTATGGCCACTCCTGTTATATATACAGGTTTTATTTGAAATTATTTGTAAACGCACTTGTCAGAAGTTCAAAACTAAATCGTTAAAATCATACAACTCTTGCACAATCTAAGCCACTTCACCATCCGTAAGGTACACCAGTGCCGTTCTTGTGTCATAGAGGTTGATCTATATTAATCTTCCGCAAGAGCATTGTTGGATAAAATTCTCGCAGTGACATTGTTTTGTAATGTAATTTTAAAAACTTATCTGGAGTAAACATTTATACATTATGTCAATACTTCCATATTACATAGAGGGGGTTTTAGCTTCTTAAGAGCCTGTCCATTGTTTGAGTTAAATTGCTACTTGGCGCAGTCAAGAATGTACGCATACAAAACGAGGTTTCTGCCCCATTAATTGCACAAAGGGAGAGAGTATATCCCGAAAATTAAATTATGCTAACTATACACTGTCTAATATGCGTTGATTCAACTGTAAATTGTTTGTGGAACTGTTAGATGGGGAGTATTTAATGGTACATTTAATATGTTACGTAAGATACATTTCTACCACGAATTGAAAGCCAGTCGTCATTTTGAATTTAACTGATGTCAGTCTAGTTGTATCACAATATAACTGGAAGGATAGTTCAACTCTTTTAACCATACTTGATTTAGATAAGCATAAATATTCGTTATATTCTGACTTACCATATGAATACTTGGACTTGGTCATTCAACACAACATTGCAAGAACATAAAATTAAACCAAATTGAATCATTTATGTACAAAAATAATAAAATAAACTTGCTTCACATGTATTTCAAATTTACCAACGGTTGTTAATAAAACTCTGAAGAAAAACGCACGTAATAGGTAAAAAGCATGAAATTGTCAATGTTGTAGGTTATTATTTGAACTTGCACTTTGTAATTCTCTTTTTAAGCAATAAGATGGGAATGGCAATTTCACTTTCTCAATAAATAAATATTCTATTCCCTGTTTCTTCAAGTGCTTTGCTTGTTTTTTAATAAATATACATTGCTAGCTCACCAACTTTAATTTATATTATTAAAATTTGCTAATTAATTATGAATGAGATTTGATACCTAGTAATTCAAGCCAAACGTTGACTTACAAAATCACCTATCTCGTTTACATTGAATAGCTTTAGTGGACCCGTATACTGGATACAACGAGAAAAATAATTCTGAAAATAGACCTGTGATTTTCATATTTTGAGCACACATTTTTGTGCCCGAAACTACATGTCCTGTGTGTATCACTCGTCATAAATGTTTTACGTGTTTCGAACACATATTTGATGTTGCTTTTTCTTTGCTTCTTTCAGTAGGGAATGGCAAAGTGGACATCACTTTGGACGGACGAGACAGCGGGTTCTTCTTACGAACTCAACACACAGAAGACAAAATCACCAGTAATTCTGACGTCGAGGAAGAAATCCACCGCTTCACCCTTCTGCATTCGAACGTGCCTGTAACCCTTCGATCCCAGTATGGACCTTTCGTCGCGAAGCAGATCGTCCACCCTGCAGTCGCTCACCCCAGGACCAATGACACGACGTCGGGGGATGCCCGAATCGAGTCCATCATGGAATACTCCGGAGATGTCACAGCTCGTTTGGTGACCCGGGAAGTACGCAGGGACAGACCTGTCCTGAGGGTCCTGTTCCACAGTACCAGGGCTTCTGACCCCAAACGAAGACCAGGAGGCGTACCAGCACCAGAAGATGCAACAGAAGGTGGGAAACTGTCACCATCGGATTCCCTCTGCGTGGTACTGTATGTCCACAACAGAGACCAGCACTTGATGGCGGCCTGTAGTCCTAGCGAAAGCCGCGATGGAGTGTGTCTTGCGCAGGCCACTCTGCCTGTGTCCTGGTGGCCTCCGTTGGAGTCACCCGCTTGGAAGAGCCCTAAGACCCAAAGAACTTGGGTCCGCGTCGAGTACGCAGTCCTGCAAAGTGGTTCCTTTGAGTGCACGGATCCTGCTGCGTTGCCCGTGTCCGTGCCGGCTGGGTTGCCCAGCGTGTATCTGGATGATGTACCGCTGTCGGGGAACCACGGTAGTTATGAAGAAGTGAAGAGCGATGATGTCGTGCGGATTCTTGTACCGCAGGGTCCAGTCTATCCAAAATCCAAAGTTTATGTTCCAGTGTACCTGCAACCGAATCCTATCTATCCACCTTACGTGTTTGTTATTAGGTAAGTTCAGTAAATTATCGCTTTTAGTAATATCAGTAGTAATTTAGAGTACGATATTTAGTTGTTACGAGTTTGTGCTCGCATGAGAAATAATTTTTGTTTGTGCGCTATCGCTGCTATCCAGGTTGGTAGAGGATTAAAGTCAATTTGAATTTGAATTTATTTTATTTTATTCTTTAGACACCAATTGTGACAACATTTAAAAATTTCTTTATAATTGTTTTCATCTATTAGAATTTTTTCGCTAGCTTTACGTCAGGCACTATGTTCTTTTGCTAAAATTATTTGTATGGGTACATGGAAGTCTTCTTTTAGCCTAGACCTCTGTAAGTGTATATAGATTTGTTCTAAATAAATACGTTTTTTCGAAGTTTTAATGAAAGGAGTTTTGGATGTGATACTTCTCTCATTTTAAGAAGGGGGCCGCCGTGGCTCAGTGGGTATTCCCAATGCGCTAGCAATCTGCGTGTCGTAGGTGGCGCAGATTTGATTCCTGTCAGATGAATTCCTCCTTGGATGTATGTCTCTCTTCTGTGTCAGAAAAACTCTTATTGTGTGTATGTGTATACTTGATATTATGTCTTGTGACTGGCACAGCATGACAAAATATGACCCTTACGTCATAAAACCTCAACATCGTTACAATGGAACCAAAAAAGAGTAAAAAAAAGGTCTTCAAAACTTAACGATTGCAAAGAATATAAATTTTTGCCTGTGGTGCATTATGGACCTATTGTTTTTGAAATTTTAAGGGTAATTTTTCTGTATTCATTCAAATCCCCTTTTTCATGAAAGGAAAACAAATGAAAGATATAAATAATTATTTTACAACTGAAGATAAAAATAGTTGTGTGTAGCTCCGCTGTTGGATCATGTATAAAATTTAAATGTTACAACTGATGAGTAGAGCAACTTTTTGGCTGCAGTAAAAATGGGAAAAGTTGCATTTATCATTCCCCAAAGTTGCATTTATTTCTGGTACACTAAATTCTAAAATAAATTATTCGTAAAAATTGAAAAAATTCAAAACATATTGACAATTTTAGTCGTGTATAACAGTATTATAACACATTCTTAAATACAGAAGAACGTTGAATGGCCTATCCTTGGCCAGTAATTTCTTTAACATTGAAAAACTGCGCCAGCCGCAGTCATATTATGTGCTGTATTGGATAGCAGAAGCGCAAAATCCTTTCGATCAACATTCAGAGATTTTAAAACGTCATCTTCAAGGCAAACAACATATTTACGATCGACACTCAACTTGCAAACTCTGCAGTCAATTACGCAAGTTTCCTCTGTATTATTAAGAGTACCAACCAATGTGTTAAAAGTATTTGCCATTTATTTCACTTTCGACTGTTATGACGAACAGCTTCTTTCCATGAACTTGTTTGATCCGCAATACTTCGGCGTTAGCAAGATCAGAAACACGTGATCAAAGGGTTGGTTCAGAGGGCAAAAAAATGAAATAGTAATTTATTTTAATTAATTTTAAGCTGAATTTTTAAAAGTTGCAGGTGGTTGCATTTATGCATAAAGTTGCATTTATGCAGAAAGTTGCATTTATGTTGCGGTTATAACTCACTTACAATACACCCCATGTAGGAAGAATTTTGGTTTTAGTACTTTACATGCAGCGTAGAACGTGTGAAAAAAAGTTGCATTTGTTGCAAAAAGTTGCCCTACTGATGAGTTATTCTCTTCTAACGAATTTGTTTTAACTCAAACATATAATATTACATATCGTTGATGTCTACTGCACAAACATACAAATTCAAAATCTTCCAAGAAATGTGTTTTTTTGATTTTCTGGACCGGAATGTGATGATCTTTAGACTGGTGAAGAGTGTGTGTGTCCGTTAAGTTATTTTTTGTTTGCGTGAAGTATTATCTTCACGCAAAGAAAAGAATGATGATTTCTTTACCTGAAAAAGCACAGTGAATAAAGCATAGGGAGCAGAAATTTCCCCTCTTTATTTCCTTAAAACTGTTTTTTTACTTCGTATGTTTAACTTGTACATTTTGACGATGTACCTAGTACTTGTTATATCAATTATATATACTGTAAACATCATATTGTAATGAGTAGATTATCATGTATTTTTCATATATTTTCTTCACCTAACAATACCTTTCAACTTCAGTCTTGTTTCTTAGTTTTGCTGGAAGTGCTTGGTAGCATTTTAAATCACGATACCTATATTTTTCTTATTTCAGCAATTCGATTGAATTTCAGTGAGTTTTGATCATTGTTTTGAGAGATAGTGTTTGAGATAATTCACTTGACGAGTTTGCGTGAAATCAAGATAATACAAGATATTCAAAAATAAAATGTGTCAAGGAAATTTACTCCAAATTCTTAACAAGACCAACAAACTGCCAAATTTTATAATTCTAAAATTGGAGAAAGAAACGTGTTTGGGCCTAACTTCACCAACCACCATTCTTACTTTAACAAAATCAAGAGAAAGTATTTGAGAGCCACTCCTGTGCATAAAACGACTAGAAGCTATTAAATACCAGACTGGCTTCACGTATTTAATTGCTGTGAAAACCATAGAGACAAATTGCTCCACGAATCCTATGTCAAGTGTAGTTTCCTGTGGTCGGGAGGGGGGGGGATGTAAACGGTGTGGATGCCATTCTACGACCCCACAAGTGAACAGTCGTTCATTCTACACTTCTCGTTCTCTGCATGTGGACGCAGATGTTCAACATGTGGTCCTCGGCTGTTGGTAGACAGTGACCGCTTTATGCTGCGAGAGGCTCACCGCCATTTTTTCACCGTCATTTAAATCTCGAATTGAGCAGGTGTCTCCAGCAGAGTTGCTGGTTTAAGCACCGTCCCCGCTGACTTTATTGCACCTTTTATTCATAAATATTCATTCTGCTTGCATTCAGAATTAATCAACGTTCCACGCGCCAAAATTTCCTTCATAACTCTTTGCTTCCTTTCTTGGTCGATTCGAACGTTTAAGCACTTTTTTTGGTTATGTATATTGTTTGTAGAGTAGTTGGAGTACATTAAAAAAAAACTTAAATTATTATTTAATTGCGAGAAATAAATGCGTAATATTCGATATAATTAGAGAAAACATGCACAGTTCACAGAAAATAATTCTTAACAAAAATGTCACACAGTTCAATTTTTCATCCAGGGATAACTAACCGAGAACAGACGGGTAAAGCATTTTTTTAAAAGATCTGCATTCGTTATTGATGGTTTTATCACCTGTAGTAATTATTGTCTTCCAATAGTAAAACTGAAACTTACTTTATACAAATAAAGTAAGTTTCAGTTTTACTCTCACTTTATACGTTTCAGTTGTACTATTATTTTTTAATAAAACTATTACTTTATACAAATTTATTTAGGGATATGTCGTTAATTTGTTCAAAATCATGTATTCAGAAGAAATAATATTCGTTAATTTCGGTTTTAAATTGTGTCCTGGAGATACTCTGTGATGGTTTCTCAATTTATAAAATATATCTTCTCCGATAGCTATGATAATTGCAAAAATTGATAGTCTGTTAACCAGCAACGGTGCCTTTCTTTTCATAACGCAAACGTAATATCTCCTAGCATTTTCTTTAAAAAATGTAAATACTATTTCAAAATATTAATAATTTTTAAGAAATGGCAAAGGGCAGTGTGTCGGGACAACATTCGGTAGGTGGATGTTGTCACCTACTTACCCCCTCTCCTTAATTGTGCCTCTGAGTACAAGTCACTTATAATTTTCCTGTGTAAAATGTTGACTTGTAAAAGATAAATTACATATTTATCATATTTACTTGTAATAATATTGCTTATAATACAACATTGTTGCACTGGCAGCTGCTCCAGTTTCTTTGTTCAATAGTTACCTCATTATAAAACAGCTTCGCCCAAGTTCCAACGGATGTCATTCAAATGATTGTTTTAAAGTTTAGTTTTTAAACGGAATGTTTATAAATCGAGACTCGTCGAATGATGTCTAAGAAAAAAAAATTTAAGAAAACATGGATAATGAGCGACAACATGTACATTTCTTAAAATAAAGAAACTGCCCACTTTCAAACGCGTCGAAGTGGGTTGTCCAAGGTGACGCCTCTTGAGTTCTTTTACGAACCGGCTTTCTTCCAAATGGGTAGGAATTCTAGTTTGTACTCTTTTGTTAATATTAATGTAAAAATTTAACTTGAACATCTGATTTAACATGTATCCTGGAAAACTTTTAAAATTGTCTGATCTTTGAAAAATATTGCTGGGAAATAAAAACTACTCTGAATAAGTTTTAGTTCCTTTGCTACACAACACACCTACATAATATGTATCTAAGTGTCACAAAATGAATAGTTCGTGACTCAAGTATAATGTCCTTTTAATGTACAGCTATGTATGTGTGCTTGATATATGCTAATAAATAATAGTCTTGGGAAATTTGATCAATTGCTTCGAAGAGTAGTTACGTGAATTCTGACCAGAGAAAGATTCCAAATATCTTCAAACAAGAATCAAGTATTCCAGTATTTAAAAAGAAAATTTTAAATATTTCTTTACTTTTTTCTCAGATTTAAAATATGTTCAGCTTTTTCTTATTCGCAAATTCTTTTGTTAATTCTATTCCTTATGTTTATTCATAAAAATACTAATAAATGAGAAATCTATTTGATAATACATGTCCTAAATTTTAAATAGTTGGTGGAAACTCCCTGTATAAAAAGAGAAAGAAATTACAAATGTTTCATCTGGACACTAAAAGTTCATTATTATTGATTTAAATACTTCATGTTAGTTTTAAGCGAAGCTGGATAACATTTTGCTTCAAAATTTCTTCGGAAAACTTAATTTCTACAGTCGCGTTCTAAAACGTTTTGAATATTTGTCAACCAGTGCTCAGTTCTGACTAAGGTCAGATTAGGTGAGTCAGTAAGGTAAAAAAAAATCAGTGAATTCACCATTGGAGATAGTAGAGAAAAGTTTCATTGCCTGATACTTTAGATTCCAGGTTTGTTTATTGTAGCATTGATATACGATTAGGGTGATTTGGCTTGAAGAAATAAGTTTTATTGCGAGAATGGCACAAAGAAAAGATATCGAAATTTTTTCAATGTATACAAGATATTTAGTATAAAAGTACAAGTGAAAACACGAAGGTATTTATTTGTACATAAGCATTACTACTTTACATAATATGTAATACCTGCGTAATAATATAAATGTTGAGAGTTTGGGACAAGTTCTTTGGAGTTCCATATTAAATACTATGTTTCAAATCGATGGTTTAACTTTTCTACTTTCATTATAACTTAAATATATTTTACTTATGATAAATTAGCTATTCATAAATGAATTTCAGTTAAATTTGTCTTGACTGGAGTTTGATTTATTCAATAATAATTACCCTTCTTTTCGTGATATTTTAAAATCAGGTTTTCATATTACGTGCCCTATGAGACGTAAAAAATCACTTTCGGTCTTAAATCTAAATTTGAAACGAACTTTTTTATTTTCAGAGCTCGTGTCAAGAGTGGTCTCAGAATCCTGGGTGCTCAGGTGTCTCCTCCCTCTCAGTGGAGTATAACAGTAGAATTAAATCCCAGACAAACTGTTGCAACTGTCACAGCTTTTGTGAAAGATACATCTACCAAAGCTCCTCAAGGAGAACTGGATGTAAGGTGCGTATATTCAGATATTTGCATACTCCAATATCAGCTTGTCCATAACTTACCTCTGGTGTGTCTAGACAAAAAATATAATTTTTAAGACTCTTATAGAACATTTCAACTAATGAATGACTTTTCTTTTCCCAAGGCTTTGGGAACCGTATTGCAATTCTTCTGTAAGGAAAATGTGCAAATCTGAATTTCATTTCTCAAAATATCAGAATATTTTCAATACATTTCTCAAGAATTCAATGGAGATAAAAACAAAATATTTGTTTTGGAATGTCGTTCCATCCTACATAACTAATGAAAGTACATAATACATGTTAATGTAATACAGTGCTGGTCATCGGAAATGCAACACCATGAAGGAAGAATCCACTAGCCTTGAAATTTGCACGATGCTTAGATCAAGGAAGGATATCAAAATGATTACCACTGCAGAGAAAATGTAAATCATGTAAGCCAGTAACACCTCCTGTGAACTGTATAAAAAGGCAAAACAGAAAACCTGTTTTAAGTATTTGAATTGTGTTTTCTCGCTGTCCCTGTGTATAGGAAGCACAATTATGCCTCGCTGAAAAATATGGCAGTCTTACTGTCACGTTTCTGATATGGACAGATGAAGAATTGTGGCTTATCGAGAGTACGGTTTATCTTTTCGAGACATCGGTGCTAGTGTTAGATAAAATGAAACCACAATGATGCGAATATGGAATCGGTGACTGCAGGAGGGACGAACTGACCAGTGTGGGTAAGTGCAGCAACCTCGTCACACACCCCAATGAGAGGACAGTAATCTTATACACGGTTATTACGGATCGTAACATCACGAACCCTAGCTCAAAAATTAGGGTGTGTTGAGCAACCCGTGTCATTACGTACAATTCGACGTTATCTGCAGCAGCGGGAAATTTTTTCAAGGCAAATTCATTGCTGCGACTACCTTTGATTGCATCACAAATGTCTGAGATTGCAATAATGTGTAGAACAACGCACATGGGAAAACGAATGGCCTCCAAATGTGACGACACTATGGCGACAGACTACGTTTTCTTGCATTATGCATCTCCATACCGGTCCGTTGCCTGGCGTTATGGTATGAGTTGCTGAGCGTACTATGATTAAGGTGTGCTTCTTGTCATACATTTTATTGGTAATAAGAATTTACTTCTCACTAAAAGGAACAAAATGTGCTTTTATGTATAATTTTACTTTATTTGGAGGTATGAAATCCATTTACGTAAATACAGATGCTGTATTCATTATAAAAGGATTGAAATAAAGTATGAAATGTGAGTAACGACTCTTGTCATCGATAGATATAAGCAATTAAGAAAGTTTAACGCCAATGTTATATGCGGATCTGCTGCTACTTAGTAAATTGTTAGGATAAATTATACTAATTCGTATCATATTAGCTTTGTAATAAATTAATATTCACAGTAAAATTTTTACTGCCCCGTTAAATTATTGACTAATTACAAAAAATAGCAGAAATCAGGGCTTCGTAGTAGGTCTCCAAAACTAAATAAGAAAAGTCACCTGTGTTTGTTTTATGCTTTCAAGATATTTATCAGAGTATAACTTCAATCTTTTTTTACTGAATAGCAATATAATTGCAGCAGGCTTCAAGAAAAAAATATAATTTATTTTTGAGCTCTGTGTTCTAAAGATGGAATGCAAGAAGGAATTTACTACATACGCATAGATCTACAAAATACTTGTGATCGGAATAAAATGTGCTTGAAATCATTAACACATTTTTTACAAAACATTTATTCCGAGTAAGTACAAAACTTTTTACTAAGTGTTTCTGAAATGCCACCTTTTTAGATGCTAGTGATCGGGGCTACTGCCACTGCCCCCCCCCCCCAATACTCCTAAATGAAATGTGATATTTATTTTCCATAAAAAAAAATTTTACTGTATTGATAATTATAAATCCGCAAGAGGCACACATAAACTTATTACTAAAATTCTATTGCACACCAAAAGATATTACATTTGTTGCCAATCTGACAAAAAAAAAATGTATATAATTTTCCTTCAAGAAGTTAGTAATACCTTTCCCTTTTGTTAAAAAGTAAGTTTTAAAAAAATCTTTGGAAAACATTATTTTTGATACTTTGTAATAAGAAATTAATACTCAGAATTGTTTATACAGGTATTACTTGAAATTATTTGTTAAAGCAGTTGTCAAAAGTTCGAAACTAAAGCGTTCAAATTAAATAAATCTTACACAATAAAGGCCATTTCAGCATCTGTAAGATAAACAAGTTGATATTGGCTGATCTAACCTGATATCGGGGTTCGTAGGTTCAGACAAAGGGCCTGAAAGCACTTAATCCTCTGAGTGTTACGAGTTTCTGAGTAACTTCTACACCTCAACAACGCGTCATGACTAAATCGCCACATCTATTGATTCAAAGAATCACAGGAAAGATTCAATAGGTCACGTTCAAAACTGGTCAGAAGTAGTGCAGAGGTAAGACTGATATATGCTCGCGAACCTCTTAGAAGATTGAAAATGGTTGTGGATTCTCGAGTCTGAAATTGCTAGCTGTATAATACTATATCTTTGGGGAGGCGGTAGGAAATCAAATGGCATTTAATACTTAAACACTAAATAGTTTATTCGCACGAATGAACTAGGAATTTCGAAATACTTTCACGTTCGTCTGGATCCTCGCACTACGTGCCTGTTAGACTTCCATTCCTATTCTAAGCGCCAGTAAATGGCTCGAACAAGAGAGCATTCTTTTCAGTTCTACAGAAAAGAAGGGAAAGGTAATACCACATGGGAATATGATTTATTAAAATAAATTTATTGGCGAACGTGACTTAGATCTTAATGTTGGACGAGTCACCCTCATTTGCTCCTTACCCGTCCACCAGGCGTGAAAAGCCTCACGAACCGTTTTATTTGCAGTAACTCAGAATGTCGCCGTTTTCGGAGGCGACTTTTGGGGTTGCGCTAGAGTCCTATTCCTTCAACTCCTTCAGGTTCAGCGAGAAGGTCGTCGAATACCAAGTTCGTGAGAAACTCTTTCTTTTTTGTAGTGTCCTCATCGGTGAAACCTAACACACTAGACTCATCGTCGTGAAAGCTCTTGTTGTGTTATGAAGGAACTTGTCCTTCGTGTCAAAGTGATGCTACTCTACTGGGTAGATGTAGAGATTTCTATTTTTTAAATTTACTCTGGTTAACTTAAAAACGAGACATTCATTTTTTATTTACATTTTTTATTCCCCTATCAACATGTTTTGCAATTATAGTATATTATAAGGCACTCCGTGCTGGACTCAGGCTATATAACTTCCGCCTTTGACTAATGACGGGTTTGGTTTGATTAGTCGCTCTACGGTCATTTTAGAGCGGAATCTACCGACTTCTGACGAGACATTCAATAAGTGGTACAGGTCTATTTTTGTGAAATTCTGTTAGCCACATTTTTGGGGTTCTTCATTTTCAGGAACCCAAACAAAGAATAGGAGATATTAAACTCTGTCAAATAAGTAAAGTTCACTTTTAAAAAATGTTTAACTCTTGAATTTTTTATTTAATTTTGAATCCGGATAACTAGGAATTAAGTTATACTTCCGTGTTAGCACATCTCTGTACTACACCACACTCTGTCCCCTCATCGCGGCACGTGAGGACACCTGTCGACCACCTTAAAATCGCCTGGCTCAGAACATTGCTTCTAACTGGAGCTCGAGGGCCACAATATGTGTCATGGTAAAAGTCGTAGATTAATCAGGAATTGACAATCCTGATATTTTGATTTTGCATATTGTATAAAAAGTAAAAGATAATAAAGTATAATGGAGATATTATTAATCAGCAAAATAACATGATAACTTCTTAGACATGCCACACCTCAGTGGCATGTTACGTTCATCCCAACCACACTGATATAAACTGATACAGTCCTTCCATGTCCCGAGCTTCTGATTGGAAAATTGACCCTCTTCTGGAATGCTGGCCCGAATTTCTCAAGATACTATGCACGAGAGTGTGTGATGGTATTAGTTAGCATTAGTTAGTTGTGCTGTTATTAAAATACCGCCTTCATTCATGTCCCGGGTAGTTCATGTAGTAGTTCATTCTACATCTCTTTATATACAAAGGGTGCTTCATTCATTATATCTAGAAGATATGGGCCTATAAGTTACCTTGTATAATGTATTCCTACTTCTTTTTATATTTTAACATGTATTACTTTGTAATTGCTGGGACATATAGGTTACAATTCTGAATTATAGATGGGCCATAGAATGACAAAGCATTATATATTTAATAAACTAGCTTATTAATAATATGTAACTAGTTTTTAATTTCCAAATGGCTAGTTGCAATCGAACAAATAGCAAGAAATGGTGTATACACAGACAGTAACACAGAAAAATAAGACTGCGACACAGAATACAAAGAATACAGAACAAGGCTATACGGTGGAAAGAAAGTCTATTAACACATGCGGTCACTCGTCTTCCAGCACTGATCATAACTCGCCCTCTGACGGTCATTGCGTGTAATCACCATGCTACCTTCAGTTTTTACTACATGACATAACCAGATTTAGGCTACTTGACCAATACAAACCTTTGGATTCTTTTAACCAATATGTGAATATTTATTATTATGTGTGCTGTGTAGGGTGAACAATCGCACACTGCTCGGTAACCTTGTAATGTTCAGGGGACTAGGTGCAAAGAGAGCGGGTACCGCGATAGAGATTGGACCTATTTTCCTCATGGATGTCACAAACTATGTAGACAGGGCAGAAAGAACTTCGATACGATGAAGATGTCGAACAAGATCGTCGTAGCCAGTAACGAGTCGAAAGGTGGCCACTGTCTTTTTTTTTTCAGGTCTATCCGGGGTGTTGAGGATGTGACTCCATGTTCCAAGAATTATTCTTTGGTCTTGCTTTTCACGGATTCCAAACCAAAAATTTTATGGGGACCATTGTGGAACAATGGGTATATCCACAGCCCTATCAATCAGCGAGTTGTAGGCGGGGCAGATCAGATTCCTTAGTGGGTGTATTTCTTTCTTAGATGTTAGTAAACCTTTCCTTCTTTTTCTATGCCCATTACTTGATATAATCACTACCTTACAGTAATGGGCCGGACAGCAAAATGTGATGGTATAAGGGAAAGAATAAATGCTTTTATATCGAATGGTCCCCACGTGCTGCAATTACACTAACAACCCTTCTGGGCATACTTTCTACAAGATTTGAATACAATGCAATGGATATTTGTGTCCATTCCTGCTGCAAGAATGTCGCCAGCTCAGTTGTAGATTTCGGACGTGGTTCCCTGGTCCGTAAACGTCACTCTAACTCGTCCCACAACTGTTTTATAGTGTTTAGTTCTGGACTCTGAGTAGGCCAGGGAAGACGTTTACATCCATATCTTGATACCACTGCTTAACAGAGGCTGCAACATGACATGGAACGTTGTCATCCTGGAAGTAACATTCGTCCATTCCATAAAATTGTCAGTGTAGGTAAAACCTGATTGTCCAAAATGTTCATGTAGGCGTCGGCGTTCAATTTACCAGGAACAACATGCAAAGGTCCCAGGCCATACCACGAAAAACACCCCCAAACAAGTAGTGGCGTCCGATCCATTATTGTAGGGTAGTGTAAGTCTTGTGTTTGGTACAGCTTGACCAATCATGAGGTTTGTGCCATAAAACTCAAACCAATAATTTAAGGCATTTAAGAATCTTGTAAGCGGAAGAGGTTTGAATGAACGTAATAGTTCACACATTTTAGGGCTTTAAATTATTTTTTTACATCACCCAGCAACTGTAATTACATATATTTTCTTTTCATTCATTAGTGTACAAGAAGTTTTCACGTGGTTGTTTGAAGTTGAGGAAGGTGCTTCGTATAATGATAACGGCCGAATAACATGGCAGCTGAGATATATGCTAGACTCGAGCATGGCGGAACAGTACGATTTCGATGATGACAACGCAAAAATCACTTCTCGTCTGGACATTCAAAAAGATGACGTTCAAGCCGTTCTACCAATAGCCAAAGTAAGATCGTCCTATGAACTTCTTATGTAATAGTTGTCCGTTTTTCAATTAATGAACAAAATTTATTAATGTGATAAATAAAATAATAAATCATCAATTATAAATTATTTTACTTATTAAAGAATTGTCTAAATAAAAACAAATTTGATTTCCCTTCTCTTGCAGTCTACTCAGCTACTGAATACCGCAGTTCTGAATGGACGGCAAGTGTCACAACCGATGAAAGTGTTTGTTGTCAGTCAGGCTGGAAAAGTCGGTGATGTTACCCTACAGTCTTCTTGTCATGCTGCGGATGAATCGATTCTTAAAGTAATTATTTTGAATAAATTCATTTTTCTATATTTAATCAATGTATTTAATTAAAAATGGAATTTTTAAAACGCTTAATTATAGTCTATCAACGAATTTCTGGAGATTTCAGTCTTGATAACTTTACAGTACTGTTCGTATTATCATTGTGTTTGTTAAAACACCAGCTCAAATGCAACAATAAATGTATCTAAGCATTTTCCTTAGAATTTCCTTGAATACAAACATGTTTGAGAGTGAGTAGAGGAAAATATCCATGGAAAATTGAAATATATAAGACGTTATTTTGAAAAATTCATTTTTTTTTAAACTTCATACGTGAACATTTGAATTTTTTGTAAACACAAACTCTTTTAAAATAATCTGTTAATCTTTCCAATCAGTAGTACTAACAAACTATCGTGCACTGACGATAAATTTTTAATGTAAGATATTTAGCGTAGAATAAACTAATAGGCGACAACTATCTTTTATACAAATTTATGAACATTGTTTTGTTTTGTGATGTGTATGTCTTTATTATTTAATGGAATGGTTTTTTATCAGTCTTATATATACGTACCGTAAAAAAATACTCCTTCATCTATCAATTTGTAATCTTTATCTAAAACTTTATACATCGAAACCTTTTTGAATATCACACACTAAAGAGTTAGACAGCACAAAAAAATAGAAGCTGAAAATTAAATTCAATGCCTTATCTCGGTATTTATATATAAGCATAACAATTCATTTGTCTTTTTAATCAAGCTTCATGTATTAGGTAAAATGTTTTCAAGATCGTATTTCACTTATGGGTGGAATCCGAACTTTTCAATTTAATGGTGATGAGGTGTGTTTTTAAAATGAATGTGTTTTCTTTTCAAATGACCCCATCAGATAAACAATTAAAATTCTTTCGACAGTTAGAAGAATGCATGAGATGTTGACTGAATTGATTTTTCTAAACTGTGGTAGAAAACTCATGCATAACAACGCTTATACATTTTTAATCTAGTGTCGGAATAAAGTGTAGCAAGACATGGGAAGAGGGTGCAATTTCAGTCTACTAAAAGGTACTTAATGGTTGAGATTGGACCTGTAGCGTAAGTTAAATTTTGTTATGGTGGATGAGTTCACCACAATACTACCCATCTCGAATTTAGCAGTGACTGAATTCCATCCAACAATTCTGGCCATCCATTGTAGTGTGTACCGATTGTGGTGCGCGCCATCTGGAATTTGCCAGAAGCTTCGTCTGGATTCCTTGAAAATGAGCTTGTTCATAATCACGTCTTCTACTCAGCAATATATAATAGATTTAAAGACAGTGCATCTTCTGTCTTCCGAAGAGTTCTTCATGGTTGAGATTAGTTGCTATATACTACCACTAGCAGAATTACCCGGCTTTACGCGGGTTGAATTAGTTGAATGTTGATTAAAAAGTGATCAGACTAATCAATTCAATTTCATAGAAAAATGCAAGCATCATTTAAGTGTACGCAAAATAATTTTTAACATCGTTTTTACATTTCCATAGCTTTTACCATTTACATCGGACGCAAATATGTTTACATGATACATCCATCCATCCATGTAATCCATTTTACATTCATCACCATCCTGCTGTAAGGCAAACAACAAAATTTTATCCTAAGGTAACTAATACAGGAATCTATTTTGAATTTTGGAGTGATTATGAATGGTCGGGTTCATTTTCGGTAAAAATTACGAACTCCCGACTAAAGTCTTTCACTTGGGTATCATATTGTGTCATTCTTGTATCTGGGATTCGATGTTTTAGAGTTTCATCGTCGTTATGAAAGGATGTCAAATTCGATTTTACGGTATTCGTGATGAATTTATTTTGAAGCAAACCCATTTCTTTCTTGAAAATTTCGTATAAGAAAATACTCGTTGAGAGTATATTTAACTAATTATGAAGTGGAAATAACTGTTGATTACCAAATTTAAAAATTTATTTTCATATTCACCCAACAATTTTAATAAAACATGATAATTATGAGGTATCATGCAAAACACATCAGGATGACGATGAAGTAGTGAACCTCGATCTAAATTTTTAATTAAGATATAATCTCTATTAAATTCTAAATGTTTGTTTACTGTCAATAAAGATTCACAGAATGAACACTGTTATTTTTTTTAATATGGAATGTATACAATACCCAGAATTATATGTAATATATCTATAATTTTAGAAATATATTCGTAGTTGTAAAATAATTGTATTTAATTCATTTTCTTTTCTTTAATCGTATCCAATATTCATTCAGGTTACAAGAACAGTTGTTCTTGTATTCTAGCTGCTACTTATTTTAGTAAATGAATATCGATAGATGACAATGCATGAATTCCGATACGATTAAGAATATGAAATATTGGGTGCGATTACAGAAAAGAACATGAATTAAGTACACTATTTTACAATTCGGAATGAGGCGTTAACACATATAATATTTCGTAAACAGAATTTAAACCGTGGACAATGGAGGGAAACTTTTGCTTACCTAAATCTTTAATTTTGTATTCTTATAAACTGCTGTTATTTCCAAATCACTTTTAATACAAACTGAAGAAATTATTTTTGGATATGGCAGTTCAATGCGTGCAAAAATAATGTCACTTTTCATATCCAAAAGAGTCGAATATTTATCCAAACTGCTTTGAGATGCACAAAATGAAGGTTATTTTAAAGAATTGAAGTTGAACTTTAATTTATAGACCTCAGCAAATTCTGAACTCTCTGCTATAGCTGTAGATAATGTTTCTTGTTCTTTCCTGAAAAAATAGAATTAAAATATTGCACAAATCAATATTTTTTATCAAATTTACTTGCATTTAAAAATAATAGCAGTATCGTGTTGTTTCAAAAAATTACTATTAATGATATATACTACTTCTCAGCAAAATCATTTTAATTATTCCTTGTTACTTAAATTTTTAAGCGTAATTTAAAATAGAGTTTTTATTATCTGGTTAAAAAATTATTGTATTTAAGCGATAAAATTAACTCAAACTATTAAATTATTTTATTTGTATTTTGTACAGGTATATATTAAACTTAATTGTGTACATGATCATTATTAAATACAGTAATTGAGCATATGATAATTTAATTTTACTCTCACATAATTTCCATATTTAATGTCAATAGTTAAATAATAATTTATTAGTCCAATATATAGTTTTATTAATTTTCATTTGTTCTAATCGTAATGAAATTAAGAATAAGTTTTTAAAGCAATATAAATTGAATTTCTTACCCGATAATTGTTTTTCACAATAAGATCTCGAGAATCACTGTCAGCCATTTCTTTTGTTAACTTGCGTCTGTTTGAAATTTATAAGCAAATATATATTACTGCCTCATCAAAAAAAGACAACACACTTAACCCTTCTTTGCATAATGATGTAAATTTCCATCATAACATTGAATCCCCAAAAATTATATAAAAGAACAAGTTCACTTTAAGTTGATCGTGTCTGGATACCTTTTTAATGTCCATTGCATAAAAAAAACATAGTTGTCAAAAATAAGCAAGTGTCACTATCAGTAAAACGAGCTTGAAGTTGTCATTCCGCTGTTTGTTGTAGTTGCAATAAACGTATGATTTCGTTTTTAATTTTGTTTATTATATTTGAGTTTCTATTGCTAAAAAAGTGAAAATGAGTGGAAGAAAGGTTTGTAACATGTGTTTTTGTTATTTTTTCTGTTTCTGAGCAATTTCTGAAAAAGTTTGCGTTTAATTTAAAAAATACCACATGATACCATCCTATTGTTTTTTGCTAAATTTATACTATAAATATATACTAAGATTTTTTTAAACCATTTTTCCTTTAATTTTGAACATGAATTATATCATCTTGATTTATTTCACCAATAAAGAAAAAAATCATGCAAAGAAGGGTTAAAGGGCATTGCTAATGCGTTATGAAATTCAAAACAGTAATTGTTTAATACAGTAACTGATGGTTAATGTTCAGCAAACTATGAGCATCAAACAAAAAAAAACGTCCAGCAAATGCAACGAAAATTCTGAAGACTTATTCGGAACGCGTCGATTCGCCAGTCTTTTGTAAGCCTTTTCCCTTGCATTAGGAAAGTATATCAAAAGCGAGAAATTGTCAATACGGGAAACCATAGAGAAATGCGCTTGGGCCTACATTCAGTACGTCATGAAGTTCGCTGGTAACCCGTGATCGGGCATTAGTTATAGGAGGCGTTGCCTCTGCTCACCTAGGTTCAAGAGAATGGTGGTTAATATGTAGCCTACATTACCCGCAGGGTTCAAAGGTATAAGTGAACAAATTTGATGTGAATTGGTCAAATGGTGTAGATTTGCATAGAGAACAAATAGATGGCAGCTCTGCTTTATATATACAGATTTTCAAAAGTTTCAATTTTGTAGTGCTGGCTGAGTTCATGACAAAAGTATATTTTGTGTCAATATACAACATTACTCCTTACTTTTTCGCTTCGTGCGTATCTTATTACATCCTATATAATATAATGACATGTTTACTACAATTTTCTGTCATTCACAGGTATCACCTTCCTGCACCTCTGTATACCTCGACGGGTCTGAAATTCGCGGCTCTCAGAACGCCTCAATATTAGTGAAATACGGTACTTATACAGGACAAGCTCATTTCCTAGTGTGGATGCCAGAATTGCCGCTGACCATTCGGATTTCTGATACTAAGCTTAGCCAAATCAAAGGATGGAGAACACCGCATTTACAAAGAGGGTAATTATGTGACTAAAAATAGTACTGTAACAGCATTTGATAAACAGATATTTTAGTTCTTTTATTATATACCCCACCGGTGGTCGAGCGATTAAAGGCGTCACGCTTAAACCAGTGTACAAAAGTGCTTGGTTCTCTCGTATGTGCCGAAGTCTACTTGACTGCTTGTTTCCTGGTTTCTTCCAAATCGTCACGTAAATGAGAGCTTCTTCACAGGTGACTGAAGTGTTCTCTCGAATTAATGCTTGAAGGAATGAATACGATCCATAAGCTGACATTGAAAAAAAATTATTACAAATGTGAAATATGGGCAGAATGATAGTATTTTACACTCGATAACAAAAAAATCGACGCACCAAGAAGGAGTTGTCCGATGGAGACAAAAATTGGTGGATAGGAAAATTATGAACAGAATAGAAAATGATTAAAATTTCAGAACAATTGAATGATTTATTTCAGAGTTACAGTAACGAGCTCAATAAGGTGTTGACCCGCCTCTAGCCTGGATGCAAGCTGACACACGGCGTGGCATAGACCGATAAAGCTCCCGGATGGTCTCCTGCGGTATTTCTTGCCAAATTTGCTCCAATTGTCGGAATTCGTCATCAACATTCCCTACCGGATGCAGTCGCCTTCCCATCATATCACAGACATGCTCGATGGGAGAGAGATCTGGTGATCTGGCTGACCAAGGAAGTGTTTGACAAGCTTGAAGACAGTTCATAGCAACACGTGCCGTATGTGTTCTGGCATTGTCTTGCTGAAAAATAAGCCCAGGGTACTGCGAAAGAAACGGTAGCAAAACAGGTCTCAGAATGTCGTCAACTTACCGCTGTGCAGTAAGTGTACCTCTAATGACGACCAAAGGGGTCCGGCTGTCAAGAGAAATGACACCCCAGATCATAACTTCTTTTTGAGGGCCCGTGTGGCGTGCAATAGTGAAATCAGGATCGGCACGCTGCCCTGGGCGTCTTCAGACGCGTCTTCGATGATCGTCAAGATACAGTTGGAAGCGGGATCCGTTGCTAAAGACTATACGTCCCCAATCAGCATCATTCCAGCCTGATCGAGCCAAGCACCACTGTAATCTGGCTCGACAGTGTGCAGGCGTGAGTGGCAGGTGGCGTAACGGTCGGTACGAGCGTAGATTTCGCTTTCTCAGCCGTCTGTGAATGGTCATGGTGGACACTCGTGTGTGGGTCGCACGACTGATGGTTGATAGCGATGAATCAGGCGCTGTGACAGCTGATCTGACAATCACTCTGTCCTCGCGATCTGTTGTGGCCCTATGTCGACCGCTACCATCATGACGCTGAAATCTGCCATTGTCCACCTACTCTTGCCAGCATCTTCTAATCGCCGCATCGCTTCGACTCACATGACGAGCGATTCTCCGATTTGCCCAACCTGCCTCTTTCAATCCAATGATACGACCTCTTTCAAACTCTGAAAGTTGCTCGTAATGAGCTCGAATCCTGCGGCGAGGCATTTTTTCAGTCGTTGAAAGGTATCCTAAATCGCAATGCAGCAGAAATGTTTAACAGCAGTTCAAGAACAACTCCTTATATACATCTGCTGGATCGCACTATTCATTCATTGGACACCAAATTTTAATCATTTGCATATTTGGTCAAAATATTTTTGCATACGAAATTTCAAAGCAATCGGATGATTCCTTCTTGGTGCGTCGATTTTTTTGTTATAGAGTGTATTTCGTTTGAGTTGTTCACCAAAACAAACCAATGCATAATTACTTCACCCAAAAATGTATTGATAACTCTATACATTCTTAGAAGACACTGGCTACAAGACACTGGCTACAAGATGCTGGGTTTCTTGGCGCAAGGGCTATGTTTGATCAAACAACGTCAAGTAAATGGACATGCTCACACAATGAAAGTTTTATAGACAGACGAGAGAAATATACCAAGGGCTGGAAATATCAAAAGAGTACGATGCAGGATCGGATGCAGGAAATATCAAGAGAGTATGATGTTGATAAATATTGCTTGAAACTGTACATATATACTTTTCGACGTATAGTTAGAAACGGTAGCTTAGGTGCTACACAAATCATACGATATTTTTAAATATTGAATTACACATCTTCTTTTGATTGTGCGTGATGTTCAAGTAAACAAAACATGACCTGATTTGAAAAGGAATAAAATTACCTCTAAATTATCTACAAATCCCATACACATTTGGTGTGTGTGTTTCTTTTTAATTTCAATCCAATTATTCTTAATGTATTTTCGATACTTAAAAGAATTTGAATTAGAAGTTTCTTTATTTAACATCGAAACTACAACTGTAGTCAATACTTTTATCACAGATATTTTGAAAAAGAGTATCTGAAAGCTGTACCAGGTAGTGGGATATAAGTTTGAAATCCTTACATGAGCGATCTAATTGCATCAAAAATAATTTCAGATATGTTTTACAAGTTCGATTTGTGTCACGATATACACAGTCCAGTCACATTAATGTGACCACCTGTCAAAAGCCAGAATAACCATCTTTGGCAGAGCGGACCGCTGCGAGACGTACAGGAAGAGAGTCAATTAGGTTTCTGATGATGAGTGCACCCAGCGAATGCCAGGAAAACATTCCCCAAACCATAATGCTTTCTCCTCCAGCCTGGATCCTTCCGGCAATTGTTGCAGGGTGTTTGCTTTCAGACGTTTCACGCCGTATACGCCAACGTCCTTCTGTCCGATGGAGCATAAAACGTGATTCATCGGAAAAAGCCATCTGTCGCCACTCTGTGGACGTCCAGTTGCGGTACTGACGTACAAGTTCTAGCCTTGGTCGCCGATGAACAGCAGTCAGCATAGGTGCATTAACCAGGCGTCTGCTGCGGAGGCCCATGCGCAGCAACGTTCGCTGAACCGTTGTTGAGGATACACTCTTGGTAGCCCCTTGGTTCATCTGGGCGGTCAGTTGCTCAACAGTTGCACGTCTATTCGCCCGAACGCATCTCCGTAGCCTTCGTTCGCCTCTGTCATCTATAGCCCGTGGTGCAACACATGTGCCACGCCGCTGCTTTTGGATAGTGCCATTTTGCCATGCACGGTATACTTTTACCACGGCGGCACGCGAACAGTTTACAAAATTAGCCGTTTCCGAAATGCTTCCACCCTTGGCCCGAAAGCCAATAATCATGCCCTTATGGACGTCGGATAAATCGCTACGTTTCTGCATTACGCCAACGATTGAAATGATTTCCTATGCCCTAGGACATCCTTTATATACACTCCACTGCAATGTGCTGCCACCTGCCTTTTGTGATTGGTTATTTCACGTTGACGTCGAAAGTAGGTGGTGGTCACATTAATGTGACTGGACTGTGTATATTGTGATTTTTTTTAATAAATCTGAATTTAACTTACGTACGTGAGTTACGTCTCTTGAAAAAGTCCTTCGTGATTTTCTATTTTGCAACACTTTCTCTCCTCTGGTAAGCACACTATTGCTGAAAGTTTTTTTAAACTTTAAAACACTCGATTTTCAATTCGAGGTAACATTTTTGTGAACAAATATCTAATTTCTAAGTGCAGTCGTTAATTTTAATCATGCGCGTTTACGTTTACAGGAAACCTGTCTATCTTGGTCCTCAGTCAAGTAGGGGCAATACTTTGAAATCCAATTCAGCTGTCACAAGAAGCGATCGATGGCTAGATAGAGAGGTAAGTGCTTGATTACACTTGGTAGTTAGAGTCAATATCATTTCCGCGACCAAAGTATTTCCTTTACCTCCGTACGAATGAATTCTATATATTTTATTCCAACGCAATATTTCAAACCTTTACTTATTTACAAGAAATATTCTTTCAATTTGATGTTTCCATTTAACTATTCATAGTTTACGTCTTAAAAACTTGTACATGCAACGATGCATATTTTCTAATAATTGCGCAGATTGATACTTCTAAAACTGGCGCAATGTCTTGCTTTGCTGTGGTTTTAAGTAACGCAATGCAAAGAGCGGCGTTTTTAACGTGCAGTGGTCATTTTGAATACCAAGCATAAATTTGTCTCTCTTTACCAGTTACTTTTAATCTATTCTTATATCTCTGGAGTTCCATTTGAACTTCCCAGATTCATCTGTCCAATGTTATTCAAACTAGTTCAACATGTGGTATCCCTGAGGCAATGGTTAATTTTTCAATTACAGGTACTTCCCACAAGATACTCTTATTACTTCATTTTCTAAATTTAACTTCATAATTTATGAAATCTAGAGTCTTACCTTTAGTTCGTCTGTTAATGTTTGATTTCGATACTAAATTTGGATTCTTAAAGAGGCAATTTTTACCAAATCAGCTCATATGATTTTAGGTAGGTATTATAATAACGTCGCACTGAAGCAACACAACAATATGATTTTAGAGTTTGATCCGATTCTGTCAGTTCTCGATGGAGGAGGAGTTCTCTTTCCCAATTAGCACAAGAGGTGGTTTTTCTGACGCAAAAAGGTAGCAGCTTGTCTCATAGACGTCGTGGCAATAGAAATATATCAACAATCGTATCTTTATCTCATCTCTTATGCCACATGCTACCAACGCATCGTTTAGTCGCCAAAAAGTCCCGGACCGTCGTCAATAGCCCGCTGTGTAGCTCTAGTACGATGTTAACTAAAATTACCATCTTTAGTCGCTAAAAAATACCACTAAAGGCATCTCAAATGCATTGTTTATGTTTTTTTTATCTTTAGAATAAATTGTTAAGATAGCAGCGTTTACCACAACTGCTTCGCTGTTCGCTAATTGAGTTGTTCGTCTCATTCGTAAATATGATAGGGATAAAAAGGTACTATTGGACATCTGATCGTCTTATTCGGGTACCTATGTAATAAATATCGATTATGGTCAACACATCTTAAATACGTTACTGTACTACTTGGGTTATGGGTTTGTTCTGAATTCGATATTCTGTTTGCCCTTTTAAGAATAATAGTTTTCCATTATTATATTGAATAGTTTACAGTTTTCATAAAACGTAAATGTCGCTGGAAATTGAACACCTTATTGCAGTTATAAGCTAACCAATGTTTGTGGAAATGAATGAGCTAATACTCCCATATGGTTCCTAGAGGTTGGACTACTCGAAATTATCTTAAGTGTTTATTAGAAGTAACAAACCCCCGCATGGCATCTATTATAAACTTTTTTAATTGCTCTATTGATAAAAAAGTGTCTCGTTACTTACATTTCATATCTTATTCCAATCCATGTATATTAAATATAGCATAAATACTATCATTCATAAATTTCGTACCTCTAAATGAAATAAAGTTTCCAAAAATATGTAACAGGCATTTCGTTTACTTTTTCTAGTGTTAAATGTTATTTTCAGTAACATGCATGGCAAATCATGTTACCATGATTAGAGTCTATTTTAATTTTATCTATTTCATTCCCTTGTTTATCCTCACGTTGTGTTGTTGTGGAAGTTTGGAGAGTGGTGTACCAGCTCAGGTGTTGCCTCATCATCTGACCGTGGTTCAATATTACGTGGTGTTGTCATCGGATTGATATGCCCTCTCCCTTAGGGGATTGATCCCGGACCGTCGTCAATAGCCCATTGTGTTGTTCTAGTACGACGATAATTAAAAAATTACCAATTACCAAGTATCATTGCCTTGTTCAAAGACAATTTGGTATTGTTTAACTCGAAATCTATTTTCGTTTATATTTTCTTTCTTCTTCGATTTCAACTTTTCAGATTTCTCATTGTTTTCTGCAATCAGTCTGCTGAAGAATTTAAAATTAGAGTGGCGAGCTCTTCCGTTAAATTTTATCAATGTAATGCAGCTCCATAGCTCAAAGCAAGCATATTTACTTAGCTCAAAAACTGACGAATGAATTCCGTAACGTGTCATTCGACAATAAACAAATAATGTCGATTTCTGTGCCATGTACGTATGTGAGATATATATTCGTATGTATAAACATATGCTGCCATATCGAGTCCATACTTGAATGTATGTATCCTAGTGGCTACAACAGTTAATTTTCTCCGTTTTTACAAAATATGGTTTTAGTCCACTGTTGCCGTAATATCTTCAATTGTATTAACATGGAATATTTAAGCTTCAAATAAGCTACTTTGCTTTTACTTTAGACCTCACAAGTTACCTAAAAGGATGTTTTTTTGTTTCAGGACTTTGACATTGTCTGCAGACTTCGGTATCAGCAAGGTAGTATCGAGGTATACACTAGGTTCTTCAGCGTCGATCACAATTCCGGTAGAGAATCTTATCTTTTGAGCAGAAAAGCAGAAATAAAAATCACGGATCTTGTGGCCCCGTTTCTTCGAGTGGCTGACATGCGCATTGCGAACCTTCAAGGTACCACCGTGAGAGGGATGCAGAGCGGACGAACAGAAGTACAGGTCAGTAATCGGACGACAAATTATTGTACTTTCTCCATAAACATAAACCTAAGTGTCTGAAACTTTTCTTCGTCTAGTTTATTGATGAAAATGCCTATACCATCACTCTATTTGTGTTCGCACCAACATTAATTTGTATGTAAATAGTAAATGAAATTTAATATGCTGTTGGCTGTAAACTAGTAGGTAATAGGTAGTAAACTAGTTGAAAAATCTTCTAGAAATAAGGTGATAGGTGCTTTTATACAAGAAGAACACGCTCATGCAAAAAATTGAGTATGCACTCTTTGTTAAGTGATAGTATCAGCATATTTAGTATTTTGGAGACTTTGCTATCAGTATTAAAATGTAAGCACCCTTCCCTTAAAGATCCTCAGTAGTATAGTGGTCAGTATCCCAGTCTGCTGATTTACCCAAGTGAGAGTGAGACGGAGGGGTCTTCCTCCACAGAAGAAGAAGAAGTATCCCAGTATGTCGCGCGGTTAGTAGGGGATCGTTTTCCCGTTGGGAGGATTCTTTTAAATAAATATTGCCGACCAATCGGTCTAGTGATCAGGGTACTGGATTCCTAGTCAAAAGTTTACAAGTATGAATTGAGGGAAGGGATGGAAGTTTGTCTGAAATCAATGTGTGACGGATTGTGCTTATGAAATACATAGTAAGAATTTAAAGTAACGCCTCGCGGGGTGCACCAGAGTAACGAAAAGTGGTTCACAAATCCTCCATTTTAGTGCTATCATAGAAATGTTCAATTATTTGGTAGTACAGTAGAAAAAAGTAGGATAGGCTGCGTAGGAGCACGATCGCAAAGTTTTGCGGGAATAAGTCTCGTATTTATTTGGGTGTAGTAAATGAAAGAAAGGCGAATTCAGTGTGTTGATTCAGTGTTGATAGAGAACTGACGAGTTGCTTTTTCCGTATAGATAGGCCGACACTGGGCAAATTTTTAATGTTTTCAACTGTGATAAAAAATTTCACAATCAGGACTGCATTTGAATTCACTTCTGATATCTAAAATTGACAGATCTCGACGTTAGCTTTAGTTTAAGACCAATTCAACATCGCAGCGCTTCGCAGTCTCGAGTTATACTGATTTGAAGTTCGCGCCTCGCTTCCCTGCGTATCGACTTCGAGGTCACTAACTTTTATTTGTTTCCCCTCAGTCATCAAATGACACTAGATTCGTTTGATTAACGGTGATAATATAGAAATTATTAGACCAAACTCGATGCCATTTGTTTCGTAATGGTCAACTTTCCCTGGCTACCTAGTAGTGTTAGGATTTTAAGGACGCCGTTTAAATCAAAAATCTCGTAATTCATTATCTCTTAGAAAAAGACAGTAAGATTTCTCTTAGATCGTTTTAGACCTAAACTTAGCTTTCAAAATGTTTCAACTAAACACCTGCAATTGATAAGAATTCATTACATCTAGAGTTTGGTTTGTTGCTTTATGATTGTTTTGATACACTAAGGATGGCTAGACAGGTTTTCCTTTAGAGATAAACAAAATGAATGTCTCCTGTGAGGCTCTACAGCCACACAAGAGAGAGTGTTGGCCGGAAGAATCCATTTGATCCTGATGTATGTATGCGGGAGGGGGGTTCAATCTGTGATGGTCATCCGAGGTCCTGTGAAGAAGAGTGAAAGGAATTTCGGGGGTTAAAGAGAACTCGCTAGAGTTGAACACGGGGATGCGAGAAGAGTTCTTCAAGCGTCATGTCCACGAGATTGAACAATTGCCTTTTTATTTCAAATTGCATATAGAAGCTATGATACTCGAAATTGAAACTAAATATTTTTAATGCATTGCATTCATAGAAGCCTCATTTCTAGTAAAAGAGAAACAAAAAAAAAAGAAAAGGACAAACCATCTTATCTTCAAAGCAAAAAAAAATAATGCATAATAATATTAAAAGGTCTGAGCATTCATTGTCACAGGCGATGGTTTTCTGGTTACTTTTTGCTTGATCTCTTAAGTTTTCTACTCTTATGTGTAAAATAACTCTTCTAATCGGGAATAGGAAGGCACTTCAAATAAAGTCTGTGATTAAGCATTAATGGGTGACGGAGCACGATCTGGTTTGTTTTTTCACGCTTCATTTAAATTCCGGGCAACACAAGTGTATGTTACAGCATAGGGCCACCGTCTTAGGCAAGCCACACATTGGTCCAGAAGGAGTCCTGCGCCAGTAAATTGATTGAAATACTTTCTGGCATATTTTTATACACAAACGGAATAAGCATGCGAATATTGTTATGTCACATTCGAATCCAGTGTGTTGCTGGACTTAAGATCTGGGCGGCGCCGATGAATTCTAGCAATCCTTTTGATATAAAATATCTCTCTATATTAAAAAATAGTTACCGCCGCCGCAGGATTGAAAACTGTGTTGTTTAGCTCGATTCTTAGACGGTTTCCCGAGAAAGTACTGATCGGGAAAAAACGAAATTAACATGGTTTGTTCTTCATCGTATTCCCTGGACAATTATTAAGATTTTTTTCCGATGCGGCAATTAGTTTAGGGTTTATTAAGTGTAAAAATTGAAAAAGCGAAATTTCTTCCGCGAGTGAGCTAAACACTTACAAATTCCCCTAGTTATGTCAGCGGAGCCCCTTAGTTATGTAAAAGTTTCCTAAGTAATCTTATGTTGAGAATTCATTTGTGTACATCAGGGCTCGAAATACCCGGGTGAACAGGCGCACTGTGCACATGAAAATAAAATTGTGCACCTAATTTTTTACCGCTAGGCGCACCTGTGCACCTAATTTAAAAACTTAGGTGCACCTTGTGCACCTGTATTAAAAAATATATTTCGAGGCCTGGTGTACATTGAATATGCCGCAGAGTGGAGCAGTCTGCTTTGATACCGAGTCAAATGGAACTCAGTATGGGTATAAAATTGATTGCATAGAACTTGCTAATTTCGTTTAAATAAAAAAAAAATTTTAATAATAATTTGATTAATTTAATAAAAAATTGATCTTGCAACCGCCATTCAAATTTAATAATGAATATTATGAAGAGAACAATAGAAATAGACTGCAAACACATTTCTGTGTGTAAAAAAAAGTCTGAAAGGAAATATTGTAGAATGCTCTCCCGTTGATTTCGCTGCACAGTGTCTTGAAATGGAGGAAATATAAGAAGAATTTCTTAGCATATACTCCTGACCGGAAAAGCTAACAGGTGAGATTTGGCTCAATTCATTTATGCCAAGTGAGATAAGTAGGAAGATTAATGCTCTGATCCTCCTTGTGGAAAAGAAAAAATTTCTTAGGAAAATTTTGCTAGAAAATAAAACATCTTCGCACTAAAACAAGAAAAAACTGCTACCAAGTCTTCTGATCCTAGTTCTTTCTATTCTTCTTTAAATTTCGATAGTATCTGATATTTTTTTTTATATCTTACTCTTTGTCTGTCATTAGACTACAATAGTTGCTTTCTTTTCTCTTCACAGGTTTTATCACCAATCACTGGAAGGGTGAGTGGAGCTAAAGAAGTGCGAGTGGGAACTGACAAAGAAACCATCACACATCTGGAAGTAACAGTGATAACTGGTCTTCAAATGTCAGTAGCACCTGATGAAGCCTTGACAGGGGTTTTTGTCAGTCAAACAAGTGTTAGTTCTAGATTAACTTCTCAATATCAGGTGAGTTGTAGGGTTTTTATGTTTGAAACCTCAAAAAGTTTTCGATTCATCGTGACAGGCATAATCCATCTTTGCTTAATTGATCCGAAGAAGGAAATTTTTCGAATGATTTTTCTTCAGAGCATTTTCAATGAGAAATAAAATACATTTTGTAGAAGCTAAAAACGTAAAAAGTTTTTTAAATAAAAAATTTCTAAATTTTAAGATTTTCTTTTAACAAGATTATTTAAATGTAAAAAGAAAAGTTTTCTTGAGAAAAGGATGCAAAATTAATTTCTCATATTTGAAAACACTTAAATGTATGCGAAATAAAAATGTATATTAAATTTTAGTATTTAGGTCCACCACACACACCATAGATATACTCAACCGATAATGGATAAGTTTGTTCAATCATAGGTGTTTAGTTTATATTTTACCCGAACAGTTTATAAAAATCTTATTGTATTGTAATTGCAAGTTTGCTTCCCTCAATTTATAAACTAATTTTTAATACCAAGGATAAAAATATTAGCACAATGTCATTTATATTATGTATCTTCATACTTATGAGATATTTCTGCTTTGAAAATATTAATCTTTATTTTATTTCAAATACAGGAAGGACTTCTCAACATCGTATTGCATTTTTCTGATGGAACATCATCCTTACTAGCAGATATAACCGATACAGACTATCACCTCTCTGTTGATACATTCGATAGTGGTGTGGTGGCTTTTGCACCTATGTCTGGACTCCCCCACCCACGTGTCATTGCAATCGGCAAGGGAAAAGGTGAATTGCTTCATGTTACTTTAGAACTCGCAGAAAGATGTCAAAAGCGACGAAGTCAACCCTTGGCAATGGCATATGCTTACGTCGACGTCGACTTCTCCAACAACAAAGCTGTCATGAATGACGTGCGAGTTAAATCATCCAAGAATTCGCCGGATGGACGTAAGCGAACTGACAACACCGATTCCTTTTCATCTTCAGGTGGAGACGTTGGCGAGGCGTTCATGAATTCCAATGACGCAAGTTCGATTCTGTATCGTGATGCCATCAGCCATCGCGGGAAGTCTCATTATCACGAACCAGCTGTGCAAGCGCGACAGAATCTCGTGCACCCTTCGGACCTGACCCCCTTGGAGATAGGAATGTATGCCCTGCTAGGTGTCTTTTGTCTAGCCATCTTGGTTTTCCTCGTGTCTTGTTCCGTGTTCGCTGTCAGGTACCGTCGCAAGCAAGTTCCACCGGTGACGGCAACCACCGGGGAATCGGTTGCACACGCCCACGACTGGGTGTGGTTAGGAAAGGCAACCTTAGAGAGGAATTCCGTCAATACTCGTTGCTCACAGACTCTGGTGCCAATGGCCGACTTCAACGGGAATCATCAAGCGGAGGGGATGGACACCACTACCAAAGTCCAGAGGCGGGAGAAGAAGACAGGCTCTCGACCAATAGGAAGCGGATGCCGCACCAGCAATGTCTCTTTCCCCGGTTCGGAGATCAGTATTCGAATAACGACCAACCCCCAAGAGTTGAGAGAGGACGAGATTGCCATGCTGGAGAAGAGCACATCCACCTGCCTCCCGAGTAACTTAAACGCAGGGGCAGTGAACAATTCCGGAAGTGCCACAGTGTCCAGAGAGAAAAGGGTTAGGATTGTAACGAATCCAGTCCCACCCCCGCTACCCCCCGGCAATCCATTGAAACTCTTCCCTCCGCATCCGCCTCCACCAATCCCACCCCACCGCAATTTCCCACCCGCTATCCCACCACACCAAAGACACCTGAGGGATTTCCAGATGGGTAGGTTTCGAGTCTCGGCCACCGACGCAGAGTGGGAGACAGTCGCACAAGGCATGAATTACGATCAACTCATTGAATACTTTGAGAATCTGAAGGAATCCAATGCCTGAGGAGCCGAATCGGGAGCTGTATACTAACTTTTTGTTGGTCCTGTGCAAGTAGCATCTAAGGTCCCGCGTGATCTCAACTCCGTGTATCTCTCTGATGGAAGGTGTTGCATCTATTGCAAGGTTCAACTTGCAGCGATTCTAGTCGTTACTAAATACCACTCTTTTAAGTTCACGCTTTAAGATGATTCTTTGCAAACGTACATTTTTCGTTATTGGAATGGCACTCTCCTGAATTGTGGAATTTTCACTGAACCTGCAAATTGTCAATTTGTCAGTAGTGTCTAGTCCATCTTTGATCTGTAAATTTTACTGAATTTAAGATTCGTCCGAGAATCTGTAGGAGGTTTTTCTATAAGTGATGTTCCATATGTTTGTTTTTATACTATTATATGCATGAACTGGATGCAGTTATTAGCCTATGCAATCAACTAGAGATTTATTTGTGCGTAACAACATTTGTACAGTAGGAAATTACAAAGTTTTGTATTGTATTTCATATTATTGACAACCGTTATGCCAAACTGTTTACAGTTCACGAAGCTTTAAATGACTATTCTTTGTTTTCTGTGCATTCGAATGTTCATTTCCAAAGAGTGTAAACCTCGTTGTTTCAACCTTACGACGAAATTTTGAAATTTTACTTGTAATGCATATTTTTCCTCTCTCAAATCATTGCTTCATGCTTGTTTAAGTCATACTATGGTGTACATTGTAACTGTTTTATTTGTTTGAAATAAAACCATAATATCTTACTATACGCGTTCCATATTTCAATCGATAATTTAATTGAATAGAAGCTATCTGTATTAGTGACTATTTGTGTAGAAATCACACCAGAAAACAATATTGTTATGGATTCGACTCTAGAAAAATGCGATGACAAATTTATTCAAAATGCTCGATAGCAGAATAACTGAATCTCAAACTGATGTGATTACTTTCATAAATGTATTATTTTGATGTGTTCTGTCATAAATATTTTGTTTTTGAGTTTTACACAATTTCATACATCATCAGTCGTGTAATTTTAGATTACTTGCTCTGTGCAACTTAGGTTATTAAAGCTTTTTTTGTACAAAACGCTGTCCAAAGAAAATGTTTCAGAGATCTTGTAATTATAATCATTAAAAGTGTATATATTATTTAACATGTGTTGTCTGTTTCTCTGTTATGATGTTTAAGACGCAAACTATGAAAGATTGTTATATCCGTGTACAATATTCATTACAAAAGTGAGAAATGTTATATTGATCTTTTTCAATAGAATTCAGTCCAAAAACCTACATTCAACTATTTTATTTATCAAACAATATCATATTTACATACATACTGTATAATCAAGAATCTCTGTTTAACCACAATAGGATTTTAAGGCAAATTTAAAATGATATAATTTGTTTAATTTCTCTACTCGTGACTTATCTCGACACGGGAGTAATTACAAATTTAGGGCCTAGTTTTAGAAATAGCTTTACGCTTTACAATGACTCAACTCTTCCGTCGAGTGCTCTATGGTCAATTTTTGCTCAACACGTATTTGTAATACCTTCTTCAAATTTGGACAATCAACTCCCCCGACTAATTAAAGTCATAATAGATGTGGGAAGAATCTCCAAAGAGTTCTCGCAGTGAGTCCTGACAAGCGCAGATAGGAATCGCTTGTCCCGAGCAGGTTAACATTTTCAGTAATATATCAGATGAACATTGAGTCGTAAGATTACAACAAAAACAATGTTTGCTGTTCCCGTAACTTTCAAATGAATTTTTTAGTTATTAAAAAAGAAAATTATCTCGTATATAATAAGAATTATCTTTAGAAAATACAAGACAGATGGAAGAATCGCTAGAAGAAGGATTACCCTCGAGATGTCAACGAAAGTCTCTTTTAATTAACAAAATTAGCGAAAATTCCATTTTCTGTACTGCATATACACAGTCCAGTCACATTAATGTGACCACCACCTACTTTCGACGTCAACGTGAAATAACCAATTACAAAAGGCAGGTGGCAGCACATCGCAGTGGAGTGTATATAAAGGATGTCCTAGGGCATCGGAAAGCATTTCAATCGTTGGCGTAATGCAGAAACGTAGAGATTTATCCAACGTCCAAAAGGGCATGATTATTGGCTTTCGGGCCAAGGGTGGAAGCATTTCGGAAACGGCTAATTTTGTGAACTGTTCGCGTGCCGCCGTGTTAAAAGTTTACCGTGCATGGCAAAATGGCACTATCCAAAATCAGTGGCGTGGCGCACCACGGGCTATAGATGACAGAGGCGAACGAAGGCTACGGTGATGCGTTCGGGCGAATAAACGTGCAACTGTTGAGCAACTGACCGCCCAGATGAGCCAAGGGGCTACCAAGAGTGTATCCTCAACAACGGTTCAGCGAACGTTGCTGCGCATGGGCTTGCGCAGCAGACGCCTGGTTAATGCACCTATGCTGACTGCTGTTCATCGGCGACGAAGGCTGGAATTTGCACGCCAGTACCGCAACTGGATGTCCACAGAGTGGCGACAGGTGGCTTTTTCCGATGAATCACGTTTTATGCACCATCGGACAGATGCACGTTGGCGTATACGGCGTGAAATGTCTGAAAGCAAACACCATGCAACAATTGCCGGAAGGATCCAGGCTGTAGTAGGGAGCATTATGGTTTGGGGAATGTTTTCCTGTCATTCAAATGTGTGCACTCATCATTGTGAAAGGCACGATGGATCAACACAAGTACGAATCTGTCCTTGCGGACCATGTCCACCCCTACATGCGAATTATTTTCCCTCAGAATGATGGCATCTACCAGCAGGACAATGCGAGGTGTCATATAGCTCGCAGTGTATGTGCGTGGTTCGAAGAGCACCAGGATGAGTTTACCGTACTCCCCTGGCCAGCAAACTCATCGGATTTAAACCCAATCGATAATCTGTGGGACCACCTCGATCAGGTTGTTCGCGCCATGGATCCCCAACCGCAGCTGGCCACGGCACTGGAGTCAGCATGGCTCAACATCCCAGTGAACACCTTCAGAAACCTAATTGACTCTCTTCCTGCACGTCTCGCAGCGGTCCTCTCTGCCAAAAGTGGTTATTCTGGCTGTTGACAGGTGGTCACATTAATGTGACTGGATTGTGTATCTTTCGTGTCTTTTTACTCTCGTATTTTTGTTAATTTTTTGGTATGATCGTGGTAAATCCGTCCCTCTTTCTTAAAAACAACAAGGAAGGTATCGGTTGTTTTCTTTCAAATGCATCAGCTGACCGACGTAAAAGGACGCGGGTGGTTTGAATGAGCTGAATAAGAGCCTACTTTCGCCACGTCGCGAAGGGACCACTTTCTGTCCTCCACGAATCAGAGCTTTATTCATCGCTGATTGACTGTTACGTCTGCGTTGCGTGTTTGTGTTCCTGTCGCACTAGAGTAAAGCGAAAATATTGCTTATGTGTGAGCCAGTCGTGGCATACTTCCTTCCACAGGCTATCCCACGGCGTCAAAGGGTCGCAGCAGTTCCTCTAAGGGGTCTTGCGGATAGTAAATAGACAAAAAGATGCTTGGTGGCTTGGCTCCTACTTCTTTAAGTGCTCTTCAGATCGTTCTGAATCGGGCCCAGGTGTAGGTTTTCGGTCTTTTTCGTGGTCGAATAGTTTTCTATACCTTCTTCCTATCAATATATGAGCCGTTATTTTTGAAAATGGATTAAGTCCATTTTTTCATACATCGAGATATTTAAGGATTTGCGTCTAAATTAATTTTAAAATATTGGAAAACGTTACTCTTCGGATGAGGTTTTTAACACTATAAACCTGCTAAATTTTATCAAGCAATAATAATTACTGAAAGTGCTAAAGAATATAAACTCTTTTTTTTTTCAAAGTAAAAGAACTCATACCACTTTCAAAAATAACGGCTCATATAACCTTTGCTTTCAGGTCAAGTCTTTCCTGACCTAGGGACGCATTTTTAGTCATAATAAGGTTTGAGTTTACAGAAAAAGCCTTGCTGAATTTCAGGACGTTTGTAGTCACCTTCTTTGATCTTGAAGAGCTCTTCAGGTCATTCTAGAGGGGCTCCAGATGTAAGATTTCTCTTCCATCTTCCTTCCACTTTATAGTCTTGGTAAGGCTTCAGCTTGTAGAGTTCGGTTGAAATTTCTACAAGGCAACCATGTGTTTTTTCGGCTATGATCAATTGATTAGATTTACTTAAACCTCCATTTCTCGTCAAGGCCCAGATGCCTGAGCCTTTATTTCCTTAGTTCCAAGAGCTGGGCTAGGCTTTACCCGCCACCCAAAGTTAACTGAGTAGCTCTTTATCAAGAGACATTTTCGGTGATGCTGGATGTTATTAGGCTTGATCTCTTACAAATTCAAGCTCATCTACAGTCAGTTATACCAGGACCAGCGCGACGTCTTAAGGTGGATTCCTTGGACTTGTCTGAGCCACTACGAACACCCAAACCATGACCATCTACATTCTAAGGAAATAAACAAAGTATGTGAGTGGAGTCGTAGTCATAAAATCTCAGTAGTTCACGTTAGCTTGGAAATCCACTTGATTCGATTAACAATTGATGTGAAAATTAGTGTTTTTTATCACGCTTGTGTTAATTTCTACTGCATTAGGATTCATGCTTTGTTCTAGTACCTCGTCAAATATTTTCAAATCAAGCGATAGAGATTAAACCATGAAACTGCACGTCAATCTCCTTTATAGAAGGTGATAGAGAAGACTCGCTCCTAGAGCCGGTTGAACCGGGTGCCAGAGCGTATCCCATTCGGTAGCATAGCCGGCTTCCGCTGTTTGTCAATCAAAATATAAATTTTGAAGGCGAAACAATAAAATGAAATTTGATGAGCTATAAAAAAAAAGAATGTGTTAATTTCAGAATTGAATCTTCTGTATCCTAGATAAAAATAATTTAGAATAAGTACAAAAAATGCCTTCATTTCCTTTGTTATTTTTTAAAGAAAATTGACGAATGACTAAATTGTGGTTTTGTCATTCGTCGAATTGAAAAAAAGCTTAAAAGGATGAATTGTGGTTTGAGGTCAGCTTTGAGATAATGATTTTCAGCGCGAACTTACAAATCAAAGACTGTCTACATTTGCTGTCAAAATATTCACACAATATGGATGATACAAATATTGGTTTAATACTTCTACTCGGCTAGGAAATTAGGAGAGAATGATCTATCAAGATCAAGAAAACTAACTGCACATATTATCTTGACCGGATGTTTACCTTAATCGAAAAAAGCATCCGGTTAGGGGAGGCCTGCATTCTAGTGCTGACGTGCATTTCACGTGAAAAACATCATCAATCAATCATAGTAAGAAACAATTTGAAATTTAATTTGAAAATTGAATTTTTATTTTTCATTAGAAGTATGTTTGGAATTTGTTGTTGAAACACACTGGAACAGCGCAACGGACTACTGGCGAGATCCGCTATGAATCAAAAAGGGAAATATTTTGAACCCTGTTTAGATGACGAGGTCAACTCCTGAGCCTGCACCCCATTCTGCACCCCATTCAACTTGAGGACATTTTAGGCCACGACACATTTGATGTACACCAGCTCCCCACGTTCTCGACTTTCTTTGTGTGTGGTTGGATCAAATTTCAAACTAACAACTCTCCAGATACTAAATTTGGAGAGTGAGGTGCCAGCTCAGGTGTTGCTTCGTCATCTGACCGTGGTTCAAAATTACGAGGTGTTGTCCTCGAATACAGCCCTTTCAGGGCAGCTCAATCCATCGAGCCAACCTCTTCTCATTGGTTGAAAAAAGTCACATTGTTTATCCTCTACTTTGGTTTTGAGAGTGTATAAGTAAATAAGAATAAGGTAAAGATATAAACAAGTTTGTTTACCTTTTACGCTGCGCTTAACGTTACATCAACAGAAACAAAATGCATTCGCTTCCGAACGCTTTTTGAATTTAGTAACCATTTCACAAAATTGAATTAGAAAGATATTTTGTTCCAGCAAATCTCTTAGTGAAATATCCGATATGTTCATATTTTTATAAATATCTCGATATTTTCCAACCTTGGTTTGGTAATATACTTTCATTTGAAAGGAGTTACTGGTGTTTGTTGTCAAAAATACCAGAAACTCGTCTAATAAATTCATCGTTTATATTAAAACTTCCAGAAAATTAAAAAAGAAAGACAGAAAATCAATTAAATTAACATAACTTTGCAGATAAACTGATTTATTAGTAAAAGAATGAGTTCTTCGGTTAATTTAACCATTTAGGTTTCAATATTGTTATTTTTTAACTAATGAATATTTTAACCTTTTAATGATCTGAGCCAGCAACCAGACAAGAAACAGCATTCCAGTAATTGTAATAAAACTTTAAAAGTTTCTTGAAGTTTCATGTTTTTATAGCATAGGTTATGGCTTTTATGCTTATGTTGATGTTAGTATGTAAAATAAAGCTCAATGTTTAGATATACTAAAAGAAATTGTTTATCTTATATTAGGGCGTATTTTAAGAACTGAAACAAAAAGCTTGACATTTAGAATGATTACTGCACATGACATGGGAAATGACAGATATGACATGGTAGAGAAGAAAACAAAACGTTTTGCTTGCCAGTACCAACAAAACAGTAAAAAAATAATTCTAAAGCTGTAGAGGGTAAACTAAAATGAAATTAAAGTATACTCTCAATATCTTAATTCAGAGGGACACGAGTTTAAGATAACAAGGTTAACTAAAACATAAAAAAAAGAATAAGTCTAAATCATAGGCATAACCAGGGAAAGGGTTCTGTCGGTTCAGAATTTTTTCACAAATCACTCCTTTATTAATACTTATACTTAATTTGTTCATAATACAATTAATTACTGTGTTACTTGCATAATTAATGATACAAATGAAACAATGGTACACATTAGCTTTTTAAACTTATATTTACTTGCAGACACCTACACATCCCTTTGGGGGGTGTTATGCAAAATGACTCCTTTGAGAGGGTCGTTATAAAACTTTAGTAGTAAATGTGAAGCTTTCTCGTGGTCACCCTCACCACTTCCCGACAAGGCGTAACCAGGAGGCTTGTGGGTTCAACCTCCCCATCATCTGAGAAAAACTTTGCAAATGTTTTTTTTAAATAAATTCTTTATTAAAAATTACTCAAATTATTCACAGTAAAATTCATCAGTTTTACTTCTGTAAATATTTTTTCAAATTACGTTGAGGAATGGGTCGTATTGAACATTTCACTTTGTGCAGCCATGGTTGGGCCATTACTAGTTCAAATGTAACTTGTTACAGTTACAATTACTTTTTGTATAAAATAACGAAATACCTGTAAAATTACTACGTTTCAATAGTAACACATTACAAATACTTTTAAGATTACTTTTTTAAGCAAAATTCCATATTTACAAATGTTTTTAAAATAATGCAGGAATCAATAAACGAAAGATCATTCAGTTGAGAATTTTGTTTCAAATATAAGATTTTTTTCACAAATAACTAATTTATTAATACTTAAATTGTTCATAGCATAATTCATCATTGTTACCTATGTAATTGATAACCTGATATCAAGGAAACCATGGTTCATTATCTATAGCTTTTTATATTTACAATGTATAATTGTTATAAGAAAATAAGTAGTGCCGGAATGCTCCGCTACACCCAATTACAGTGGTAGTTTAAACTGCTATTTCTTCATAGCTGAAAAGTGCTCATAGAAATAATCTTTATTAACACAAAAGTTTACATGCTGTATATAGAGAAAAACTTTCAAATGACAATTAATCACACGTAATTGAAGTAAAATAAATAGGTCTAGTTCTCTCTCTCTCCTCTATGTAATCACTATCAACCATATAAAAATTGTTTTTTTTTTCCTTCTGATAAATATTATGAAATACTTCAGCCTTGGGTCTCAATTATGCTGAAAGCCTAATAATTTTCAAATAAGATATTGCTCAAGAACTCGTATTTTTGTACAATTCTGTATTAATATCCCTTTATAAGCCCAATAAAAATAGGTTAGAACGACAAAGTATATTTTTTCAGGTGATATTTTATCTTGGGAAGCGCCTTTTCATATGTATAGGTACATTTTATTGCTACAAAACAAATTTTGTACATTTTTTCGTTATCACTTTAAAATAACACAATAGGTGTAGGAAATAAGACACAAAAACAATTTTTATGATCCCTATTTCATGAAACATATTTTTCATGATGCAAAAGATTTATGGATCCCTCTTTTGAACAGAATACAGATTAATATTAAGTGCAATTTAGTGTTATGTGTATCTGGCATCACCTTTTCTTTTGTATTCCAGTAAAGTTTATGTGAAGACTGTTCTTATCATCTTACTTTCTATTTATTAAATCCTGAATTCAACTAGCTATCACTTTATATCGTTAATATTGCAACAGGTTATGGGTTTTAGCGACATTTAACTGTGCAGATAAAGTAACGATGGCTCTGACGACGTATTTGAATCACTGAATTTGAGTTTTGATTTCACATTTTGCTGGACTGTGTGTAGACGACTGTGTACCAATAGCTTTTCTTTTTGTTGCACACTTTGGTACATTCAGTAATATTTTTATTCATGCCCGGCCAAGAAGTGAAATTCCATACCGATCAGTAGTTGGCTGTTTGCTTTATTTGGGAATTTGGACTCGACCAGATATTGCTTACACAGCGAGTTTGGTATTTCATAAGTTGGACAACCCCAGAGACTGATTGGGAAATCGTGCAGACATTAAGGTACCTTTGCAATATCATTGGACATGGCAGTGTGTACAATAATGAAGACGACAGAAGCCTGATGTTGTTTAGTGATGCAGATAACAGCTGTGCAGAAGCACGCAGTTCTCACAGAGGTGTAGTTTCTTTCTATGGTGGAAGTGCAATTATGTGTCGAAGCAAGCTACAGGAGGCCATATCCAATTCAACGAGAGGAAGAGTTCATGGCATGCTGGCAGTTTTGAAATGTAAACAGTTCTTGGAAAGCATGGATAAACTGACCTTAAACATGTGATACAGGCAGGTTTTGAAATGTAAACAGTTCTTGAGTAAACAGAGAATTTGCGGCTTGTTTCATTACATTTTTGAAAGTAAAAAATTCAGCCTCAGAATTAAATTGCTTTGTTTCTTTGTCAAATTGTATTTCATGTACATCCAACAAATGACTTTCCAGCTACTTCTTTAACGCTTGTGTCAGACTGCAAATTGGGCAAGCCAGGCTATTTTTGCCAGCATTGGTGACTGCAGATGATACACAGTGAATTTGTCCTTGATGCTGAAACATTCAGAACTTGTCTTGAAAGACTTTTAGCAAATCGAACAGATGTGATCGAAATCCATCACATAAACGTTGTTTGGAAAAATCGCCAAATAACAATACGATCGTGCTCAAAACAAACAATACTAAATGTGATAAAGCTAAATCTAAAAAAACGTAAAGAGCTAATAAATAAAGCCAATCGTATCGCAATCAGGAAAAGCTTTAAACTGTTATAATAAATAACAGATTGACTTAACCATAAAAGCATATATTATCGGTTAACTGTGCGTCCGATTAGTGCTTGTCTTGTTTACAAACAAACATAAGTAACTTATTTTACTTATACACTCTCGAACTCAAAGTAGAGGCTAAGTGACGTACTGTTTTTCAACCAATGAGATGAGGTTGGCTCGATGGATCAAGCTGCCCTGAACAACTTTTGTCCCCGAATCTTTCCCTTAAGGGATTGATCCCGGACCGTTGTCAATAGCCCGTTGTGTTGCTCTAGTACGACGATAACTAAAATTACAATTACCAGATACTAAATCTAAATAATACCTAGGACCGCGGTAACTCAGTTGGATTGGTAATTTTAGTTAATGTGATACTAGAGCAACACAACGGGCTATTGACGACGGTCCGGGATCAGTCTCTTAAGGGAAAGATCCGAGGACAACACCTCGTAATTTTGAACCACGGTCAGATGACGAAGCAACACCTGAGCTGGCACCCCACTTTCCAAACTTCCACACCAACCCAACGTGAGGAGATATCATAAGGAGATAAGGAGGTTGGTATTTTAATTAACGTACTAGAGCAACACAAATGGAAAGGGAAAGAAACGAAAGGAGATACGAATTAGTCAAACTAAAAACAACGCAACCGGCTCCGGGATCAATCCCGAAGCTGTTTTTTTAGATAGTATTTCAAATAAAATTTAAAAATTATATTTTTTGAAATATGTGGTACTTAAAATATTCATTTGTTTTAATAAATTTTGTTCGTGCTCCAACATATACGATTTTAAATATTTTAATTTAGTAGGTGTACTTCTACACAGAGACCACAACAGTCGCTTAGAAATGCTGCTAAAGTGTTGAGTGCTGCATCTGCATTCTTACATTTTCATAATTACTTATTGATCGTCTGGCAACAGATATATTATTTAGTTTTGTTTTATTTCATGTCATTTTTGCGTTTTTCATTGGATTTTGATCGGGGTCGAATTATGAAAAGTTCGAAATTCTACAACATTTGATCGTTGGATTAAAGGAAGTCTTCCTTTGTTGTAACAGTTCTCAGATGTTTTTACCATCATGTAATGAACCAAGACGTTTATCTAATGGCATAATTAAAAAAATTTAACTTAGAAGGAGTGTAGAATTTTATAATTATTCTTTACGCATGATTTTCTCGAGCTTACCTGCTACACTTAAATATTGTTCTATTTTGTTACTATCATGCTGTGTTTAAGAATGTCTGTTTTTTGCCTTCAGTAACACGTTATTCATTCAACTGTTCTGTGAAAACTTTTGATACATTCTGTTTTCTTTTCATTCATTGGTCTCAATCTTGAAAAATTATAGTAAAGATATCTTTTTTAAGCCGTTTTTATTCGGATTTTGTTTCAAAAGCCACTGCCTACCGAATCAGCATAGATTTAGAGAGTTAAATCAGGAACACTTTTTCTAGTGCTCACAATTTTTGGAAAAATATCTATATAACCATAGAAAAATGAAGTGAATTATTGCCTAACGATTATAGTCGTCCTTTTGCTTTGAATATGAACTTTTCAATGGTCAAGCTTTAATAGTAGTTAAATTAATTACTGTAAATTGTATACATTGTTTAAGTATGGATGGCATATTGCCATAAATCTTCAAATCTGCACAAATACAGAGGCAAAGCTAGACTTTATGACGTGGTGCAAAAGAAGCGGATGCTGCCTTGTCTAAAAAGTTATGAATGTAAAATGAAGATAACTAGGATTAAATATACCATCATGCCAAATATTAATTTTTATTGCAAATAATTATTGATTGCATAAAAACTAGCAAAAGGCTTTGTTAATGAGTTTCCTAGGCAAAGTATGAAAAGCACCCTTGCCTTGTTTTGTACTCTCCATATGTTTATGGGAAGAAAATTTAATGTTTTGAATCTTCTCTTTCTTTGTTTTGGAATAGAATGTGTATCCACTTCCTTTGCATAAAACTATAAAATATGTTTTACAAGGAGAAAGTTGAGCTTAAAGATTAATACATTAAAAAAAAAACATTTTCCCAAGATAAAACACCAATAAATATTTGTGGAATACCATCCTTTCTATTAGAAATGGCACTTAGGGTCATTGCCTCAGATATTCTACTGTTAAAAAAATAAGGATGGTTTTCAAAATTTAAAAACTAGTTCACACAGTATATGCATTTAACTTTTACCCATGATTATAATTTAGTTTTATTTCATTAAGTTACATAACTAGCATCATAAGTGAGGATATATTTATTATAGAATTACCAAGACTGAATGTTTTTATTCACCATACAAAGTTATTTCATAGAGATGTAAAATCTTGATTTTAAAATTTGGCAACTTAAAATATTTTATCTAGTTTCTCTATCAAAAGAACTTAAAATTAATACTTTGCAACTTTCGAACACTGTTTTCTAGACTTAAATTTTGCACCATTTCTTGCAGATCCATAGGCATGACAAGGCCTTGTGCCTGACAAGAATTCTGGATTCTGCAAAGCAAAACCATCTGGTATACATTTCATATTATTTTTTCTTGTAAATTATGGTTAATATAGAATTTTGACATATCTAGTAAAATGTTTTGAGAATGTTAATAAGTAAAATAAAAAATGGTGCATCACACTAAAAGTGGAATAACTTATGATTAAATGCACATAAATTCAAATAAATAATGAAAATGAAATAATATTCTCTTTTTCATCAATATTTTAACTGTCAGTACCAACAAATTATTAAAATAAAATCTCTAGGAAGTTAATGAGATGTAAACATAATGATTTTGTGATCTGCCATTTTTAGAGAATTGTGTAGGTACATAGGAAAGTTACATAGTATATTGTAGCCACGGCGTGGCTAGCCTGGCGTTGCCTGTGGTGTTGGTTTGCGGCTCACTGTGTAGGCACAGGCAGCACAGTGCTGTAAGGTATTAATCTGGTGTAATATTTTCCACAGATTTCAAATCCGTTGAAGATATATATGCAATTAAAAAATTATTTATTTGACGAAAATCATATTTTAAGTATCAATTTAAACTGAAATTTTCCGCATATTTCAAATCCATTGAGATTTTTACTCTATCTTTAACGGTCTAGGAGATAGGGAAAAAAACTGACTTCAGTTGAAAAATTTATCGTCTGGCTGGAAATTTATTCGTCCACACAAAATCAAAGCGGAAATGAAAAAATAAATTATATGCATTCTGCGGATGAAAAAAACTTGACATGGTTCCAAACCCTGACTGCAAGGTCACACGGGTAGAAAAAGTTCTCCGTGTTTGAAGAAGCGATGGAAAATAAAACTATTAAATTCATTTAAAAATCTTCTTGATTAAATTTTAAAATTCACTGTGACTCAAAAATTACAAATTCAGACTACCTATGTGCCAAATCTCATTGCTGTAAGTGCCATAGAATCGTCAGTTGCAGCCCCAAACAGACAAACACTTCCTTTTATAATATTAGAGATATATGCAGGGGTTTTGGTCAAATATATAGAAACCCCTCGTGAAATGTTTAGGTGGCGCTGGTGTTTTCACCTACTGACGCCACCAACACTTGGTTGTAAATACGTTGTGCAGGTCAGTTGTTGTCGGGGCACTGTTCTGTAAAATTGTAATGGCATCATGTCAGAGCTAACAGACTTCAAACGTGGGCAAATTTTTGGAGCTTGTCTGGTGGGTGTTGCCATAAGCATGGCTGAAAACAATGTCTTAACTTTCAATTTGAGGATGAATAATTGTTTGCTGCTTTTTAGTTCTTTGATTTTTTTGCTGTTTAGCTGTTTTACGTATTTGAAAGTTATAATTGTCTACCTGTCAGCAATAGTTGCAGCTTTATTATAATTTCTTAATTTTATAAAGTGTATAGTATATATATATATATATATTATAAAATACATGCTTATATTCATATTTCAAATTGAATAACATTGTTTTTTTGTGTTGAAAAATAAAATTTAATTGATGATTTTTTTTTAAATCTTGTTATTTTAATTTTATAAGAAAATCTCAACTTCTAAATGTTTCAGGTTAAAAGAAGTTCAAGATAAATTATGTTTCTCAGAAACACTATGGATGAGCAAAATCAATCAGATGACCAGGAACAGCAATGTGATAATTTGCCCAGTCCATCACCTAGCATAGAACAAAATGTAGTTTTTCCATACATTGGGCCACCAGGTGCAGGACCTGGTCTGTTAGGCAGTAAACCTGGTGCTTGTAAATTGGAACATCTTATTGCATTGGAACATGTGAGTCAATTTATATCACAATGTAAATGCTTTTAAAAAAGGCTATTTAACTCTCCATAGCTGCTGGTCTCTTAACAAATAATATCGCTGTGCATCTGCGAGTCCTTGACATTTTCTCTACTTACACACATTAATTATTTATATTTTAAAAAGTTCATATTATATTTTAGGACATACTAAAAACAAATAACTAAGAATATATTATTTAAATTTATAAATTCACATTTTTAGTTATTGTTTTCATTGCATAATTTTGAAAAAAAAGTCAGCCATGCACCTGTTAGGACAAGTGCCACAAATAGAAAGTTAAAGCAGAGGTTGTCAAACAGAGTCGCACCTCTCATTTATTTGGTTTGATTAGTATGGTGATGATGACTAGACCCCAGATGTTGAGGTGTCAAATCTTAAAATGTGTTTTTCTGCATCTGATAGGCTTTTATGAGTTTTTAAAACTGTTTTAGGTTATCGATTTTAACAAAAATATCAATTTAGAATATCAAATAATTTTACAGAAATTGTTTACCGATACATTAGGAAATTATTTACCATTGCAATAACTTTAAAATATAGTGCCATTTCAAACATTAATAGTACCCTTTAATAAATGTATCACATTAAAATTTGTCTCTATTTTTCTGTTAAATTCAAGTGATGCAATCATGTGGCAGCTCTACTCCCAATTACATACTGTAGATACCTTCAAAATGGTAACTGGAAAGAAGAAGAAGGAGGGGGGATTTGATTCAGCTTTTCAAGTTTGTAAAACAAGGGGACACAGAGGGCTTAAATTTCAATAGGGATAACAGAACAAGGGGCCATGGGTTTAAATTGAATAAGACACATTTTAATCGGGATTTAATGAAAAACTACTACTTTAATAGGGTAATAGACAGTTGGAATGCGTTGCCAGAAAATATAGTTAATTCAAAGGGAGTGTACGAATTTAAGATACAATTGGATAGTCAGTGGGAATTGGGGAATTCATAAACAAAGGACCAGCCTTGTTGAGCTTGAGCCTGTTGCTGGTCGTCAATATTTGTATTTGAAATAATAACTTTAACTTCTTCATTTACACTGCCAAAATAAAATCATTACCTTAAACAATGCATTATTTTCAGAAACTTTTCTAATGAGGAAAATTTGATCTAATTTACATAAAATAAGATATTAAACGTAATACATGTACCTTTAAACATGAACGTCAATCATATTTTGAAGAATGTTGTAAACAAATACGGTTTTAACGTCAATTATAGTAACCCTTCTTTTTATTGCTTTCCTGTTAGGTACTGTGCATTATAAATTTACAAAGGCAAATATAAAATTTTGCCATTTCATTGTCAACAATTATGTTCTCCTTCATACTTGTGTGCCCATGATGGTGCCAGCCTTCCTATTTTTTTGAACATTTACAAATCAAATTTTTAAAATTATGTTTTATGCACTATATAGAATCATAATTAAGGGAATCCTAAATGTTCTGATAAAAATGAATGAAAATATTTTAAGCAGTTTTCTACTGGCTAATAGTATAAGTGCTCAGTCTTTATAAGAAAAAGCATCTTTTGTAAAATTGAGTAATTTATTTTAAAATGTCACATGAAATATATATTTTCTTGGCATTGTGTCTTTCACAACTCAATGTAAAAGTACATCACCGTTTCACATAAAGATGTGACAATAATGTTTAATAATTCTTATGCAACTTTTTCAGCATGCGACTAGTCTCAAGAGTGCCTTAACTATTGCTGCAACTTTGAAGAATCTAAAGAACAAAGAACTAGACGTTGAGATAGTTTATGATTCAATTTGTGATATTGAAAGTGAATTGAAAAGAAAGAATTATTAAGATCTCACAAATAGCCATTTTGCATATGTAAATTATATTTATTATCATTTGATTTAAAAATGCTCATTATCAAACTGTTACTCAAGATTATTTATTTTCAAACATTTTAGGAAATTGTTAAAACTAATTTCCTCTCATTTCATCTAGTTATTAGTACTAAAGTTACAGTACTGAATAGTTAATAGTACTGTAAACATGTTTGACAATCCCATGGAGCTAATTAGTTTTGTGTGGTTTTAATTTATGTAGCATTTTAAATGTAAAATAACAGTATAATTTATGAGTGTTGACACAATCAATGTTATTCAGTAAAGTAGCATTTTAATATAGTCAACTACTAGTCTAAAGATGTTGTCCAGTTATGCCTATTGTTAATTTTTTTTAATTACATAAGTTGTTTTAGACTTGTTTTGTGATTAGTGTTATGCAATTTAAAGATTTTACATCTTTTAATAAAAATTATGTTCTTGTTTTTGTCTCGTTTTCTTGTTAGAAAATTTTGAAGTCGTTGCTTATTACAATAAATGATCATAAATTCTATTTAGAGTAATTCAGAATGCATGTTGTGTTGTCTTTTTAATAAATTGTTCGTCTTAAAATATACCTTCAATTACATTAGTTTTGGACATGCTAACATTTAAATTAATATATAGACACGAAAACCTTTGTAACATCATGTTTTATTGTTTCATGACAAAAATGTTCAACTTTTTGGTTTGCAAAAAAGTAAAGCATGTAAAATAGTTGCTTTTGTAGCCTGAAAAGCTCAAAATAGTAGTATTTTCCGTTACCCTTATATATTGACTCGGATAAAAAGAATAGGACATCTCGTACAGGAAATTTTGAAACATAGCTAGACAATGTTAAGTATGAGTTTACAATTTATAAGTAAACAGAACTTTGATTTCTTAAGCGAACCTTTGTTACCTTCAATAAAATTGAACTTATTTCATTAAACTTTAGAAATTGACCGTTATAACTTTATAATAATAATAAAATTAATATTTTTGTCTACCTTTTAAAATAACTCATGAATAAAAAGTAGAATTAAAAACAAAGACTTGAATGCTGTTAACTTATATAAATATTTAGTCAAGAAAATGTATAATGAAATCTTGATATCTCGGATAGTATGCTATTTCTCGCTAGTGACCTTCGAAATTGCTGTTGTCATTTTTGTTTCCAAAGTTATTTAAAAATGGATTTAATGCAAAAATATTTTAAACGGTCGTCTAAAACTTTAAAAAGTCAATTTTACGCCTGTGTTTGAAGAAAAAAGTCGCCATAGTCGTCCAAGGTTAAAAATAATAACCAACGTCAAACCTGTTGATGTCTAAAAATGACATACATAATTAATACATTAAGTGCCATATTGGGCCAAGTTGTCCCAAACACAAGACATTATCAAGTAAATCATGTTCTCATTGTTGTTGTGCTATAGACTTCACTTTGAGAGTTCAAAATAAATAGAGATTTGAGTTTAAAATAAATATGATTCTATTGTAATTCTACCAATGCTAGATCAGCGGAATCCAACAATCCTTCAAAAATTTGACGTTTAAGCTATATATTCCAATATAAAGCACTTTTTATGTGAACAAGAAATTTACATTTCATAAGTCTCAATACAAATAAAAATAATTTTTGGGAGAATTTTCATTTTGGGTACCAATAATTAATTTAAATTCGGTTTCGTGTTTAGTTATAACAACTAAAGTTTTAAATGGTACACATTTTAAACTTAATTCTACTGAAATTATTCCCTCATTCGATTTATCACCTGTTCAATAACTTTTTTTAAATTGAAAAATTCGGAATTGCTAATACCTAAATTAATAGCCTTGCATATTGTTTCCAATAAAGCAACACAAATTAAGATAAATTTTATTTGTGATGTGGCATGATATGTACATGTATAAAAGTTAAACAATCAAAACAGGAACAGTGCATATAATACTTAGCTGAAATTTGCTATGCATTAAATAATAACATCAGGGCAACTCCTAAAGTATACATTTACTTTAGGCATCTATTTTAAGCTGCCGAAAAGCCAATTTCTAACAAATGCATAACATTTCTATAAAAGAAATAAGATAAATCTGTACATGGCAAAAATTACAAGATTCTAAATACAATACTGTGTCTCACAAACAATTCTTCACGTGATCACAACCAAGCACATTTCAATAAATATTAACAAGTTATTTTATCATAATACAACAAACAATTTTGCACCGGGTTATCAAAACACCTTAAACAGGATTTTAAGCAACTTTTTTTTATGAAATACTTAAAATGTATTTTATTAGTAATCTGAATTAGTTCATGTTCAACACTGCAAATGACAATTCAATACTTTGTCAAATCCTTAGGAATAAATAGCATTTTAAAGAATATTACAAACCCTAATGACTTATTTTTATTTACAATAGTTAACCATTCATTATCTCATACTAAAACAACTATTTATGATAGATGGAACTAAGAAAGGAAAATAAACATGTTTAAACGTCTAGCTTACATTTTAAAGATGAAATCAGACATTTAAGAAACTTTTCACTGAAATATCAAATTGTTTGTGATAAAAAAACAATCTATTTAAGACTGTGTGTGTGTTTAAATAAATGCAGAAAAAATCAAAATGCTATGTTTTTAAACATATACTGTAAAAATTACCTCTGAATTAATGAGATAGTAAATCCACATACACCCTTAACACATTCACACTTAACTGTCAGAATGAATTTCTAGTCAGTTGATAAAATTTAAATAACGTTTGATGATTGAAAAACTGGTTAACTATTGATCAAGTATGAAAATATTAACAATTTGTTTGAAATCAGAATTCGTGACCATTAATTAATAATCTGACACTTAAATATTTCACCCTTTAAGAAGAATTGTATATATGAAAGTAATGTATCAGAAATTGTTTACAAAAGGATATTTTTTCAAAGGGGGGGGAATCGCATTTATTCATCATTTTATAACTTAATATTTATAAAATTCATCATTTTATAACTTTTTTGCTTGTATTAATACAGAATTTTAGAACTTGAATTATAGCTTTCAGTACATGCAGAAATCAATCTTGAAAGAGTTAGAATCTGCTGTAATGATATTTTTTAAGACTATATATAAACTTATTCATTTACCCAGACATATCCATTTTAACAGCTATGAAAACATTAACAGTTGAGGACATTGGATTGAAAGTAAATCATGACTAAATGTTTCAAAGTTAATGCTTCCCCAAAACTCGTCATAGAAACATTACTAAACATTAAATTTTTTACACACATTGCTAGGTGAACTTTTATTTAATTTACATTTAAATAGAGGACAACAAAGAGCACATAAAACATAACTCAATTTAGTTACACTGTGTGTGCCTTACTCTTCACTTCATTCTAACTCCTTCATTTAATAACTTTGCCAACTACAAAATAAACTGAAGGCAAAAAGAAAAAAAAATTGCAAAGAAATCTAGGCACTTAGGTATTCAGTTTAATTTACACATTTATCTATACCAGCAAACTTTTTCAAAACTAATTTATGACACAAAATAAGTATTTACACTATTTCATATTTCTGGCCATGAATTGTGGATGGGAAAATTGAATTGTACAATAACCATTCTGAATCACAAGAAAAACATTCCCCTTGCTTTAAGTTTACCTTTATATCCAACACTAATCATATAATCAGAAGCACTTAGTAAATACTATTTTTCATGGTTTTCATTGCAAAAATTTACCAAGGAAAGAAAAATTATAAATTATTTTTCATATATTTTATTTTCTGAGTTCAATGGCATTATTTCAACACATTTATGCAATATAAAATTTCACATTTTGCAAACCGAAATAGAATTTCAAATGATTTAGAATAGTTAGTTAGATTAATGAAAGAAAAAATAAACATTTTTACACATAGAAAAACTTTTTTACATTGAATATTCAAAAATATTTTCATTTTGATAAATGAATGGAATTACTTGAACAAGTCAAACACAGCTGGATAAATCATGTGAAAATAATATACCCGCAATAAACAGATTTACATTCTTAGCATATTTGCTAAGCAATGATGCCTTTAAAAATTCAGCTAAATAACTAAAAGATTGTCTCAAAATTGGAACTCTCCAGAATGAGATAAATATAGACCCATGAAATGTAAAACTAATTTCCAAAAATTAGTCGTTTCTACAAAAAATACAATCAGTACTGTAATTAAAGTTCTAGAGAATAAAAAAAATTAACAATGGAGAAAAACCATCAACATACATTTCCTGAGACAAATAGTCATAAGATTGGTCTCTGTAGTTGACTTAAAAAAAAATTTAAACAATATTTATCCACAACTCAGTTGAGATTAAACAATAAAAAAACGATAAAGAAAGGATTATAAAAAAAAATATGCACATCAATAATAGTTAGTTGGGTCGGGATTTATGGAACAAAAACCACATTTGGCCGAGCTATACCAAATGTCAAGTCAATGAACATATACACAAGGAAAGTTTTACTGACAGACAATAAACACAAACAGGGAAGGAGTTAAACTGGCAAGTTTGCTAGAGCAGTGAGCGAACTCACTGCACCATACATGTTAAAAATTGAATTGCTATAATTAATCTTACTCCTTTTAAACGGCAAAAATTTTAATTTTCTTTTTTTGACTTCAAAGGAAATTAAAAATTTTATTACATTTAAAACACTTTTGCTTGATATCCAAAACATGCTCTATCTCTTGTCACTTAGTGATCATGGTAAGTTTAAAAAACTTTGAACTTTTAAATAAACAAAAATTAACAGTTACCCTTTCATGCATCAATTCTTAGCAGACAAGAGAAAAACTTGACACAGTGAGGATGAGAAGAACTTGTCCATAACAAATTAGAAGGCGAGGTTCTACATTAAGTTATATGCTTTTTTTATTTAAAATTCAGTAAATCTGCAAAGGATAAAATTGGTCATAAAACATCTAAAAAAAGCAAGGTAAAATATTTTTGAGAATTTTAATAAAAATCTACCACGTAAAAGAAGGTCTATTCACTTTTTTTTTTTTAAACATAGATTGCTGGTTTGCCAGGAAAAATAAAGGAAACAAAATGAAGTAATTATATTTCAGATAAATGCTGGATATTTACAAATTTTAAATTTGTCAAACTCAGTATGTTTGATGCAAATATTTTGAAGGAGTATTAAAAAGTTATTTAACAGAATTGCACGACAAGGGTTACTGTACACTAAAACTATGTTTTATTTATGCAGCAACTCTTATAAATATATGTGGGAATTCCTACTAATTATTTAAAAAAATGTACTTGAGGATATTTAGAAAGACTGAATAAGGAAATACTTAAATCAATCTGTAGCATTGTAAAATCGTATACCTATTCAATTTTTGGTGGCAAACCTCAAAATTTCAATTTTACTGTATAAAATATGTCATGGCTAACCAAGGCATAACATTTGAAGCACATTTTCCAGAACATTCTAAGAAAAACTAATCACAGATCAAACAGGTAAGAGAATTGAAATTAAGGATGAAATGAAAAAAAAAAAAAACACGACTCAAAATAGTCATGGGAATAAAACAAAAATCAAAATTAAATATAAGTGCTTCATGAAACAAATATTAACTTCCTAAGTGGTAAAAAGATAGAACAATACACAAACCAGCAAATACATCTTTGATTACTACAGTGTCAAATCATGTGCTTTACAACATAACAGCACTATCACATAATTTAAGATACCGAAAAACTATAACATTTCTCAATAAAGTAAATCCATGTTATGAAATGGCAACGAGATTCTATGCAAAAAGCTGTGACAAAAATAATATTTAAGGATGATTTTAAAATGACATGTAATATCCAATACATTATAAAGCATTCTATAAAGTTATTTCTATCTTACATGCCATACAATTACGTAGGAAAACTCGTACTCAATAAAGAGGGACTCCCAATGTGGACTATAGTCATTTGAACTCTAATACACAGGATAAATATAATAATACTTTCTATTTTTCTATACTTTCCTTGAAGTTTTATGTTTGTGAGATTTTGAATAGGATTCATAAAGCAAAATTATGTTTGTTTTTTAATTTATTCATTACAAAAATAGATGCTTGCCCTATAAATATACTTTATTTCTAAAATAGAGCAACAATTTCACTTATTAACATATTGGAATATTTGTAAAACTGTAAGCTTTTAAAAATATTCTGGGAATCTGGGAAAGGTTTTTATTTACTGAAGCAACATTCAGTAGTTTTTTTATTTTCTAACTTCACATTTCACAGATATTTTGAGCAAACTCATTAAAGTCATCAAGGTAGAAAACTATTCAGCAAAATATATCATTTTGACATACTTTTCATGACTCTAGTCTCATACAATATATTTTTGAGCACTGTGAAGTTCGTGAAAAACTGTTATTAAACTTCCATTTTTTAAAATCATGCTTTATGATAAACATCGCAAGCTTTAGTAAAAAAATTTAAGATAAAGTTTTGATCTGGAAATTGACACATTAAAAAAAATTTGGAACACACATTAACAATTAGTTTTAAAACATTTAATGTGGTAGTTGAATAGATATTTTCTAAAACTTTAAAGTGTAAAATTATGTAATGTATGTTTTAAATAATAATGATAATATGATACAATGTGACAAATTAAATAGAGGTCAAGATAATTGTGAAAATAAATTTTAGTATTAAAAACAAAAATTACAAAAGGATCATTTTTATAAGATAATATAAACAGGTAATTACATATAAAGAACACCTCAATATTTGATGACTAAATAATTTTAAAAAGTAATTGCAAAACAAAATAAAATTTTTAATTCAAACTTAAACTTATAAATACATGAATAAATGCACATTCAAAATTATTTTATGCAAATTGAATGTAGGTATATAGTTACGTATTTAAGAAACCATTTGGATATTACATTTAAATAAGAGTAACTTCTAAGCATTTATAAAATAAAATGCGCTAAAAACAATTACTAGCCAGGATGTTTTTAGAAAATTAGAGAAATAGCTATTTAAGTATGGTAGAGCTGACAAAATAAATCAGCATAGCATTTTGGAATCTAAACACTAACTAGATGTCTAATTGCAGTTGAAACCTTGTCATAACCTTAAAGAAAAATTCAACTTGAAAAATGAAGCTCTTCTATACTTTAATATAGTTTCAATGCCTACTTTTAGAGTAAATTGACTTAAAAAGTACATAAAAATACATAATTCACAACTATAACACTTTTCTAAACAATAGATCTTGGGTATTTACTTGAAAAGTATTGAAAATTTTCAACAATTAGGTACTTTAAAAAATTATACACTTGCAAATACATCACAAATCAAAATATCCTGAAATTTATTGACACACTTTTCAAATCAATATTATAATTTAATTAAATTACAAACCATTCCATCTATAAAAATCACACTGTTTTGTCTTTAAATTGAATGTGTAATATACATGCATAACATATTTATAAAAACTGTCCTAAGTATACACATGCCAATAAGTAAGACATATACATTGGGTGTTTGAATAAAATATAATTATACAATAACTTAAATTAAAATTTTTAAAAAGCTCAAACAAACTTGAAGTGAAATAAATAAAAAATACTACGAATCCCATTTTGTCATCAAAGTTTAAATACAATATCAATTCCCTGATGACCATTAACATCAAATTTTTAAAATTGATCATCATAAGAACCTTCATTTTTCTTTCTTACACTTAAATTACACTACTAGTATATTAAGATACATTTATTTCAGTTAAACTGCATGAAGCTGGAAAGTACCATAAAATGGTGTCTTGCAATATAAAAAGAAAATACAATTGTATTATTAAAATATTATTCTCTATGTATGTGTTTAAAAATATAGCATTAACCAATAGCTTTTAATTCTTTCAGAACAAGTAAACATACAATAAAATTTAGTCTTCAAAAAAGCACTAATAATTAAAAATTTCTAAATAAATCTAACTCAATGACATACAAAAAAAATTAACTAAAACACATTTGAAGACTAACTAATATGAGGATTTCAAGGCTGAGAAAGTTAATATCACATCAATATTATTTTTTTATGCTATAACTAATATCTACTTTGCTCGGATTTTAACATACATGTAAATTTTAAAAAAAATCCTAGGTGATCAAATAATTATTCATTTTTCAAAGCATGAGAAATGGTTACATAAGTGTGGAGAGAAATTTTCCTTAGTCACTGGTAATAAGATATAAAACTACTAAACACGAAAGCTGGGATCTAACATAACACTTACAATTTAAGACTAGATTTGCAAAAAAACATCACCTTATTATACATAACATCAATTCGTAAACCAAAAGAATAAGTGCATATTTTTGAGGATTCAAAATTTTTAACTTCCTCAAAAAAGATGGAAAACACGAAACCCTATGCCCTGTGTGTGGAATTTTCCAGGTTTCAAAATTAGCACCTTTGGATGTAGCAAAACTAAATTTTATGCTATGTAATGACAAGAGAAGGGACATGTTTTCAATCTCCTAGTGAGATTTTTTAGCTGCTTTCTTGCTGGTTCCATTAACACTGTCCTGCACCAATTGCTGCTCTCTTAGAGTCCTTCTCTTGGCAACTTGTCTTTGATGCTCCTTCTCCATATCATGTTCAGTCAAATTCAACTTTAAAATCTGTAAACAAAATAAAAATGACTTCGTTTTCTAAATATGCAAAGCCTACTTTAGACCAATTCATAGAAAGACTGACATTTCTGAGATAAAAGAATGAATGGAATTTTTGGTTGGCAGTGGAGAAAAATAAATGCCTTCAATTGGAACATAGTATCACCAGAATTAGAATCTGCATATGAACTTTTACTATGGAGGTCTAAGGCTAAATTAACATCAATAAGGTAGGTATTTAATTAACATCACACTGGCGCAGGACGATTGGCGATGGTCCAAGATCAACTCACATACCTGAGCTGGCAACCCACTCTCCAAACTTCCATGCCTATGTGAGGACATTTGGGGTCACGACAGATTCAACATGCACCAGCCCCCTTAGTGCACGATGGTCTTTGGTTGGATTCAAACTCACAAGCCTCCATTAGCTAGTCGGTTACTCTTCCAACCATACTGCAGCCAGTAAAATCAATAAGAAAATAGCATAGCAATAAAAATTATATTCATTCAGAGATTTAAAAAAAATAACTCTTGTCTTACTTTCAGGAAGTTTATTTGTAATTTCAAAAGGTTTCTACAACTGTTTTGAATACATGCAACTAAGAAGCAAATATTATTGTGGGTTTACAATAAATATTTCTTCATTTAACTTCAGGAATAAGAACGCTACTGTCATTAGTATTTCTGATAAAAATTAATTCAGTTCATTATTTGAGGTATTTGCTGGAAATAACAGCCTATTTACCTATTTCAAACAAATTTCGAATTAGTTGAATAAAGCATGAATTAATAGAATAGAATAGTATAGAAATAGGATTGACGTTTCTTTTAAATAAAAAAATTATCCACTTTAAACCACCACCAAAAGTATTTTCAATTTTGACAATTAAGAAGTACCTAGCTTCTATTATCTATATAAATAAGAATGGAGTGTTTGTTTGAACATCGAGTCTTTTCGGCCCATTTCAAGTTTTCTATCCATTTTGAGACTTTCTGATGCAAAATCCATCTCTTGTGTGTTTGGTGTCTGTCCATCTGTATATGTGTGTGCCCAATGCATATCCAAACAGTTTAACATATTTTCATGAAATTTTGCATACTGTGAGTACTTACATTAATTTAGTGACTGAACTTGGTTGCGTAAGTCTGCCCATCTTTCCGATTTATGTTTGATTTTGTGTTTGTAGAGTCATCACATTAATTTTATTTCATATAGTATTTGATTACTAAGTTCTTTATTTTATACATCATGTTAGTTAAGTGAATGTAGTATTAAATGTTTCTTTGTTTTCAAGTTTAGAAGAGTTTTATGCTAAAACATCCGAGTAAGTATACTTAAATCAGCCATAATTTGGTAGTTTTGGAAAATCTGGAATGTATATTGATTATTACGATTACTTGGATTGTTTTACTAGTACTGCTGAAAAAGTAATTATTTTAATGGAATTTCAATTGATACTTCATTTATTTCGAGTCTTATTTGTACTTTACGAAATATAAATGATTTCCGAATATTTGGGAAATTATATATAGTATTATTGGTTTTTATTATTAATTTTCATTAGGTTAGTTTTCAGAACACAATTTTCTGGAAACTGGTTGTATTATTTTGTACAGTATTTGATTTGGTATGATTGTGAACTAGTGTGGTATTGATGCTCATTGATAATTCTACTATGATTACAATTTATTGTGTTTTATTTTATTTTTAATAATCCTATATTCTAATTGTTTATTGCGTTTATACTCTTTACCATGACTGAGATAAAGAGTCATTAATGTTAAAGGTGTATTTGTTTTCACTATTTGTATGTTAGATTGTATGTCAATAGATGGATAGCAAATGGGTAGATAGAAGTTTTGGGTTATAGGGTTGCTAGTTTATTCCAAATTTTAGGTTTTCATTAACATCTTCTTCCTAGATGTCCTACACCCTATGGACGCATAGGATGTAGTATTTGTGGAAAGGGGGATGTAACATTAAAAAAATTATTCATGAGAAAATTGCTTAGGGTTTGGCTGGCGCCTCAGAGTATTTTTTCAAGTGCCTTTCTCAGTTTCGCAGCCCATTGCATCAGAAATAATTCATTTTTGCAAGCTAAGCTAAATTCATCTTATCACGCTGTGATCCATCTGTTCCCATCTATTTACTATAAGATGTCCCATCAAATGATACCATATAAGGCAATGAAATCTGTCTGAGTATTGCTGATCAAGGAATAATTAATTTGTGGATACGTAACTTGCTACGCCATCTCTTGTAGCACTCAAATCATAACTGTGGTCTAATAAAGACGTCTTTTTCATTGCTCTCTGTCCTGCTCGTATTTTGCGTTTAACTAAGTAGTGAGACTTGTAAGGAAAGTCGTCATATATATATACAATATGTACAGGGGTTGGACAAAATAATGTGAACACCTGTGAAAAAATAATTTTTTTTTTTAAATAATAGGCTGTTGGTCCTCCTTTTGCATGAATTACAGCTTGTATCCAGCATGGAATTGACAAATACAAGTCACATACAACATTCAGAGAGATACGTTCCCACTCAAATTGCAAAAAAGTCCCTAATTCAGAAAGTGTCCTTGGAGGGGGAATCGACTGTGCAGCTTGTTTTCCAAAATACCCCGAAAAGGTTCGATTATATTGAGATCAGGGGACTGAGGGTGCCTGATGAGGTGCTCTATTTCATCGTCGTGTTCCTAAAACCAATCTAGGGCAATTCCACAGGTGTGAATGGGAGCATTATCATCTTGAAAGACTGGTCGTTAATCAGGAAACACAGTTTGCACCATTGGTGAAGATGGACGGCCAGAAGACTGACATAATCCTGTAGCACGGCCATTCAGAACAACAAGTGGGCCAAGACCACAATGTGATATCGCACCCCAGATCATTACATGCTTAACCGTAGGCCAAAGACAGTCAACTTGATAGGCTTCTGGTGGCATTCTCCACACATAACAAGTGAATTTGCAGGGAATAATGTGAACGACGATTTGTCTGATCATATTACATTCTCCCATTGTTGTTGTGTCCAATTTTTATGCTTGCAACACCATATTCGTCGCTTCAAGGCATTGCATGGTGTAATCAATGGTTTTGAAATAGCTGCTCTACCATGAATATTTGCCACATGCAGTTCACGCCGGATAGTTTTTGATGAAACTGCTTCCTGTAGACGTGTGTTTATCTCAGATGTTATGTGGGATGCTGTTGTCTTGTGTTTTTTTTTTGCGCAAATCAGCTTTAAAACCCTTCTGTCTCTGTCATTCAGCTTTGATTTTCAACCACTGTTGTGCTTTCTAGATTATATTTTCCCCCGTTTTAAATATGCAGACATTACAGTCGACACTGTACTTCTCCCAACACCTAGATGGGTGGTTGTGATCGTTACTGAGGCTCCAGGACGGGCCCCAACAATCATGCCTCTTTCAAAATCAGAGAGGTCAGCCATAACGCAATTTTAACACAGAAATATATTTCTCATCCGACTTCTATCGCTGCTAGTAGCAGACTGATGTGTGTACTTTCTCATCTGCTAGGTGGCACCCTTCACCACTAGTGGGCAGGAGTATACCAGAGGTTTCTATTGAGTGCTATTTTTTCACAAGTGTTCATATTATTTTGTCCAAACCCTGTATATATACAATATGTTTTTTTCAACTAGCCACTGTGTGGCTAGCCCGGCGTTGCCCGTGCTCATGATGTAAGGTATTAATCTGGTGTAAAATTTCCCACAGATTTCAAATCCGTTGAAGATATATTCAATTAAAAAATTATTTAAAGAAAATCCTATTTTTAGGTAACAATCTAAACTGAAATTTTCCGCAGATTTCAAATCCGTTGAAATTTTTACTCTATCTTTAACGGTCTAGGAGATAGAAAAAATAACTCACTTCAGATAAAAGATAAATCAAAGTAAAAAGGAAATGAGAGCCGTGGTAGCTCAGTCAGTAGAGCGTCGGGCTCGCATCAGAAGGGTTGTGGGTTCTGTCCTTGGCAGAGCCTGCAATTCTGATGATTGCGAGATCGGTGCTCCGACCTGGCTAAAGACCATTGTGTTCACTAATGGTGGCTGGGGCATGTTAAATAGGTCGTGGTCACAAAGTCCCCCATGTTCCCATACCAAATATATACCTCTGGGGGTACCTGATCAAGGGGTTATCGGCCTCTGATTGGAATCTAAATTACGATATGTGTGAGTGAATGGATGTATGAAAGGGACCTTCCTGTAAAACGGATGTGTCATGTATGTCGAGCAAAGTCGGACTTCCTCCTAATGGGGCTCACTTACATGGAAGGTGCACCTCCCTCGCCTCTTACCGTCTTCGACGGGCCTGGCACTCCTCTGGTCTGACAGTGTAGGCATGAGAAACAACAACAAAAAGGAAAGGAATGATTTTCTCTGTGGTTGGTTCCGCGGATGAAAAAAACTTGGCATGTTTCCAAACCCTGACTGCAAGGTCACACGGGTAGAAAAAGTTCTCCGCGTTTGAAAAAGCAATGGTGAATAAAACTATTAAATTCATTTAAAAATCTTCTAGATTGAATTTTAAAATTCACAGCGACACAAAAATTGCAAATAATTTGGACTACCTGTGTGCCAAATCTCATTGCTGTAAATGCCATAGAATCGTCAGGATTTTGTGACAAACACTTCCTTTTATAATGGTAGAGATATGTACAGCCGTCAAAAAAAAGGCGCCAATTCAACATTAGGAGATCTTATTTTTAAACACTTACAAATCGGTGAAAAATCCAATTAAAATGATAAACCTTTTTTTAATTCTTCTGAATTTCTCCATACTAAAATTCTGAAATTTTGTGTAGAATCCAAATTTGTGATAAAAGATGGGGGTTCATGTTGAAATTATTGGAGCAAGCACCCAATTCAATATGAAGATGGCCCCTTAGACAAATTTTAAGTATTGATATTTGTAGAAAACATTGATTCCTATCGATTGCTACCTTCCCTTTTGTTCTGTGATGTAAATTGTGCAATTGTGACAGAGTGAGTCGGGGTTTTTTTGACGGCTGTATATATATATATATACTCAATATGTATATATACAATAGATAATTTCTAAACCAAGAGGAAAGTCAAAAAATAAAAACCAAAAGGAATTTATTGAAAATGAAAGTGTTGGTGGATTCCTCCCCAAATATTTATCACATTTAACAAGTAGGAACATTTTTCATTAAGATAGTTGTAAAATGAAAACAGTTACCTGGAAAACAAGAAAATCATCTTGCAAATATTCGACAGGAATATGGCGCAGGCACTCAAGAGTTTCATACATTGAAGGACAATTTTTCAATGTTTCCGTTTTTGCAAAAACGTTTTTCAAAATAACCAAAGCCACTTTGAATAATACTTTGATTCCTAAGTTAAAAATAAAATAACATTAATATTTTATCAACAAACATTATTTAAAAAACAAATAGATGATGCACTTTTTAAACTCCAAAAACTACAATTTTTAACAGAATATGTGCAGTAAATTATATTTTGAATGGATCAGAATGATTTGACAACAATGGAAAAATAAAGGTGCAATCTTGTATAAATCATCTTCATAATAAACTCAATTTTAATGTAAGTCACAATAGAAAACAAAATGTTGCTATGCTAAGTTGATGAAAGCAAACCTTGGGAAAGTCCATTTGTAGAAAGGTGCTAAGCTCACTAAGGAAATGGGCTCTCATACACATCATGTATGGTGACCACCATAGGTGATTATTTGTTTCAGAAACTCATAATTACTGCTTTCGCTTTCAGCAGTGAACTCATAGGTAGAAACCATGCTAAAGATATGCCAATTCTGAGAACTCATTGCTTATGTTTAATCTGCCCCCTAATTTAACGAACACTCATTTAAAACCTTGACTCAAATTCTAATCTACCAGTATGTTTACCAAATTTTATTTGAAAAATCTGTACGATATTTTGGAATTAAAATTTTCTTAATCCTGTTTAAAAACAAAATAAATTCTGGAATGACAAAATGCTCATAAGCAGTAATTTGAAGTACTCAAAATTTTACTTTCCTCAGTGCTTGATATTTCAAATCTAAAAAATTAATTCAAATATAAAACCTTCACATGTATAGAAAATGTTTAAAATACTTACCCTCACAAAGGAACATATCCCATACCCTCAACACAGATGACCATGGTAATGTTCTTGAGAAAGCACACATAAACCATTCAGTCATATAAAGAATTGGTTCCACCCTTTGCTTTTTCTAGAAGAATATGATAAAATTTATCAAATTGTTAGAATGGTTTTAGGTTAGTCTTTAAAAAGACTAACTTAAAACCATTCTTAAAAACAAAAATCAATATTTGTTGCGACATTACATAGGAACACAAACATGACTAAAGTAGGTTTTTCAGGCAATCATAAAATACAAATTAGATTGAAACTAAACCTAAAATAAAAGATAAAAAAGACAAAAGCATTATTGTACAAACTTAAATCATAAATTTTAAGGTTACTTTCTATACTAGTTGTGACCATGCTGCCTGCAATTCAGAAGCCAGTCATCAGAAACTAGTGACTTTAGATATTCAATAAGGCACATTCTCACGAATCAAGTTTAATTGACCAATCATAGTTGATCAACAAAAGTTGAATAAAAACTATATTCAGAACCTTTGTTTCAATACAATTGATCAACATTTTAGTGGATTAAGAAAAGTTTGACCCATTCAAACTTTTCATTCAATTGACGAGTCATTGCTATCTGCTTTCAAGTTGAAACTTGTCTTGAAAGGTGTGAACTTCAGTTGACTGTCAAGTTCACTTTCAACTGGTCACACCACGCGTGCATGTGTTTTGTTTTTAGAGAAAAACTAGTTTAAAATATAAAATAGTTAAATATAAAATAGTAATAAAATTAGCTTCAAGTGGCCTGAAAGTGTGATGTTAAATTTTTTAAAACTGTTATAAGAAGCATGACTGTCTTTGGAACCACCGACTGGATAAATATAAAAATAAAGATGCAAGAGAAAATGCTTTGGGTTCTCTTGTCAAAGAAATGGAAATCTTACTATTGCTGATCGGAAGAGCAAAATTTAATTAAGTTAAGATTTTTGTTCATGTTAAAAGAACTGTTTTTAGTTCTTTTAACAAAACACTGCTACTATTTTAAAACTGAATCTGTTGATCAGTTTCTATTGAAATGTGTGAACACAACTGGTTCAACTCATATTAAACCTTGGTTGATCAAATTTAATCGGTCAATTGAACTTGATTCGTGAAGATCGCCCCTATAGTAGTTGGCATGAAAAACTATCTTCTCTATATCAACATCAAATCTGGTCATACAAAATTATCAGAAATGAAAAAACTTTAAAAAAATAATAATAATTCTTATCAAAAAATAAAGCCGAGAGTTCAGTTTATTCTAGGCTAACTTTATTCTGGTGTAGTATTTTGAAATTATAGAAGCTAGTTGAAGAATTATGCAGCATTTCCTTTGGTGATACACATTTATTTTTTCCCAATGGCACACAGAAAAAACGAAATACACAACACAAAGTTAGTAACAAAAGCACAAAGAAACCATAAAAACAAGTTACGATGAGAGAAAATAATAAGACCAATAAGATATTTCTATTTCTATATAATGAATAACTCTTAACAAAGTAAAAACTTAATATTGGCTTAGGTTATAAATAATTCATGGAGATATTTGGAAAGAATAAGTACCACAACAGGATACACATTGTACCATGACAGGATGCATTAGCATTATAGGCGGTGGCTACAGAACAAATATTAAGACATCAGATGATTTGAGATTTTGACTCTGTGTTAACATTAGGTCTTAATCGGAAGTACAGCAATTTCACAACTAGTCGCAGCAGAGCCAAAGATGAAAATACCATCTGTGGGTCGATTTAGTTTATCAGAAATGACTTCAGACATTTTGCTCCTAGTTATGCTTGTTGAAATAGGAAATTGAATGGGCTATCAAACATCAATTTTTTTACACATTGTGGTTGCTTTACATGGGGAAATTAGTAATGTTTGGCTTCAAACTCAAGTTTCCAAATAAAATGTTATTTGAGAAGTTGTTTTAAGATTTTATTAAGAGTTCTTAGGGCTCTAGAATCATGCGTGCCTAGTTGTAACACACAGTGCGATTGAGAAAATTACAACTCAATCTTCAATTGTCTACATTGTATTTATACAACATAGCCACTAGATATTTTTCTCAACCAGTGGTAGCATTTGTGGTTTGCAACTCATGTTAACTTCAAAAATCGGTCTGAGTGGCTGTCAAAAACAGTGTTTTCTCAGACCCAGTGATTCAATGTCTCTACTATCATAAAAGGAAGTGTTTGCCTGTCTGTTTGATGCAAAATCCTGACAATTCTATGGCACTTACAGCAATGAGATTTGGCACACAGGCAGGCCGAATTTTTTGCAATTTTTCGGTCGCAGTGAATTTAAAAATTGAATCTAGAACATTTTAAAATAAATTTAATGAAATTTAATCACTATTGAATGCTACAGCACAGCACTGATTCTAAATTTATTGTATTTATTTCCAGCGCTCGTATGAATAATTTTTCTGCCAGGCGATAAAAAAAATCATTTAACTGAAGTCAATTAGTTCTTTTTCTATCACCTAGACCATTAAAGATAAAGTAAAAATTTCAGTGGATTTTAAATCTGAGGAAAATTTTACTTTAGATCCATTACTAAAAATATGATTTCCTTTATATAAATGACTTCTAAATTGAATATATATTTTATATTTTTGCACGAGATTGTGACGTCACCGTAACTTTCCCTTTCCAAAAATAAACAGATTGTTTGTTGCGTCCTTTGCCTTAAAAAAAAACCAGATTACATTTCCTGCCTCTTTTAGTGGAGAGCAAAAAATAAAAAACATTTTGAGAGGCATTGTTTAGTTCTTTTTCGTAAAAGCGGATTCGTTAAAGATAGAATAAAAATTTCAATGGATTTGAAATCTGCGGAAAATTTTACACCAGAATACTTCCTTATATCACGGGCATGGGCAACACAGTGGCTAATTATTCAATCTTTCACAGGGAATAAACACTCACAGTCTAGGGAAAAGTGGGGAGTTACCACTAAAACAATCAAGGCTGCTGATCCACCAGGAGTGTTGAATGATGTCACAATAGACATTTTGAACACACATGCTGTAACTATCATCATTTACATTGTCTGGAAAACATTGTGATTTAAAATAATGACATGCTATGCAAACAATGTAATTTCTGTGTTATTGAATTGAGTTGCAATACTTTTTATTGCACTGCATTATTCTAATTAGAACTAGGGAGAACTGAAATTTGATATAAGAACGTATAAGGCATACAAACAAAATAACATACCAAGTGCTTATGGATGGTTGGAGATACTTTTTTCAGAAGCCCAAATAAAATTTCACCATCCACTTGAATAGCCTCCTATATAAAATAAAGCATTTATTTAGACACCTTTAAGCTGCGGATAGTACAACAGTTGTATTGTTACATTTGACTTTTCAAGAGCGGATGCTACAAACAGATGCAGTACCATAGATTTTATCCTCCTTTTAAATGACTGGTGACATTTATCACCATATGTGAGCTGTCAGAAACTGACCTTCAGGTGGGTCTGTCCTTTTGTTTAATACCTTTCTCTATCGATTATTGTTTGAACTCTGGGAAGGGCAGAAAGTTGTGCATGCAATAGCTCTCTCACGTCAAACGATACACAAAGATGTATGTGAAGGCATTTTTGTAGCAAGTTTCTTATTCAACCTTACGCTTAGAATGATTTACAGTAACTGAAATTATTACACAAGGTAATTTGAGCTTCATCTGTTAGCGTTAAAATCAGAACATACTTTTCCATTACTCACATATCAAAAATAGCTTTTTAAAGGCTGTATAAATAATAAAGCAATGTATATTGTCATTTATAACAAACATAATCTAATCTATTATTCTTATTATAAGCAAATTCAAACACCTTACAACCTTTGATACCTCATTCAAAATTTTTCTCTGTAATTTTCTCTTAAACAGCCAATAAGAATTAGGTTGTCTAGAGGTAATTTTATTTTTACTTTAATTTAAATACTGAACAAAACCAATTGGGAAGAAACAGCTGCTTTAACAAAGTTGGTATACAATACTTAATTAAATAATTCATGAATGTATTATTTTCATAGATGAATTCAGTACTATAAATTTGTATAGATATTGTTTTTATGGATGTCAGAGAAATGATAAATCTATCTATGACTAAAATGGCCAGCTTATGTGGTAATGGTATAAATAACAATAATCAATCATATATTTTATATTTACTGGAAGGTGTTGCTAATTTGAAGTATAAGAAACACAGAAGAATGATGTACGTTTTTGTCCAGTTTAATTGGAGATCCTTCTCATTTCTTTTTCAATATTCTCAACAGCGATTGATTGATCATGTAAGTCAATTCCATTGACACTTTGCTCTGATCTAGTAACACTTTTAACATTCTTATCTATCCAAAAGGATAGATTATTATCCTGACCATGTCTTGGCCAGCCATCACCTTAATTTGAAGTCATGATTTGAAATAGATTGATCCTAAAAGAATTGTGTCTATTTTTGCCAAACTCAAAAGTTATTTTTTCGCTTTATCATCTTTACATTTAAATAAAAATTAAAAGTAGAAACCTTACAGGATACTAAAAATAAAACTATCTACAAGTTATAACAGAGGAAGGAAATTTAGGATCCTTATATTGACAATTGGCTGGTCCAACTAATCTGTTGCAAAAAACTAGCAGTGTACTAAGTTAAAGCTAAAACAAAGGAATAAGAAAGCACTTACATAGTTTCGGTTTAAAGTTTGTTGCCGTCACTCAAAATAATTTTGTGCAAAAAGATGCCTTGTTCAAGAGGAATAAATTGAAATGAGAAAAAAGCTGTCTGTTTTTAGCAGTGTATTAATCAGATATGCATACTATACAACCATTTTAAACTTCGAAACCTAAATGAACACAGGTCACTTGAAGTAAGCCATCATGGGTGTCTCAGAAAGAGAAGGAATCTTCACTACTTTCTTACACAATGGAAAAAATATTTATTACTTTATATAAAAAGTGGAAAACTCGTGAAAATTTCACACAAAAATATTCTGTAAGTGTCACACATGTCTGTACTATAATCATCAGGCATTGCCATTGCATTCCTTCTTAACTGTACAGTTGGAATCAGCTTAATTGCAATAGCAGCAGAAATATAATCGAACTGTTTGAATTAATTTCACATTCAAAATATTCCAATAACTTTTAACATTTTCTTACATATTAAATAATTTAATAGAAAATATCTGTCGCATTTAGATATGGTATCAAATAACTTTGAAAACGAATTATTTTTTACCCTAAAATTTGAATTAAAACACTAATTAAGATAAACGATTATAATATATCATGCTGATAATTTAAAAAATGAATAGTCAAAATCTTGCATTTAATTTTAAAAGTGATTTGTTCTTACATAAATTAGGCATTGAAATACAAATGTAATAAAAAACTGAGGAAGCATGCTATCCAGACTTCCCTGGGTTAAAAAGAATGCAAATTATTGAAAAGTAACAAACCCAAGTAAAGTTTCAAAAATATAAAAACATTTCCCCCAACTTTCATTGAGCGGCATTATGACAACACAATGAAAGGAAAGTGTGATCGATGGTCAGTGTAAAAGATATTCTCATTCTGAGACATAAGTAATGAAATTCGAGGCCATAGTCTAAAGGTTAACATTTTCTAAACCATCATATTTTGAAACATTACACAAGAAATTAAACTAAACTGAAAAAAGTCTTTTCCATAAACTAGTGAGGCCATTATTATCTGATAAAAAATACATGTATATAAAATGATTTATATGATGGAAATAAGTGTCAATCACGACTGATAAGAACTATACATTTTTTTAACACAAAAAGTTTGTAACAATCAAAGTAGATTTTAAATAAGAGCTCCACACTAATTCATAAAAAAGAATGAAAAAAAAAATGAGGTAAACAAAAGGCTATTGATGCAATGTGGGAAAGTGCAGCACCTTTTCAATAATATTAAACAAAATCCAAATAAGAAACACAAATTTAACCCAACTAAAATTTAAAAAATTAAATTAAAACTCACCAAACCAGGACTATAATATCCAGGTAGATATTTTTCACATATGGCAACTAAGCACCAAAATGCTTGTTCTGCAGGCATGTGCATCAACAAAGCAGCGGCAATAGGGGCTTGAGCTTGGCAATACCCAACAGTTGGATTAAATAAGGAATATGCTTTTAAAATTCTAAACAGATCTGCTTGTCTGGGGAAAAAAATAAATTTTAAATATAAGTCAAACTTCTTAATATGAAATTAAGGCAGCTCTAAAACCTTGATAAGGTTATACGAATTTTAAAAAATGGAACAAGGTTTCTGAAGCTGCTCTATGATAAAGCTAACGTAAGCACCCTTAACATCAGTGAGTTTGTGAAAGAAATACTTAAACATAACTGCTAGATTAAACATGTTTATAACCAACAAATGTTAACAGCCCCAAAACTCTTTTTTTAAATGTCTTGGTGGTAAACAAGGAAATTGGGTTGGACTCTTTACTTTGATAAATGAGTGTATGTCTTTAATAAATGTTTTAATTATATACTATAATATTTCTGTACATGCATTTTAATGAAATTACATGTTATACTATGAACATAATACTCCAAAATGTAAGGAATTAGATGTTTTATAAATACATTTGATTTAGATAATGGTTGCATACACAATGTTTTATATGTGTTCTTTATATTTTTTTAATCTGAGTTTCACACAAAACAGTAATAAATAGTAATTATGAAATACAAACATGGTTAAAAATAAGTTTTAATTAAATATAAAGCCACTTTAATAATTATATAATTGTATTGTTCCATTTTTATAAAATAAACCAATTTTACTATATTTTAACTCACAGCTTAGAACTGTTCACTATCTAATATTAACAAAATTATATAATTAAAATTTTAAACATAACATATATACAATTACATATATACAATTAAATAATGAATTTCTTACCCATGGCCTTCGGATTTAACAAAAAGTTCATGGGAGGGAAACTGACGATGCAGATCTTTTGTGATATCTTCCACACATTTAGGATCACCAGCAGCTCCATCAAGCTCCTAAAATTGATAATGCCAAGTATATTCACAGGGTTGCTACAGCCAAACACTTGTGAAAAAGTAACATAAATTTTTTAAAACAGTGACAAAAATAACCAATTCTCTTAAGCTTTATTTTAGTAGCAATTTTAGTTGCTTCATTCCGCATTTATGATAAAGTTAAAAGGAAAATTTCAAAATCTGAAAGATAATTTTGTGCAATGTACTTCTGGTATAAAAAAAATTTTTTATAAAATATCAAACCACAAAAAGGAAAGAAAATTGTGTTACAATAAATTTCACAATAGCAAAATATTGAAACGTCCAATTTTGCGATAATTGTGCCAAAGAAGTTAAATCTAATCCTGCTCTTCATTGCTGTTGTAGTATATGATGATTGGCTGCAATGTCCACTTGCCAAATTGGTGATTTAAATTTCATCAACAAATGGCTATTTGGAGGTCATCATATTGCAATTAACTTGCACACTTAATTTTCGTTCAACCTTTTTTGAATTTAAAAAAACAGTAACCAAAAATTTTGATAAGTCACCAAAATTCTGAAATTAGTAGCTATTGAGAGGATTTTTTTTAAAAAGATACTCTAGTCACCAAGGATGTAAAATAAGCAGCAAAAGTCTCCTGTGGCAACCACTGTAATTTTGGAAGATTAAAAACATTTCACATATTCCTTGTAGCTATGTTTTAGAAAGAGAATTTGTCAAACATTTTATTTAAATATATAAAATTTATTGAATATATATTAACTCTACAATAGGGATTCCCAACCGGTGGTACACAGCAACGTTTCAGGTGGTACGCAAGGATGACACAAGCAACCCAAATATTCTACATAGTTTGTTTGATTTTTTAGTAAGTACAACCACGTTATGCTATTTCTTATACCATTTGTTACTAATTACTTGTGTAAGAGTGGTTTTTCTGAACTTTTGTACATAAAAAATAAATATAGAAACAAAATAAGTGTCGAAGAGGACTTAAGAGTGAAGTTAAGCTCCATTGCTCCTGATAATGATATTTTAATAAAAGACAAACAAGTTTCACACTAAAACTTGATTTTTGAATATGTTAATCTTTGTTTGCATAGTTTGTACTAATTATTTTAAATTATTTGTTTTTAGACCTGTGAGTAAAAAATAAAACTAATTTTCAATAATCGTTTTATTTTTTTTCCTTTATTAAAACATCATTAATACGAAATATTTATTCACAATTGCCATTATATAAGGGTTTAGTAAGACCACATCTAGAATATGCTGTACAATTCTGGGCTCCATATATGAGAAAGGACATAGAATCAATTGAAAGGGTTCAGCACAGAGCTACAAAAATAATAAAGGGGCTAGCAAATTTCGACTATAATGAACGTTTAAGTAAGCTAAACATGTATACACTGGAAAGAAGAAGGAGGGGGGGATTTGATTCAGCTTTTCAAGTTTGTAAAACAAGGGGACACAGAGAGCTCAAATTTCAATAGGGATAACAGAACAAGGGGCCATGGGTATAAATTGAATAACACACATTTTAATCGGGATTTAAGGAAAAACTACTACTTTAATAGGGTAATAGACAGTTGGAACGCGTTGCCAGAAAATATAGTTAATTCAAAGGGAGTGTACGAATTTAAGACACAATTGGATAGTCAGTGGGAATTGGAGAATTCATAAACAAAGGACCAGCCTTGTTGGGCTTGAGCCTGTAGCTGGTCATCAATATTTGTATTTGTAAGTGCATTAATCATAAAATATAAAGCGTTCTTAGTATTTTAATTGAAATAAAACAAGCCATTGGGCACTTTTCTGACATTAGATATCTGTTTCTAAAAGAGCATAAAACTGGTGGTACGCCAAAAACTTCTAAAAATTTCAAGTGGTACGCAGTTACTAAAAGGTTGGGAACCCCTGCTCTACAGTATACCCAATTTGTTCAAAGAAAATCATTGCTTCAGTGGAATCAACAATTACTGAGAGAAATGATCAATTAAATAAAACAAGGCAATTAAAACTAATAAACACTTTATTATAAGCTTAAAAAATAATGCTTAAAATATACAAGGATTGGTACAGCGCAAAATTTACTAACAGTAATTATGTAACACAGATAAAAAATTACAACCAGTCCATTTTGATCCCAAAACAAGCAGTACATAAAGTGCAACATCTATTAACCATCAGTGTAGGGACCATGGTGGTTAATCGAATACACACCCCAATAACAGAAAAAACTTAAACAACAACCCACCTCAATCCACTGCACACAAACAAAAGATAAAAAATGCACATTTACCAATTTGAAATACATGTATTTTATTTTACAAAAAAACAAATATACAATTTACATTTAGTAATTTACATTACCGCTGCTCAGCAGAAAAGCAAGGATGATTTTTCCTGTAAATCTAGTATTTTTAATTAACGTCGAACTGGAGCAATACAACGGGCTATTGATTACAGTCCAGGATCAATTATAACGGGAAAGATTCAAGGACAACACCACATAATTTTGAACCACGGTCAGATGAGAAGTCAACACCTGAGCTGGAACCCCACTCTCCAAACTTCCACACCACACCAACATGCGTGTAAATCTGGTTATTAAATATTAAAAGTTATTATTGCGTACACATATACAAACATACTGTACTCTATGTACAGTATGTTTGTACAGTACGCAATAATAACTTTTAATATTTAATAAATTGACTTATAATACTGAACTGACACTTAATTCAAAATTTCACTGTAGTGTGTATTTCACTTCCAAATTCAATATCAGTCCCTACACTTTTCATTAATTCTTTGTGATTTTTCCCAATAAATTGTAATGTTTTTATGTGAATTGGTAGAAATTTAGCAATCTCTACTCCTAACTGTTAAAAATATTGGCAAATGAACTTCAGTGATTCCTGCATTTTAATTTTGCTCAAGCTCATGATTGGTATATCTAGTGGTAAATTTAAACTTTTACATTACACAAAGAATTAAAAATACCAATACATACATAATGGTTTATGTGTAATCAAAGAAAACCAACTCTTTATAACTTATTTTGTGACAAAATTTTACACATGCATTTAAGTATTAACTTTCTGAGCCTTTGTCTAGTTTTTTAAGAGATTAAACTTTAAAATGAATATTTAAATATTTTTCTTTAGACTAGATCTTCAATTTTTTCCGCAGTATGATATATAATAGTATAAATATTTATATTTCAAGATTGTAGTTTTTCTTATCTAAATTCTTCAATTAAAAAACCATTAGGCTAAAATAAATTATTAAACCATCCAACCTATAAAACATATTATACTACCACTAAATATTAAGTCCAATAAATGGTTGGACTTTATGGCACAAGGGCTATATTTGGCCAAGCTGTGCCAAACAATGTCATGTAAATCAACATGCACATCCAATGAAAGCTTTACTGGGACAGAAGAGAAATATGCCCAGGGAGGTATTGAACCTGACAATAATTGAGTCTGTCCCACCTACAACTCACAGGCTGCTAGCTGTGGGCAAACCCACCAAGTCACAACAACCCCAAATTAAATAATGAAAATTAAAACATGTAAATGACACTTACAGTAAATTTATTTCGATAATTATCCATATAAAACTTTGCACCACAAAGATATTGCCAGGCTCTTGCTCTCAAAGCAGGTGGTATTCCTTTTCTACAGCGTTCTCTGACCTTCAAGAGAAACATTGCATAAATATTGATTAAAATTCTAGATAATATAAATACAGTACAAAGTCCACAATGCAGATGTCCAAAATCCAGAACTGTCCAAAACCAGCGTTTTTTTTTTTTTTACTTTTTACATCCTTCTGACAATTTTTAAAGAACAAGGAGTTAAACCTGGACTTAATTGATGAAACAATGCAAAATAACGGACATGTTCAGAGTAAATACCACACAGAAAAATTAGCTTTGCAATTAAAATTTGTTGCATTGAACTAAAAAAGTTTTTTTTAAATACATTTCTATTTATATATCTGCTATTTTACCACTACAAATGCAAAATTAGCGTGGTGGGTGGTTAGATTCAAATCCGAAATGACCGAAGTCCGGAGGATTCCGTATTTGGGACTTTGTACTGTAAATGCAAATTGACCATTTATCAAAGTTGCCAACCTTCGGCTAATTGTGCCAGGAATAAAACAACTGGTTTTCTGTAATGATGCAGTCAGTAGTATAGTAACATTTCAACATTGTTGATACATAACTGAGCCTTAACAAACGAATGTTAATGTTGCGCATTTACCTTTTTTAATTTAATAAAAACCATAACATTTTAATCAAAATTTAGGGAGGGTAACTGTAAAAATATATGAATACTATATTTTTAGTTTCATTGCTGCATTGATTCACTGTCAGAGATCTATTCTCATAAAAGAACAATTACCTAATACAATTTACATCTTTTACAACTGTAAGATTTTTTTCAATGCAGGTTTTTTGTGGAAAATATATCTCTTAATGCAAATTAGCAACATAATTTTTATTTCTATTCACATACACTTTTACGAGAAATGTTTCATTATAGCCTGATATAAATATTTTTATTTTGGTTACATAAAAATTTTTGCTATACAAAGTAAAAAGTTACTTAGACTTGCTGTTAGACTGAAAAATAATTCATCTAAAAAAATTAGATAACACACTTAAAAACTCAAAAACAAATACTTTCTAAGTTATAAAAAATAAAGTCAATATTCTGTTTATTGTATACTGGCTCTTTTTTGAAATACAGTTAATGGAAAAATAATAATTTGCATAAAAGATGTACAAAGATTGATAATGAAAATTTTTCGTGTTCAAACTAGCAATTTTAGTACGTAATTTATATCTGGACACAGAAATAAGTTCAAGACATCACCTCTAGTGCACTTTTTTATTTGTTACTCAATCTCTACTTAAAGCATTTATTTTGGTGAAATCCAAACATTGTGGCCCTAGGCACAATTTCTATTTCTTTAGATAAGCTAATGCTAAATGATAATTATTGGCTAAAGGAATGGCAAATTGTAATATGGATAAAATACCTATTGAAATCTTCTGATTCTTATTAAACAACTTGGAGACTGCACCATTTTATAACATAAGTTTTTCCAAAATCATTTCACAATTCAACGTAACAATAGGTGAAAATGTGTAACAATTATGCAAAATCCACTAATGTTAGCATTTCTAAATTAAAATTCAATTTGAAAATACACAAATAAAACTCCAGAAAATTTTTCGGTGGAGTGGTAGCATCCGATACGTTAGGCTGCCAAAGCGATTGTTTACGCCAAATCAAGATGGCGGCCGATGTAAGCAATTCCAAGATGGCCGCCATATAAAACGTGAACCTTTGGATACAGTGCATAAATAATAATAATAATTTGTTTAAAAATTAAGAAAAAAGCAATATAAATTTCACTTGAAAATTTTCTAATATTTCAGTCTGGTTTTCTCCGAACATGTACGCAATTTTGCGTCAATTTTATCCTAGTTTTGTCACTTAAAAAAAAAAAAATTTTAAAAAAAAAAATTAATTTATAATTGATTTAAAAAAAAATTAATAATAATAATAAAAAAACGTGATTTTTTTAAAACGTCCGGATTTTCATCAATTTTGAATTAGAAACTTTGCAATGCATAGAAAATTCAAAACAAGAAATCTTTTTTTAATAAGGTAGTTCTTTTCTGTTATCATAATCCACACAAAGGTTTTTGATGAGAAAAAAACAAATCTAAAAATTCTTCTGCTATCCATAAGTGTGAAAAAATATTTTTTCACAATTTTTCTAGCAATTAGCATTATGTGAGCAACTCAATGGGGATATTCCAGGTTATAGAGCCATATATGGAAAAGCAAGACAAATATTTTTATTGCAACGACTTTACAAGAGGAAATTGTTTTTTAGAGAAGTCAAAGCGTATTGCGCTTAAGGTTTCAATGCGTTTAAACCAGTATACCGGGAGAAATTTGTTTGTAGATAAGTCACAGCGTATAACGCGCGATCCCCGCCTACCTCGCCGCCCCTCCGGGGCCGGCGAGGACCTTTCACCGTTGGCTTCCATGCGTATAAGTCACCGTATTGGGTGCCCACCCAAGCATAGTCCATTGTTTGTAATAAAACCAAAAGCTAAACAAAAATCAAACTTACCCTCATAGCCGGGTCCTTGAAATTCTGACAATGGTTAACAGTCATATGCTCGAATCGATAACCCTTGAACTCTTTGTCCTTCGGGTATTGATACCAGCATATGACTTCCAATAGTCAGAAATTTTTGTAGTTCCTTGCAAAATTCAGCTCTGAATTACCTCAGCCAAAACTTTCTGGTTTCTATTTTTCACCTCAACCATAAAACATTTATAAGTCCTCCAAACATCCATTTACCCTCCAATTTCTTACTCCTGTTATACTTTCTTTTGCCAAACTTTTGTCCTATCTTTCTACATTTCCACTCCTACCTATCACCAGCATCCTTTCTCAATGTTAAAATCATATCATTCTCACATGAAAGACATTTCACCTTCTTCACAATCAAGCTACTACATGTTTGCAAAAAAACAAAAAAACAAAAAACATTTTCTAACGTTTAATAACATTATCCACTGCTATATCAAATCAACTAAGGGGAAATGAGCAACCAAAAGGGGAAAAAAATTCTAAATTCCAATCTGCAATTTCAAAAATCAAATTTAATCCAAATTTTTTTTCGAAATTTTAATTGAAATTTAAATAAAGTGACAAATTTAAAAAATTGTAACTTACAATCTGCTTTCCAAACTTATCCTAAAAATTTTGAAAATTAATAAAACAAGTCGATTTTATAAATTAAGAGCAAAATTCAAATGCACCCAACAATTTCAAAGACTGTCTAAATTTTAATTCCGTTCTACATTAAAAATAAAAGTGGAAAAGCGTATTTTCTTCCTTAACCAATCATGAGACCCGTTTATTATCGTCAGGAGAAAATATCTAGGGTTGCCTTAAAACTAAGAAAAGCGCGAAAACGGGAAGGTTACCACAATTGGCAATACATCGCTCGAAAGTTGTAACGTATCGGATACTACATACCATCCAATTTTTCAATGAATAAATTCAAATGCAGTCAATCTTAACACAAGTTTTCAAGAAAGTTTAATACACTTTCCCGACTTACCTTTTTATACTTTTTAGTCATGAAATGATCCCAATTTTCTATCATTTCCAGCCATTTTAATTCTCGGTGCCTGAGAATCTCTACTGGTAAAGCAGTAGAACTAAAAGAGAAAATATTCAAAAAATTGAAACAAGCAGACAATTTTTTTTAAATATTAAACATGAGCATTCTGAACATACAAGCATGGTTATTACCTGAAGAAGTCAAAATATTGTCTGGGATAAATAGATGAAGTTTTTAGAAATAAATTAAATTTAGTAAATTGCACAAGAGAAAATAAAAATTACGTTTGCTCTAGTTTGCTTTGTTCTTAGCTCATCAAATAGCATTTCTGTTTCTCATGTTCTTTGCATAGTTTATGCATTTTATTTTTAGATAATTCTTGTTGAACACTTAATTTTATCATGCTGCACATTTAATAAGAACAAAAATTAATTCCATGCATTATGTTTTAAGTATATAAAATCCCATGACATTGAGTTCCATATGGTATGTAATCTATATACTATCTCTACTATTATAAACGGAAGTGTCTGTTTCTCTGTTCCCCGTCTCCTGGCGAATCTATGGCACTTACAATAATAAAATTTAGCAAACAGGTAGTCAGAAATTTTTGTATCCAGCCCAAATTTTATAATTCAATCTAGAACCTTTTAAAATTAATATAATGGAATTAAATATTATAGTTTTCTTTTGAATGGCAACAGCATGAAGATACGAAAAAAAATCTAAATTTATTTTTTCCGTGCTTCTATTTGATTTTGTGAATGAACGCCGTAAAATCGAGATCGTTAAAGATAGACTAAAAATTTCAATGGATTTAAAATCTGGGATGGTATGTAGCATCCGATACGTTACAACTTTCGAGCGATGTATTGCCAATTGTGGTAACCTTCCCGTTTTCGCGTTTTTCTTAGTTTTAAGGCAACCCTAGATATTTTCTCCTGACGATAATAAACGGGTCTCATGATTGGTTAAGGAAGAAAATACGCTTTTCCACTTTTATTTTTAATGTAGAACGGAATTAAAATTTACAGTCTTTGAAATTGTTGGGTGCATATGAATTTTGCTCTTGATTTATAAAATCGACTTGTTTTATTAATTTTCAAAATTTTTAGGATAAGTTTGGAAAGCAGATTGTAAGTTACAATTTTTTAAATTTGTCACTTTATTTAAATTTTAATTAAAATTTCGAAAAAAAATTTGGATTAAATTTGATTTTTGAAATTGCAGATTGGAATTTAGAATTTTTTTCCCCTTTTGGTTGCTCATTTCACCTTAGTTGATTTGATATAGCAGTGGATAGTGTTATTGAACGTTAGAAAATGTTTTTTTTTTTTTTTTTTTTTTTTTTTGCAAACATGTAGTAGCTTGATTGGGAAGAAGGTGAAATGTCTTTCATGTGAGAATGATATGATTTTAACATTGAGAAAGGATGCTGGTGATAGGTAGGAGTGGAAATGTAGAAAGATAGGACAAAAATTTGGCAAAAGAAAGTATAACAGGAGTAAGAAATTGGAGGGTAAATGGGTGTTTGGAGGACTTGAACGAGGGACGGATAAATGTTTTATGGTTGAGGTGAAAAATAGGAACCAGAAAGTTTTGGCTGAGGTAATTCAGAGCTGAATTTTGCAAGGAACTACAAAAATTTCTGACTATTGGAAGTCATATGCTGGTATCAATACCCGAAGGACAAAGAGTTCAAGGGTTATCGATTCGAGCATATGACTGTTAACCATTGTCAGAATTTCAAGGACCCGGCTATGAGGGTAAGTTTGATTTTTGTTTAGCTTTTGGTTATATTACAAACACTGGACTATGCTTGGGTGGGCACCCAATACGGTGACTTATACGCATGGAAGCCAACGGTGAAAGGTCCTCGCCGGCCCCGGAGGGGCGGCGAGGTAGCCGGCAGGCGGGGATCGCGCGTTATACGCTGTGACTTATCTACAAACAAATTTCTCACGGTATACTGGTTTAAACGCATTGAAACCTTAAGCGCAATACGCTTTGACTTCTCTAAAAAACAATTTCCTCTTGTAAAGTCGTTACAATAAAAATATTTGTCTTGCTTTTCCATATATGGCTCTATAACCTGGAATATCCCCATTGAGTTGCTCACATAATGCTAATTGCTAGAAAAATTGTGAAAAAATATTTTTTCACACTTATAGATAGCAGAAGAATTTTTAGATTCTTTTTTTCTCATCAAAAACCTTTGTGTGGATTATGATCACAGAAAAGAACTACCTTATTAAAAAAAGATTTCTTGTTTTGAATTTTCTATGCATTGCAAAGTTTTTAATTCAAAATTGATGAAAATCCGGACGTTTTAAAAAAAATCGCGGTTTTTTTTTATTATTAATTTTTTTTTAACAATTATAAATTATTATTTTTTTATTTAATTTTTTTTTTTAAGTGACAAAAGTAGGATGAAATTGACGCAAAATTGCGTACATGTTCGGAGAAAACCAGACTGAAATATTAGAAAATTTTCAAGTGAAATTTATATTGCTTTTTTCTTAATTTTTAAACAAATTATTATTATTATTTATGCACTGTATGCAAAGGTTCACGTTGTATATGGCGGCCATCTTGGAATTGCTTACATCGGCCGCCATCTTGATTTGGCGTAAACAATCGCTTTGGCGGCCTAACGTTGCGGATGCTACCACTCCACCAAAATCTGTGGAAAATTTTACATCACATAGAAATGTGATTTTCTTTTAAGAATAATTATTCAATTAATTCCATTTCATTGATATTTATATTTTCACAAGATATTGTGATGTCACTTCAATTGGATCTTTTTGCAATTCGAATTTGGCTGAATTTTATAGTGATGAGACAAACACAACATTGCCCGTGGTGTTGGTTTGGGAAGCAAACCATAGTTTATAATATTTATAATTTGGTTTGCTCAGAATTCGTAGGGAATTCATTCTCATCAGCTTTCGAATTTCCATTGGGTTTGCTGAATTCGAAGCAATCACCGGAGGTTAGCAAGCAGTGGTCACACCTGACCCCACGAAAAGAACTGTCACGGGCAACGCTGTGCTGGTTGTAAATATAAGTTTAAAAAACCACCGAATACTAGTCAAAGTATTTAATAATCAATAATTTGAAATTTTTTTAACATAAAATATGAAAACTTACTAATTTGGGCTCTTGCTACCAATGAAACCAAATCGATCAACTGATGTTTCAGGATTGGTGAAACCATTTTGATCAGGAACTATACTATTATATGTAGTATCCGCTTCACTTTCATCAATAGAAACATTAGAAGAACTGGCCATAACACATATCTTGAGTTTTATTCAATTACAAAATCAGAGTATATATACTTGCTTGATACCTAAAAATTAAAAATTTTGTGATAAAAAATGTGAAAAAGTAAAATTTTTTTTCTGAAACAAATATATGTACACATCATTAAAATTAAACTTCATTGAAAAATTTTGAAAATCAAAACTGCTGTATTCTTTTGATTCTCAAAACCCTCCATGTGTGTGTACCCTTTAGATAACCAGTCAAATAGGAGCTCAATTTATCTATAATTCGTTCCCCTTAATTGCTTTAATGCCAATAAACTAACATCACTTGTTTGTATTTATCTGTCCAAGAGCTCACTTGGATGACTTTAGACCAAGGCATACGGCTTAAAATGGATTCAGTGAATAACTAAGGATTCCTGCCTTGACCAGGATTTGCGCCTTGATCCTGTTGAACAGAGTCAGTGTCTCGTAAACAAAATTGTATTGTCTATTGAAATGCAAAACTTCAATTATGAATTCAATCAATTACATTGCATACAAACTATACACAATCCAATTAATTTTCATAGTGGTAGTACTTGTGAATTCTATGCAAAATGAAAGATATTAAACAGTCATGGCAATATTGCTGCAAATATAAATTTGTAACCTATTGGATAACAGCCATCACTACATTGCCCATGGTATTGGTTTGCTTTGCAAACAAAATTATGAATTTTTTGAACACCACGGGCAACACCGTGATGGCCTTATCATTGTCAAATGCAGCCAAATTCAATAACAGCCACCATGGCCCGAGTGGCGGTGGTATGCTTGGCAAATTCATTCCAATAGGAAATTTGTAACCTATTGGAATGAATCCCCTGTGAATTCCTATTTGGTTTGCTGCATAACCAAATTACGAAAATTATGAACTATGGTTTGCTTTGCAAACCAACACCACAGGCAATGCCGTGATAGCTTTGTCATTGTCAAATTCGAATTGTGAAGAGATCCAATCCACGTGACGGCATGATCTCTTGCAAAAATATAAATATTTAATTGAAAAATTATTTATTAAAAGAAAATTAATGTAAGGTGTCTATATAGTATAAAATTTTCCGTAGATTTCAAATCTGTTGAAATTTTCAATCTACCTTTAACGATCACGATTTTACAAAAAAGAACAAAACAATTCCAGTCAAAATGTTCGCTGTGGAATCGTTTGAGTAGGAAGACTAGGTACTCCCATTTAATTGCAAAGAGATAGAAGTTGAAAAAAACTTTTCATGGTTCCAAAGGCTGATGTTAATAGTGTCGTGATGTCAGAGGGGAAAATAGAAAAATTCTGTCTTCAATTACCGGAATAAAGATATAAAAGTGAAAAAAAACTAATAAATTCATTAAAAATGTAAGTTATTGTAAGTTCTATAGATTTGTAAAGGCAAGTCCACCACACATGTGTGGTGGACTGTCCTGACCTTATCTGAAAAATCTATAGCACTTACAATAATAGGATTCAACACACAGGTAGTCCAAATTTTGTGCAATTTTTCAACTGCGCCTGAATTTAAAAATTCAATCTAGAACATTTTTTCAAAATCCGAACGTTTTGCTAACCAGTGTTTTTTGTTTTGTTTTTCTCACTTTTTTACACCTTTCTGACAATTTTTAAAAAACAAGTTAAACCTGGACCTAATTGATGAAACAACGCAAAATAACAGACATGTTCAGAGTAATACTACACAGAAAAATAAGAAGATTTGCAAGTAAAATTTGTTGCATTGTATTGAAAAGGTTTTTCTTTCCTTTTTAAAAATGAGTCCTATTTATATTTTTGATATTGTTATTTATACATAAACTAAGCCCTATACTAAATTTTGTGAAAATGTGCCACCATACAGGTTTTTCTTACTTTAACTCATTTCACATGGGATGATCCTACTGTAAATTGCCTCAAAGAACCATTCAAAGATATTTAGATTTTTTTTTAAATACACAAATGTTTTGTATTACATAACAAATTTGACAATGTACAGTAAAATACAGTTTTAAAAAAATGCAATCGTAATTACCCAATTTATTTAAATAAATGTATGAAAAATTTTTGGATTGATCAAAACAATTCTGAAAATGCAAGTATTTTTCTTGTGTTGATTTAGTCATTCATTTTCACAGAAATTATTCGTATTTTGTTTACACAGCTGTGAGATTAATTCATAACATCAAACAGTGTAGAATTTTCCTATCATTCTGCAATTTTCCAACAAGTCAGAAAATTCATTTTCTATTTCAGGATAGAATTTATTTTCAAAGGAATACTTGAATTTTATTCCAAAATAACAGCTTTGAGAAGAAAATTTTAAGAAACACCACACATTTTAATGAACATTCATTGAAAATTTCTCTTTTTTAGAAAATAATGCATGGTAAAGCTCCTGTATGAAAACAGCATTATTTAAATGCAAAATTAAACTGTTGCTGTCAAGTGAGACTACCGTTATCAAAATTTTAAACTGCGCAATACAAAGGACAGGTAAATCAAAATCCACCCTTCTGAGATCTTTATAAGAGTAAAAGCGATGCAATGCAAAAGTTGCTAGCCAGTTAGAAACATTTCGAGCTGCAGGATTAACGAACGATGGTCTTTGAATAAAGACACCAATAATAAACTAATCCGATGTTATGCAACTTTTTAACGGTACAAAGTGAAAACTTCAACACACCTATCAAAATGTTTTGTGAATGAAAACTGCTTTTAAATTAGTCGACTGTGCAAGACAAAATACCATGAAGCCGATTACTTTTCAATCCAGTCGAACAATAACTAATAGCAACAAATAACATATTCTATTCTTAGATATTACTTTCTTCTGCTATGAATGAAATTGAAACATATTTAGGTATTTACCTTAATTTGGCGGTTTGCGGTTAATTGTAACTGCCGACGAAATGGTAATACGAAAGAGGAAGTGAGCATGTGGCCGCACTGATGCTTTAGTGACGACTTTCTTAACATCGCAAATTTTCAAAGGATAATCCTTTATTAATACAATAAAGATATATTTGTGTATATTTTTCCACATATCAATACATTTATTTAAATTTAACAATAGTTAATATTTTTTAATCCGAATACCATTGATATCTTTAGATTAACGCTCCAGGCAATTTTTTCAACCGTGGAACGGTAAAAAAAACTTAACCTTTCACTAACCGTAGCTGACAGAAACCTATAATCATTTCTATTATTTAGCGTGTATAAAGTTTTCGTTTACAATTTCATTATTTTAATTTAGTGTAACATATTTTCTGTTTACAACTGATCATTGTCAAGATGTTTTTAGTTGTTTCTTCTTATCTGATCCTGAACCTACAGCCCGACTTGCTAAATTGTACGTTTAATAAGTAGTGTCATTCCACACATTCCTTTGCCGTCTGTGTTTAATTCCGATGCTTGTTTTTGCTTTTGTTGTACAATGAATGATTTCAAGTGCAAGGTGGAATTTTTTCGAGTGAACATGCGTCTGCCACAAAGAACAGATGATTGAAGGTTTTGTTTATGTTTTCCATTTTAAAAATTGTTTTGTCCCAGAAGGAATATCAATTTTTTAATAGCTGGCATTTCTTAAATTGAAGAAATGAAACGTTTTATTGGTGTCTATAACAAATCCACGAATGGAACTACCAAATCAAAGAGATCCAGAGGACGTAAGTCAATTTTATTGTTTTTGTTATTCATTCTTTACTTTAATATTTCTTTAAAATATTATGATAATTTTAAAATCGCTTGGATAATATTTTCTTGTTTTTTAAGCATTCTTCACGTATGATGAAAAAAATTGAACAATTATTTCAGAAATTCAATTTTAAAACCTATAATATTTTTCAAATAAATAAATCATCTTGGAATTTAAAATATCTGAATTTTTGTGTTTTAGGGATCTGATGTTTGCAAAAATTAAAGTTTGTTGTTTCTGAAAAAATTCAAATTATGTCATTCCTATCAAATTATAAGCACAATTTTACTGTTGAAATTGAGCATATATAAACACAAAGAACTTATCTTCTTTGGTACACACACAAGTAAAAAATAGTTTGATTTTTACTGGCACAGAGATTATTTACGCTAGTTGCTACAGTTCTTACAGACATAATTTGTAATTTCCCCATCCTTTGGATTAGTGATTTTCAACTTTTGTGAGAAAAAGACCTTTTAATTTTAGAAGGGTCAAGTTCCAACATATTTACTCATAAATATATTTCCAATATTCTTAGGTTTACATTTAAACTAATGTGTTTGTTATGGTATATCCATGAAATGTATTAAAACATTTTGATATACAGTGTTGCATGTTCGCTAGTATAAAAATGACTTGTCAATTACACTATTATGTTATATCTGGATGAATGAAATCTTGTAGTTTCCCTAGACCAACACCGTTAAATTAATTTGTGTTGATTTTTATTAATATACCTTATTCTGATCACTAAAAATTTATATTTGTTGGGCCACAGTACAAGATTTATTTACAACAAACTTCAAGTCATGTTGGATATTCATATTTAAATTTATAGGCTGTATAATTTTAACTTTATAATTTTGCTTTAAAAAATGACTGAGTTTTGAGACAAGCACCTGTACACAGTAATGCAAACTTGCAAAAAATAGCATTCAGATAAAGGTTTTTAATCCAGATACAAGTGGGGGGGGGGGGTTCAGTGCCCTGGTTTTCAGTGGAAATTTTTTGTTTACATTTCTTTTCTGATTGGTCACAACATTTACTACACAGATGCTGTTTAATTGTTCTGGATCTGAGAGCTTTTCAACACATTCTACAATTCTGTTCAGACTATTTCAACTAAAAATATTTTTCATAAAAATGCTGTGAAAACAAAAATATCTTTTAGGGGAACCTTTCACTGTCTGAAGAAGATTGGTATCAGGCCATGTCCCAGCAGTTCAGAAACTTGCTTTAAATAATAGTTCAATGTATTACTGCAAACACATTTTCTGTTATCCTTGAGTCTTTAATTTTATTATATTTGAATCTGTATGAAGATCATTGTTATTGAATTTAATTTGAATTGTAAGAACTATTTTTGGATTGTTAACATTTTTATAAGGTGTGTGATTAAATAAACAAGTGTCTCCCTCATGCAAAATCTTTCAATGTTTGGCTTTAATACTATCACTTTTCACATTTTTGAATGTTTCATGTTTTTTATAGGTTGGGGTAAATTTTGAGTCGGAACCATCAAATAAGTCTTTGTTTCTTGAGAAAGTTCGCCAGTCCAATGCAGCTTGTCAGAGTGGAGATTTTTCTGCTGCAATTAAGCTTTATACTGAAGCAATTGTTCTTGATCCTGGAAATCATGTTTTGTACAGTAATCGCTCAGCTGCATACATCAAAGTTGGGAAATATGGGCGAGCTTTACAGGATGCCATCAAAGCTCGAGAATTGCATTCCAAATGGCCAAAGGTTTGGACATTAATTTGTACACTTCCAAATATCAATTTCTTGAAAGTGTTTTTTTTTTTCCAATTAAATTTTTAGAAGTTTTAATATTTATTATATCAGCAGTTATGATTTTCATAGTAAAATTACCCACCAAACTCGAGTTGAATTGATCAACTGTAGATTGAAAAGGGATCAAAACCCTTTTCGACACTTTATAATTACTGTTTAGAAATAAAGGCAATCCATTACCATCTCTACTATTATAAAAGGAAGTATATGTGCATATGGTGTCCAGACAAATCTATGGGACTTACAGTAATGAAATTTGGCACACAGGTAGTCCAAAAGTTGACTGAATAGACCTCGAAACCTGAATTTTAAAATTTAATCTAGAACATTTTAAAATTAATGTATCAATTTTTTCCCTAGCAATTTATTTTTCCACTGTCCTTTCTTCATTTCTTTGGACTTGTGCCAGGTTTCCAATGGCATCACTGATGATAACGGATTGTTCTGTTTGATTTGAGTGGCGTGGTCAAATGCTATTTTTCCCCTTTCATTCACGAAATCTATATTTATGTTTTTCTTTTTTTTTTATTCTTTCGTCCGTTTCTATTTTCGGGGTTGTTAAAGATGTGAAAATTTCAACGGATTCGAAATCTCTGCCGAAAATTTTACACCAGATTGATACCTTAAATGTGATTTTCTTCAAATGAATAATTTTTCAACTGTAACTCTTACATTTTCGCAATACAAATTTGGCCACATTCGACGAAGATATTCATTAGGAACACAGAAATGACTATTTGAGGTTTTCTATCTTTCCAATCGGTAAAGAAAGAGTAAAAATTTCTAATTTAAATCTACAGAAAATTTTACACCAGATTGATGCCTCAGGTAGTCGGAATTTTGAATAGTTTTAGCTCATAAAATAGGCAACATTGACCTTGTCACTACAAGAAAGAATTTTTAATATTTCAAAAGTCCTGGTTCAAATTTTTCAGGACTTTTGTAGGTTTCAAGGTTTTTTTTTTTTAATTTGCTTTTTATTTTAACTTGCATGCATTGTCAAATCAAATAATTTGTTTGGTTGTTCTAACTTGTAATGAATAGGAATTACAATTTTTTTAAAAATAAGTATTAAATTTAAATACAACTGAAATAAAACTATTAAAATTGATAAAAACACAGAAAGTTCTTCTAAAATTACTAATTCATGATTGGCTTCTATCTCGTAATCTCATATAGTTGCCATAACTTTCAACTAAAAATAGAGCAAAATTTAAAAATGTAAATCTAAACGAAAGTGACAACAATAAAAAATAAAATTTCTGCACATGGCCAATGAACACTAGTTTCCATTTCTTTGAGCACGCACACACTATAGTGTAAAACCTCCAAGCGGCAAGCTTAAAATATTTAGTTCGAATAACACCCAACTTTTTTTTCCTTGATCCCAAAAATTTCATGTCGACAGTTATGCGTTAAAACAAAATCAAAATTGTTCGAGAACTGAATGATAAACATTTCTTATGTTTGGCATTTATGGTGATGTTCTATATACTCTATCATGTGATTAACTGCTAATGTCTGTGATGTTTTGATCATTTACAAATTTACCCTGCTATATTTCATAGTACATAAATGTTATGTATCAATTATTACGTTTAGCTTAAATCAAAACTATCCAATTTCCACTGATTTTCATGCCTAACAAATTTAGCATTCTAAAGGCAACAACTTAATTGAAATTCAAGAATTCCTAAATTACTTTTAAAAATCCAATTTAAATCTTATAAATCTGATTTTATTATTTTTATTTTAAAAGTCATGATTTGTCCATACATTGTTTTGACATCATTGCTTAAATAAAAATAAGCAGCAGTAAAAGCCTCTAGTTGTTTAAAGATATATTTTTCTGTTTTGTTTATTTTCAGGCTTATTACCGCCAAGGGGTGGCTCTTCAATGCTTGGGGCGTCATGCAGATTCCTTGGCAGCTTTTGCCTCCGGGTTAGCTCAAGATTCTAAAAATGTGCATCTTCTGGCAGGTTTGGTGGAAGCAGCAATGAAATCTCCCTTACGAGGTGAGCATTAAAAATCTTTTGAAGATTTGATTTACCCTGGACAAAATATTTGTTTTGTTACATAAATTGCATCTAATATTATCCTATCTGGTCTAATTACAGGGTGGTAACAGAACCTGGAAAACCGGGAAATCAGGGAATTCTCAGGGAACTTTTTAATTCTGGAAAAATCAGGGAATTCTCAGGGAAAATTTCCAAATTTTACAAAAAATCGGGGAAATTTTGACAATTTAAACGGCTACCTACCATTATCGTTCATTTAGAGATGCACTATTACGAGTGCTTTTGAGAATCGAATATATCATGTTCGCCAAAGTAGTAATTTGAATAAAGAACCATGGCGTCGTAATATTTAAACACCGTGAAAACCTTCGCCGTTATTTTCGCGGTCATACCGTCTAGCGATGCAGCTGGTGGTATACAATTTGAAATTTGTATAACTAATGATGTTTTTTGTGTATTAAATTAGTTATTTTTGTTTGCAATTACATTTTTGTAGAAATTTTTATGTATATTTGCAGTTGATTTTGATGAATAGTATGATAATGTAGGGTGAGGTGTAAAAAGTTCATAATCAAAATATTTTGCATTTTTTCTCAATTTTTTTCAATTGCAATTATAAGAGTTCTATTAAGGGTTCCAACCCTTACAATAACAATTAAAATATCTGTAGAGAAAAAATACAAAATATTTGTGGAGAATGATCCTTTTACACCCTCTGTTCTTAAATATTAAAAAAAGTGTTGCGTGGATACTTTATATCGATACCAATCACAGATCATAACATTTCTTAAGGGAATTGTTAAATCAGGGAAATTTTTATGAGACTATCAGGGAAATCATGGAAACATCAGGGAACTTTTTTTTCTTGGATTTCGTTACCACCCTGAATTATGTTTTAATGAAACACTATATTGTATGCTTAAACATCATTTTAACTTCGCTCTTGCCTGTTCTGTTGACATATATTGGAACCAATGCTTTTGATTTAATTTTTGCATTAATTTTCTTAAATAGCTTCTATTTGTTCAAGAAATGTTGTTTGCAAGTTTAAATGTACTTTATCCCACATGTACAACACACCAAAAACTTTTGGTTTAGTCAATTTTGTAAACTTTACTTCACATTGCAGCTACTCTAGAACCAACTTACAGACAGCTCCAAGCAATGCGGCTCGATAAATCGCCATTTGTTATTACATCTGTTGTTGGTCAGGAACTTCTTGCCACAGGTCACCATGCTGCAGCTGTTGTTGTCTTAGAATCTGCCCTGCGAATTGGAACATGTAGCCTCAAATTAAGAGGCTCTGTGTTTTCAGCCTTAAGCAGTGCATATTGGGCCCTCAATACTTTAGATCGAGCCATAGCTTATATGCAGCAAGACTTGGCTGTTGCAAAATCTTTAGGTAATATTGTACTTTTCTGATTATATATTGTCACTTTCAAGTTGATGGCTTTCTGATGTATCATTTGTTAAAAAATGAAAAAACAATTTTTCAAAAGTTAATTCCACATTAATGGAACTTCAGCATTTATCTGTGCAGAAAAGTATGAACATTTGTCTCAGGAAACCAAAAAATGAAGTTTTGCTAAACTTTCAACAATGTTAAAACATCCCTTATAATGTTAAATATAATTATAATGTATTAAAAGGGAAATTTGTTTGTACTAATAAAGGAATATTGTTTAATGCAAAAGAACGATTTTTTTAGATTGTAAAATGAGTAAACTATTCAACTATTTTCTGAAAATGGTTCATGGAATATTTAAAAAAATATTATTTCAAAATACGCCAACCATGTTTATTTATATAAAGATTTGTTGTACTACCTTTCTCTGTTATCAAGTGTACCATGTACATTTTATGTAACATTATTTGGTAATTTTTAGTTAAAAGAACCCATTTTACTCTGATGTAGTTATTAGTAAAATCTAATGAGGGAATTTATATTATCCCCTAAAATTGTGTTAGTGAAAATTAAATAGATTTCTAATAACTAAAGTGCAATGTATTTTGTAATTTCCCATAGACATAATGTATTGGCAAATGTTATAAAATGCATAAAGGCTCTAAAAATTCTAAAGCACAGTAAAACCACTACATTGGTAATTATAGCAACTGGTGGTTTTTGCAATTTTATGAGGCAAAGTTTTTTTTTTTTCCCAATGGCGGGCATTGTTGATTTGTAATCATTTTGCCACTACAAGGCCAGAAGTGATGGTCACTTGTGAAGAAGCACCCCATGGGCGACCATCAGTACCCCTAACAAAGAACAGTACAATTTACATCCATGCCCCTGACCCCAGATTCGAACCAGGAACCTTCATATCCAGAGGCCAACACCTTAACCACTAGACCGGTTGGTCGCAAAGTTGAAATTGGTTGTTAAAACGTAGTTAAGAAATTGCATTTAAATGTTGATGTGGTAAGGTTAGGTTTCAAGATTGCACCTTTTGCAGTTTTCTTTACAGAATGATTATGTTTACCTTATTTTTCTATATTCCAGTTGTAATAGTGTATATTTTTCTCTTTAGGTGACCAGGCTGGGGAATGTCGTGCTCATGGAAATTTGGGGTCTGCTTATTTTTCAAAAGGAAATTATAAAGAGGCATTAACGAGCCACAGATATCAGTTAGTGCTGGCTATGAAATGTAAAGATACATATGCAGCTGCTTCTGCTCTTACTAGTCTTGGTAATATTGTCAACTGTTTTTAATTTTTAAACAAAATGCAATTTTTAAGTGTTATGCATTCTGAAACACATGTAAAAGAATTTGGCACTTTTCCATTAGCTGGGTACCAGACAAAATCTGCCAAATTACAGCAATAACTCAGCCAAACTAACAACCTCTTTTAGTGTTTGTCTTTTGAAGTTTATTTATTACTATATTTGTTATACCCTCTATAACAAATGCCTGGAAATATTCTTTTCACATCAACGTTTAGGCTTGGTGCCAACTGTGCCAACTTTTAAGCTTGGTGTTTTTTTGGTACCCAGCTAATAGAAAAATACCAAGAATTCTATTCCTTTATTTTCAAATCTACTTTATCGAACTTTCAGGGCTGCCACTGGTGACTTTTGCTACTATTTTTCAATCCTGGCGACTAGAGATATCTGTTGAAGCATAGTCATCTCAAAAGCTCTTATTATCAAAATTTTGGCAACTTTTTATTAAAATTTGTAAAAGGTCAATGAAATTTCAGTCTTCACTTACAGTGAATAGAAGAAAAAAAAAATTAATTTTTCTTTAAGAAGAAAATTTTTCAAGGGATGCTGATCTCAAAAGTTTTGGGGCCAAGATGTGATAACCATAAAAGAGAAACAACGGAATCTGATTGCTAGCTTGTCATGAAAACCTTATTAAGAACATATTTAATAAGGTTTTTAAAATTTTAATTTCTTAGTAAGATCTTTAACATCTGTTTCATACTTAATTAGCACATTTTGTATTTTAGCGAATTCATTTTGTATCTGAGCAACTATAATTGCTGACATTAATGAGAGACTTTTTGCTACTATTTTTTTTAATCTTACGGTATTGGTATTTCACAAGTGCTTTGGCTCAGGCAACCGTGAACTTTTTTTGAATGAATGTTACCCTGGAGTTGTAGACAATGCATTCCTCCCTGGGTGTATTTCGCTCTTCTGTGTGAGTAAAACTTTCACTGTGTGCATCTATTACTTGATATTGTATGTCATGTCTGGCCCAACTTGGCCGAATTGAGCCCTTGCACCGTAAAACCCACCAATTTGAATGAATGTTTTCATAAAATATTAAATTATTTCTTTAAAAGAATAAAATGTTATGAATATTTTTTGTTTTTCAAGAAAAGTGTAGGTTTTAATTCCATTTTGCTTTCAATGTTATGTCTGAAATATCATGTCATAAGAATAATATTTCAAATTTTCAATATTATTGAACACAAGTTACGTAATTTACGAAATGTTTGAAGAATGAAATATTCTCTTCCTAACAGCTACATGAAAACTAACAAATTCCAATTCATTGTTTTAGGTCATGTATATACTGCTGTCGGTGACTATCCAAATGCTTTAGCTAGCCATAAACAATGTGTACAATTAGTTCGCCAAGTGGGTGATGGATTACAAGAAGCACGCGAAATAGGAAATGTCGGAGCTGTTTACCTAGCCATGGGAGATTTCGATCAAGCAGTGGAATGCCACATGGAACATCTTCGACTAGCCAAACAGTTGGGAAACAAAGTCGAAGAAGCAAGAGCTTACAGCAACTTGGGATCTTCTCATCATTACAGAAGAAATTTCGAACAGGCCATAACATTCCACAATCACGTATTAAGACTTGCACAAGAATTGGGTGATAAAACAATCGAAGCTCGTGCTTATGCTGGTTTAGGTCATGCAGCAAGATGTATGGGGGATTATCCTCAAGCTAAAAAGTGGCATGAAAAACAACTTGATATGGCTTTGAGCACCAAGGTATCATTTTTATCCATTTCTTTATTTTGGATTATATTGAATTGGGAAAATGTATGACTTGCTTAATGGTTCTTCAAAGTCATGCTTTAACCATTTTGTTTAAAAATATTTTTGCCTAAAAATTTGTTTCATGGTAATACAATCAAAATTAATAAGTAAATCCAAAACGTTGAATCCATTGTTTTTTTAGACAAAATTATTCTTGTTTTGTTCAATGTAAATAATTATAAAGAAAAGGTGAATCCAGTAGTCCTGTTCTTGAGAACTAGCAGACCAGTACATAGCATCTCCACCAAAATGTTTTAATTGCTAATATGTATTGATGGCAGTGTCGCTACCCACATTTCATGCCTTATTTAAATCCATCAATATGCACATTTCACTCGTCCAAATTGAATAAAATTAATTTAAAATATATACCTGCATTTTGTTTACATTTTTTTTTTAATCTTGTTTTACTGTTGTTAATTCTTATTTCCGACAAGTGCTTGTAAAAGTTGACAAGTCAGCCAAGTTCAATTGCAGTGCAATATTATTTATCCAAACCTATTTAGGTTTGTTCCGATTTCCTTTACTGCATTAATTTCTATCTTCCATGTTTTTCATTGCTTTGTGTGATTTGCGCCATGTGAAGAATTTTTTTACAGCAGCAAGAGTTCTTCCATGCAATTCTAGAAGTATTATGTAGCTTCTAGCTCAAATTAAGCATATTTAAACTTTACAACATATTTAAATATTTTTAATTGGTGAATTAATCACATAAAAGTCAATTTTATATTGTTTGTATCCGTTGCCATTTCATCAATATATGAAGCTTTCAGAACTAGAGTGGATCAAGTCCACTTTCTGGTCAAACTCTGATAATCACACACCCAAACTCCTTTAAGTTGAAGGGACGTGATAGCCCAGTTGGAAGAGCATCGGATTAGCTACAGGAGGGCTGGGAGTTCAACCCAAAGACCGGCGTGTACAATGAGGGCTGGTTCATGTTTCGTCATGGCCTCACGTTGGCGAGGTGTGGAAGTTTGGAGAGCGGAGTGCCAGCTCAGGTGTTGCCTCAACTGCTGACCTTAGTTCAAAGTTACGTAGTGTTGTCCTTGGATCTTGTCTTGGAACCCTTGGGGGATTGATCCAGGACTGTTGTTAATAGCCCATTGTATTGCTGCAGTACAACGTTTATTAAAATAACCTATCTACCTACCTTTAAGTTGAACCTTTTTAGTACATCTTTGAATCAAGTATCTAGTTGATTTGGTTCCTGAGAGATGGCAAAAGAAAAGCCCAGTGAATAGGAGAAGTACACACGAGAAGAAACTTTATCTCAATGTATCTCAAAATGTTTTTTTTTTTAATTACGGCGGGCTGTTCGATTGCTAATAATAGGCCACTGCAAGGCCGGGAAGCGATGGTCATTTGCGAATAGGCACCCAATGGCCGATCATCACTACCCCTAACTAAGGACAGCACAATTACATCCATGCCCTGACCCCGGATTCGAACCAGGAACCTTCCGATCCAGAGGCCAACACCTTAACCACTAGACCGGTTGGTCGGCTAATCAAATGTTAGAAAATGTACTTGATCCATTTTACTGCTGAACGCCTCATATAAAAAATGCTGATTTTATGCCATGTTAATTAGTAAACTATAGAGATAGGTATTATTGAAATATGGTTAATAAAGCAAATTAGTAAAGAACTATAAAACAAGTCATACTCTGAAACAAATACCTTGATTTGATACTTTTATTTTTATGAAATCATATTCATGTAAGAGTTTGATATACATTCTGTTTTTATTGCAAAGTCCTAACCTTTATTTTTAAAAATTATTTTTTCAGGACAAAGTTTCTGAAGGGAGAGCTTGTTCAAATTTGGGTATTGTCTATCAATTACTTGGAGATTTTGATGCTGCTCACAAGTTGCATCAGGCTCATTTAAACATTGCCCGAGCTTTGGGAGACAAGGCTGGTATGGGTCGAGCATACGGTAATATTGGAAATGCGTACAGTGCTATGAGTCGTTATGAACAAGCCATTAAATTTCACAAGCAGGAACTGACCATTTCCAAAGAAGTAAATGATAGAAGTGCCGAAGCTTCAACTCATGGAAATTTGGCAGTAGCATATCAAGCTTTGGGCATGCATGAAATGGCTCTGTTGCACTACCACAGTCATTTGAATATTGCCCAGGAGCTTAAAGATACTGCTGGTGAAGCCTGTGCATTGTGCAACTTAGGTAACTGTCATAGCTCACGAGGTGAATTTTCTCAAGCTGTGCCCTATTATGAAAGCTTTCTGCGTCTTTGTCAAGAGATAAGTGATGTCGAAGGAGAGGCCAAAGCCTGCCACTTTCTAGGATATGCTCACTATTGCCTTGGGAACTACAAGGTAACGAAGCTTCTGTTTTTTAAATAAGTTATATTGAATTAGATACATTACTTATATATATATATATAATGTTTGAAACATAGTGTCCCAAAGTGGGCGAGGCCACTGCAGAATTGCCAAGTGCTCCGGAACTTCCGGAGTGTCTCCGCTAAAACATCGAAAATCTGCAACTCTGCGTAATGTATGGTTCACTCCAAAAAACGTGTCTATATAGAGAAAAGGGAAATTTCCACTAAAGGGGAAAATTTTTCACTTACAGGGGAAATTTCCACCAGATTCTTCAATCAGGATTGCAATATTTTTCTTATGAAAAGGGAAAATTTTTCACCTATAGGGAAATTGTGTATAAGATTTTTGTTTCTATAATTTAAGGACATAACCTTTTTATCCTTTAAAAAATATTTGTAGTAGGGAGTTTTATGATTGTTTTTAAAGAAAATATACCAGTCTTTCATTTTTTTTCCTTATTTTTGCTTTGCTCCTGAAGCAACCTCAAAAGTCCTGAAATTTAAAGAGAATGCTCCTGAAGCAGTTCAGAAAAGGTTGGCAACCCTGCCACTGTAGCCAAGTTGGTAGATTAGCAACCAGATGGTTGTGAGTTCAAAACTCGAACCAACCAAAAACCATTGAAGCAGGTGTGTGTTAAATCTGTCGTGACCTGAAGTTTACTCACATTGCCTTGCCTCGGAAGTTTGGATGATGGGATTCCTACTCGGGTGTTGTATTCGTCATCTGACCATGGTTCAAAATGACTAACGGTTGTCCACATATTTTTCTCTATGAGGTTGATCTTGGACCATTGCCAATAGCCCATTATGTTGCTCCAGTGTCATGTAAATGGGTTACTGCCCCTCTGGACCCTGAAAGAATCAGGGTCAATGCTGGCCCCAGGGGATACAGTGGTTGTTAAGGAGCAAGAGGGGTCAATTAGATGCTAAGAGAATTTATGAACTAAATATGTTTTAAGCATGTTCTGTCATTTTGTCCTAGTTGAATATAGACAGTGCAGTAATAAGTCTTAACAAAGAGGATCTGCCTGAAATAAATTTCACATAATTACACTAGATTGCACTCTAGTGTTTAAGTGTAATTTAGTTTTGTTTTAGAAAAAAGCTTTATAATATTAGTTCCAGGTTTTGTTTCGAAATTAGCTTTTGAAATTCGTAAAATAAACACAGCTGCATTAATATTTTGGTGAAATTTAAATATTATAGGCAGAGCTACTCACAGTTTATTATTTGAAATTGAGTTTTCCAGGGGTATGCCAAAGAATACTGTCTTTGAAAAGGAGACATTGAGCATAAAAAGTTTGGGAGGCCATGGTTTAAAAAATACCCAGTTTATTATAGTGACCAAAACTGGGAACTTAAGAGAGATTGTGTGTGTTTCAATATAGCATTCATTTAAGGATGTGTGTTTAACTTGTAGTTTGATTGTTGCAGGATGCTATTCAGTACTATGAACAAGATTTGGAGTTGGCTAAAGATTTACAAGATCGTCTAAGTATGGGTAGAGCATACTGTAATCTTGGTTTGTCCCACCTTGCACTAGGAAATTTTCAAGCTGCGTTAGAGTGTCAGAGATATTTTCTTGCAGTTGCCCAAATGATGAAACACCTACAAGTGAGTTATCTTGTATTTTATTTTAATGAGTATGCATGTTGTAATAACAGAATTCAATGCCACAGGAGTAGTGTAGGCAGTTTTGAAGTGATTTCATTGGGGTTTAGTGTTGAAAATTCCCAAATGGAATAACACGAAATTCCAGGTATTAAATCCTACAGTAAAATTTACAAGATGTCATAGTGTGCAGGTAGTATGTTTGAAACAGCTCTGCTCCGTATGCAAGGAAACTTTTGGAAGAATGTATAGTTAAAAACTAATCTGATAGAGGAGGATTAACTATTTGGAGGGAAATCTAAGAAAACACTATTTTGATATCTTTATATCATCTCATGTGGAAAAAATAGGGCCATATTTGTTACTTGGCAAAAACTAGACCATGAACTGCAAATCAGTTCAACTGGTGAAAAAATTTTGTCACAGGATTTAAAATGTAATGAGTAGTTTAAAATTGATGTTTCAAAAATGAATTTAAGAATGAACTTTTATAATGAACTATCAACTTTATTTTGAACTAAGGTGTTTTTAATGAAGAAATAGGAAAAGGCAGTGAGAAGTAAAGAAGACAGGAGATATTTTATTTCCTAAACAAAATGTGTTTACATGCAATTTGATAATGAAATTAAATTCAAACATGATTTTTGTGATATTGGCTAAAAAATCTTGGTGCTGAATTTGGAGAAATGTTTCTAAAATTCTGTGAAATGCTGCATTGATGGGAAAGTACTTTCGAAATAACTGGACTGCCCTTGTGTTTTAATAAAGTGTATATGGCTGATCAGAAAATTCAAAAAGCTATTAAATTGGTTATGCTGTGACTTCAATAGGTTTTTCCTTGGATCAGGTCGTACTATTTATCGATATACGATCAGACCATACACAAAATATCTTCAAAGTCATAAATGATCATGTTGATAAGTTTTTCTACCCTTATTTAATTGTTGCTTATAATCTGGTGCTTTGTACTTATAAAAACACTCTAATTACTTTTGTTGATGAGGCACATTGTAAGTGATGCAAGCATTATTCACACAGCAAACCAGTGAAAACTACTTCACAAAGTTCAGGAATTGGTAAGAAGTAGTAGAGCCCCCTAGATTTTTCCCCCCTTGAGTTGCATAAGTGAAGCCCAAGCAGTTTTCCATTGTACTTTAAGACCCAGTGTATGTAAAATATTGTACAGAAACTGTTAAATCTCTTAAAATACTGAAACCACACACATGCCTTTGAACCATCAAATTCAAATAATGTTTGTAATTACTATCAATAATCTATTGTTTAATTTTAAGGGTAAATTCCGAGCTCTTGGTAATTTGGGTGATGTTTTGATGAAATTGAAAGATCCAAATCAGGCTGTGAAAGTATATCAGAAGCAACTAATCCTTGCTAAGCAAAGTGGAGATAGAACGCTGGAAGCAGTTGCTTATGGAGCCCTTGGTCTTTGTCACAGGCAAATGCAGTGCTTTGATAAAGCTCTAGGTTACCATACTCAAGTATGTAGTATTACATTATTTATTTCCATATTTTTGAATTCAAAATCTCTAAGTGGTTTGAAGAATTTAGTAACTAGATATAGGCAGATATTTTTGATAATGTTAGAAAAAAATAACTACTGTGTTGTAAGATATAAAGAACCTTTTAATTTCAACAATAGGTATTAAAGTAGGTTATGTAATTTTAAGGTATGAGCTAGTTTCCAAAGCAATTTTATTTCACATTCAAACTTTCATGATATTTCTTGTGCAGGAACTGACACTAAGACAAGAACTGAATGATGTCAGAGGAGAATGCAAAGCTCATGGACATTTGGGAGCTGTGCATATTACTCTGGGAAATTACACTAATGCTATGAAATGTTATGAAGAACAGTTGGAACGAGCCAAGGAGTTGCGTGATTGTGCCTTAGAAACTCAAGCCCTAGGAAATTTGGGAATATCCAGATTGAATATGGGTCATTTTGAAGATGCAATTGGTTATTTTGAACAGCAACTTGCTTTGCTAGAGCAGGTACTTGTTACTGCTTGTTTTATTCTTTTATTCTAAAAAACATGTTTAACTTAATTAACTCTGAGCATCAGGAGAATCAATGAAAGACTATTCATTCTATAGATCAATAAGATGTGACTGATTAATATATAAGCAAGCTTGAATGATTTTGGAAACCTACAGATTTGTTTACATATTCATAGCAAAAAGAAATAGAGACCTTGTTGGGGGGGGGCATCCATTCTAACAAATTTGATTTTACAATTTAACAAAATAGTCCTAAATACTTGGATGATACTTTTTGACTAACTTAAATTTTTTGGAAATTTATACACTATTGCTTACATATGCATAGCAAAGGAAATATGGACTTGCCTAATAAAATTGAATATATTCTAACATTTAATTTTATAATAGAACAAAATAGTCCCATATTCAATGGAAGATACTTGAAAAACATCAGATTAATGTTTTTGTAATGAATGTTTTGTGTTGCTTTTCCTCAAAATGCATTTTTGTAGATACTAGTCATAAAACTCAGAAAGTGCTGCTTTAACCACAAAAAAATTTGATGTTACTGTTCTCGAAAAATTAATTGAGAGAATATTAATAAGAGGATTAGCTGAAATTGATGTTTTTAAAACTTGGTCCATAAATTGTTTCTATGAAATTTTTACTTGTGTACGGGGGGGGGGGGTAATCCATTGTTGAGGACAATCAATCTTGAGTTAATCTAAACCCACCCCTCCCTGCGCGAATTTTGCATTTCCAATAATGAAATACCAGATATATAAATCGGAATAATTTTTTTAAAGGGGCAAAAACCCTTTTAATACAATGCAACAAATTTTGCTTGCAAATCTTCTAATCTTTCTGTGTGGTATTTACTCTGGACATGTCCATTATTTTGTGTTGTCTCATCAAGTAGGTCCAGGTTTAACTCCTTGTTCTTTGAGAGTTGTTGGAAAGATGGAAAATAATGAGAAAACGTCCGGATTTTGAATAATTTCAGACGATGAAACTAAAACTGCAGCATGTTCTTCAAATCATTGCCATTCTTAAACATCTTAATATCATCAAATAAATGTAAACACAAATAAGTGGTGATGCTTAAAACTGAATCTAACACCCATTGTCCAGTGAAATATAGCCTTAAAAGAGCTTTTTTTGTTTGAAGATTGGGAGCAATGTGTTGATAATTTGTAATTTGAATATGTCACACATAACACTAGGTAGAAGACTTCATAATTTATCTATATTAAAACTGTATTTTTGGTGTTTTGTGATTTTCTTTGTTATTAATCACATTAGTGTGCACAAGATGTAAATATTCATATCTATGTAAAAAAATGTTTCATGATTGTAAAATTTCATTCTAATTATCTATTTCTTTCAGTTGGGAAACAGTAATGCCTTGATTGATAAAGGACGAGCTTATGGAAATCTAGGAGATTGCTATGATGCCCTAGGAGACTTTGAAGAGGCTGTTAAGTGTCATGAGCAGTATCTTGCCATAGCTTTAAAAGGACAATCATTAAGAGACCAGGAACGAGCATACAGGGGCCTTGGAAATTCACATCGCTGCATTGGAAATCTGCAACAAGCTTTGGTATTTCATTTACATATATTTTTTATCTGATATTCAACCTATCCACACCCTAAAATGTGGTGAAGGAAAATTGCAATAGTCATTGTACTAATTTTTGCTGATTCTTGTAGTCATTCTTTGTGGTTATGATGTAATCCAATTTCTGAATGATTTGTTCTTAAGAAAACTAAATCCCAGCATCATCGCTAGATTTAGAATGTTGCTGTATTGGTAATGAATAATAATTTCTATAATGCCATAAATTATTATATTAGTTCATCATCATGCTTTTAAAGTTCTTATTAGTTGAATTTAAGTATTTTAATTATCAATTTTATTTCATAATTAATCATACAGATTTCAAAAAAGCATACATGAAACTCATTATGTGTAAAATTTTTACATTTTCATTAATTACTAATGAAATTCAGACTCTTAATTCATAAATTATGACGTATAATTCACACAAAAGCACAAAATAAGAGTTAAGGGAAAAAATAACCAAAGTACAAGACAGAAGTTTTATTTATGCCATAAAATTAATTTTAATTTTTAATATTAATTTGTTTAAAATCGAAAGAAAATTACTGGATTTCCAAAAAGTTATATGCAGTAAACATTCCCTTCTTGACTTCAAGAAGTAAAAAATTGTATTGCAGAAAGGGCAAATACATTAATTGAATGGGAAGTAAACTAAATTCCTAATGTATGACATCTCATTTAAAGTATGTATTTGAATTTGTAGATCATTTAATAACCTTCTCTTCTAAAGAATTTAAGCACATAATAAAAATTTCTATTACCTATGTGTTATACCTAAAAATGTAAATTTGTCAAAAACACATAAAATGTTAAATTTCTAAATTTTGCCCGTTTTTTCAATAGGTATGCTTTGAGAAGCGTCTAGTTGTTTCCCATGAACTCGGTAACACCAGTGCCAAAGCCGCTGCTTATGGTGAACTAGGTGGCATTCATAGCAATCTGGGTAACTTCGAACAAGCTATTGCATGCCTTGAACATCAATTGAATTTAGCCAGAGAAATGACAGATAGAGGAGCAGAATCGGATGCAGCCTGCGGTTTAGGTACTGTGTATCAACAGATGGCAGATCATCAAAGAGCACTCAAGTATCATCAAATGGATTTAGATCTGGCAGAAGAAACAAATAACATGGCATCACAAGGAAGAGCTTATGGCAACCTTGGAGTGGCACATGAATCACTTGGAAATTTCGAACAAGCTATTATATATCAAGAGCAACATTTGAGCATAGCAGCACAAATAAATGATAAAGTTGCAAAAACGCTTGCTTACAGTAGTCTGGGTGAGAATTCTCTTTTTAAATTGTAGTGAGTAGTAGTTTAAAATGTAATCTAAATGCATAGTGCCTTATTTATACATGCATTTTAACAATGTGCCAGCAGACCTTCACATGGTACGTCTGCACTTAACTTAATTGCTTGTATTTGTTGATGTCAAAGTGTCATTACTCACATTTCATACCTTATTTAAATCCATTTATAATAAGTATAGCATCCACATATAAAGTGATGGACTTCATACTTCTGAATGAAATGAAATAATCCAAAAATATATATATATAGTGAAACTTTGATAAACCTTCGGGACCATGATGGTTAATCAAATAGACAGATAACAGAAAAACCTTAAACAACAACCCATCCATTGTATTGGGTAATCTGGAAAGTTCTGCAGGTTTTTTATGATAAATTTCAACGAAGCAGTACGAGGACATAAAAATTTATTATTAAATAACATAAGCACCATTTTGTTCTATGACTTTTTGCCATCTTTCGTGCAGATGGGGGGAAAAAATTTTTAATCATTCGGCTAATTTGTAAAGAAGTTGTGTAAGTGCTATTTGAGACTCTCCAAAGAATTGGAACTCCAGGCCGTTCAGAGAATTTTGAAGTGACCTGAAGAGGTGAAAATGAGAGGGGCAAGGTCTGGTGAATATGAGGGTGACACTAAACATTTCAGCCATACTCAATAAGTCTTTGTCTGACATTCAGTGAAATGTGGGGCTGCACATTGTCATGCTGAAAGACAAAAGCTTGACAATTGGTCAATTCGAGACACTTTTTTTCGATTTTTGCTTTAAATGCTTGCATTTGAGAACTAATTTTTTCCGAATTTACTGTCCGATTTTGTGGCAATAATTTCTTTGTTGTCCCACCATTCACAAAGCATTACTTTTTTGGGATGCAGCCCCATTCTCGATGTTACTTGGGGAAGTTCATTTGGCTTACCCCGTAATCTTTTTCTTGTAACATTATTGTGTAGTATCCACTTCTCATCTCCAGTAATGAGCTGTTTCAAAAAAGGAGTTTCTTCATTTCGTTTCAGCTATGAATCGCATGCCGAAATTTGAGCAGGCATATTCTGTTGTGTTAAAGTACGGGGTACCCATACATCGTAGCGGCTTACATACCCAATCTTTTTCAGATTATCATGAACTGTATTTTTTGGAATATTTAGTCTGTATGATAGTTTCAGAACTGTGTAACATAGATTTTCAGCAATAGCATCTTTTAATGGGTTCTCATTTACAGAGGATGGTCATTCAGAGCAGGTATCATCTTTGAAGCTGAAATTTCCACTCTTTAATTTATCAAACCACCTTCAAACTCATCAGAAGCGGCACTGTGTCCATATATGGCACACATTTTATGAGCAATCTGGCTAGCATTTTATTCTTTCTTAAAATAAAAGAGCATAATATGACGAAAATGAACTTTTTGGTTCTCCATTCTTAGCACTGCAGTGAAACAAATATGACACAACAAATGCTAGGCAGTGAAAGTAGAAAAGACCGAAGTTACACATCTGCTTCAATCAAGGTCACTCCTTACCAGCAGTAGCAAAATAATAACAAAGCGTGCTTCTATAAGAAAACCCGCAGAACTTTCTGGTTGACCCAATATATGAACGACTGATAAAAGCTGCTTGTTTAGGAACTGAAAAAACACTATGTACATATTTTATTTTTTACAGAAACAGACAATTTATATTAAATACAGTATATTGCATATTGTTTCACGAACTTACGCTCTAGACATACATATTGATATTTTAAAGTAGTCTGTTGTTTTCTTACGTTTCTTCGCAGTTTGTACTTTATGAATGGCAATGTTCCTTAATAACGGACTGGCGGTTAATCAAAGTTTCAGTATAGCAGCATTTCTTTTACTGGTGTTAATTCTTATCTCCAATAAAATGCATGGCCAAAAGCACACCTCAGTCATGTTATCACAATAAAATTCTGAATATCTACTTTAATTTCATCCCATTCCCAAAATGAGACAAAGGCAATTCTGCATTTGTAATCAGACTGCTGAAGAATTTCATTGGAGTATGAAGTCTTCTATGCAGTTTTAACGATATTATGTAGTTGCATAGTTCAAATCAAGCGTATTTAAACTAAGTGGCAAATGAATCCTGCAATAGTCAATTTTGTATTGCTTATATCCAATGTTGCCATTCTACAATAAACAAGTAATGTTGATTTCTGCAATGTGTATTAGTGAAATTGTGTATTATGTTCAACTTCCAAACGTATGTTAAAATTGTTTTATTTCAGGGAGAGTCCATCATGCATTAGGTAATACACCTCAAGCTGTGGCATATTTACAACAAGGATTGCTAATTGCTGAGCAGTTAGGAAGAAGAGAAGATGAAGCTAGAATACGACACCGACTAGGACTTGCTCTGTGGGGTAATGATGATTTAGAAGGTGCGCAACAACAATTGTACAGAGCAACAGATTTGTTTGAAAGTATCAGAAGAGAAGCTCGGGGAACAAGCGATTACAAGTTATCCTTGTTTGATCTTCAGACTGCCTCTTATCAGGCTTTGCAGGTACATGAAAAGTTTTATTCTATTCTGAAAGTTATATTTTTCATAAAGAGCAATTTGTAATTAACCTTGTTCAATTCCTCTTTATAAGCATTTTTTCTGAAATTTACGAGAATCAGTTATTTTAGTCTATTACTTTTCTTTTGTATTATAAGAGTGCTCAGTGGGTTTGCTAACTGCGCTAGCTATCTATGAGTTGTAGGCAGTACAGGTCCAATTCCCTTAACTTAACCTGGGTATATTTTCTTTTTTGTGTCAGTAAAACTTGCCTTGTGTATGTATGCCCATTACTTGATGTTGTCTATCTTGGGTATAATGCAGCATAGCCTTATATGGCCATGAAACCCAACCAAACTTTCTATTGGGGCATCTGGAAAGTTCTGCCAGAGTTCTCACAGTCCTTGAAAAGTACTTGAATTTCATTTCCATTTTTAAGGCCCTAGAAAGTGCTTGAATTTTGTGCAAAGTACTTGAATTTATTTCAAAATATTTTTATCTAGAATGTTCTTGAGTATGAATCGGCTCAAAACGCACGCGTCTCACAACATGCTTAGAAGGCGTGGTTTTATTCCGGTTCCCGAAGAATACACCAAATACGCTTGTTCATCAAGGCATGTGTTTATTTTCTTTGCTCAAGGTCAGTTGGATTCTCCTGTGTCAGTTCGGTTTTCCCATAACATGCTTGAATATTGACTAGAAATATGTTTGGAATTGTTAAGTATGTGAATGGTAATGGAGAGATTCTTCAGAAAAGTTGTCTACTAAAATGGGGGGTTACAGAGGGAATTTCTGCCTTTTTACGTTAGTCCTGGAAACACTTCAATTGGGCCTTGAAAAGTATTTGAATTTTTTTCCCACCAAAAGAGTGGGAACCATGTCTGTGGTGTTTTTTATGATAAATACCAATAAAGCCTTACAAAAACTTAAGAAAATGCTATTGAATCACATGAACACCATTTTGTTCTATGAATTTTTGCCATCTTTCTGGTAGCTGAAAAATTCCTTTTCTAAAAATATCATTAGGCTTATTTGTAAAGAAATTACAGCTGTGAAAAGTGCTGTTTGACAGTCTCCAAAGAATTGAACTCCAGGCTGTTCAGAAAATTTTGAAGTGACCTGAAGAGGTGAAAATCTGCGAGGCAAGGTCTGGTGAATAGGGGGGGGGGTGACACAAAACATCCCAGCCATACTCAATGTGTTTGTCTGACATTCAGCGAAATGTGGGGCCGAGCATTGTCATGCTGGAAGACGACACCTCGACAATTGGTCAGTTCTGGCTGTTTTGCTTCGATTTCTGCTTTTAATACTGCCATTTGAGAACACTGTTTTTCCGAATTTATTGTCTGATTTTGCGGCAACAATTCATGATGAACAATTCCTTTGTTGTCCCTCCATTCACAAAGCATTACTTTTTTGGGATGCAGCCCCTCTCGATGTTACTTGGGGCAATTCATTTGGCTTGATCTTTTTCTTCTAGCATTATTGTATAGTATCCACTTCTCATCTCCAGTAATGAGCCATTTCAAAAAAGGAGCTTCTTCATTTCGTTTCAACAAAGAATCACATGCCGAAATTCGAGCAAGCATATTCTGTTGTGTTAAAGTATGGGGTATCCATACATTGTACTGGCTTATATACCCAATCTTCTTCAAATGATCATGAACTGTACGTTTAGGAATATGTAGTCTGTGTGATGGTTCCTAAACTGAGTAACGTGTATTTTCAGCGATAGCATCTTTTAATAGGTCCTCCTTTACAGAGGATAGTCGTCCAGAGCGGGCATCATCTTGGAGTCTGAAATTTCTGCTCTTTAATTTATCAAACCGCCTTTGAACTGTGTCATCAGAAACAGCACTTAGTGCATATACAGCGCATATTTTACTAGCAGTCTGACTAGCATTTTTTCTTAAAATTAAAGAGTTATAATATGACAAAAATGACCTTTTTGTTTCTTCATTCTTAGCAATACAGTGAAACAAAGAAATATAACACAGCGCAAGCAGAAACAACCAAATTTACACATCTGCTTCAATCAAGGTCATTCCTTATCAACGGTAGCAAAATAATAACAAAGTGTGCTTCAATTTGAAAAACTGCAGAACTATTTGCATGACCCAATATAAATGACTCTTTGTTTTGAGAGGCCCAGAGGAGTATTGCTTTCCACTTTGCGAGCTTTCTCAAATATCTCTCATGGACTATTTAAGTTGATTCTCACAGTATGTTTAGTGTTTTTCTGCTTGTGATGTGCTCCATATGAGAGTGAGTCATTACTTGCTACCCAATTTCTATAACTAGATTTAGTAATAGTATTATAATAATGCACTAGTAAAGTAATAATTTAGTACAAAATCTGAAATCCTCCAGACCTTGGCCATTCCAGATTTCGGATTATTTGCAGTTTTTTGTCAAGGTTGTCAAAAGGATGAAGAGGCGGACAGATAGGAAGAGGCGAAAAGATAGGAAAACAACTAGAAAGAAAAAACGTTGGTTAGCAAAATGTCCAGATTTGGGACTTTGTACTGTATATATGCATTTTGTTTCACAGCTTGTGCGCTTTGTGTATTACTTTTAGTACTTGTATAAAAACTAACAATTTGGGATTCCTTTTCCAGCGAGTGCTTGTAGGTTTAGGAAGATACCAGGAAGCTTTAGTTGTAGCAGAAAGGGGTCGTACAAGAGCCTTCGTCGATCTTCTTTTGGAAAGGCAAACTAGTAATTCTCACAGTATTCTCAACTTTAATCCTGCCAATGTAGACCAAATTTGTGAGATAGTTAGCAGACAAAAGGCTACTGTGCTTTACTATAGTATTGCTGCTGGATACCTCTATACATGGATTGTTGTGCCAAATAAAGGTACATTTTTTGTAGTTTCCTTGTGAAATTTTCCCATGTTGTTATTTCTATAGGTGTCCCATTTTAAATTGGAAAATTGACTTCTTACTTTTTCTATTGTTTCATAATAGAAGACTAAATGTTCTTCATATTTACAGGAATAATGAAATTTCATGAAAGCAATATTTCTGACATGGAAAATGATAATCCTGATGACACCAACATGGTTGTGCCATCTGCTAGTTCCCTTTTGGAACAGTACATTGTCCATGTAAGAGAAGCCCTTGGTGTTGATATACCTACTGCTCAGAATAATGGTACACTTAGTGAAACTGAAAGTGAAGCTGGGGATCTGTGGAACCAACAGCTTGAAGAATTGGGAGATCGCTTGAACCAGGTATTGATTTTCTACAATCATAAATTTCTCGTACTATTTTGGTTCTATTACCCATATTTAATAATTTAAAAAATTCATATGTATATTACAATACTTTTAACATTACAATACCATAGCATTTCCAGTTGTGTTTCAATGGCCTTTCGAAAACCTGATTTTTTTATTTTAGTTTTTTAAAGACCCTTCAAAACCTGATGAAAGTAAAAAAAACTTTGAAGCCTTAGTTTTAACAAGAATATTTTATTTTACTTGCATTCAAATACCTATAGGAATAATATTTGTGCAGTGAAGTATTATTAAAAGTTGAGGTAGAATATTCTTGTTGCTTAAAATTGTTTTTAGAACTGAGTCATTGTGACCCAAACTTAACAATTGGAAAAAGCTTCGTTATCTCTGCACTTACTGGTTAATCAATTACTTCTCAATTCAAATGGAAGTTTAATGTAATGTTATTATAATTTTCTTTTAGGATAATGATAGAACTGGATTTTTAAGGATGGTCAACAGAAATCACCTCTTCAATAGCAGCAACTACAGTCTTAGCAGTCTCTTTAGTGTTGGAAGCCTTGGTGGAAGTATAGCAAGTGGTCTTACTAGTCGACCTGGAAGTATGAGGTCTCGTCGGTCTCAGTGGCAAGGCCCTGCACCTTTACATGCATTGTATGACTTGTTGATTGCACCAATAGAAGAGTACTTGCCCAAAGATCCTGACTTGCAAGAACTTTTACTTGTACTTGATGGTGATCTATATTTAGTTCCTTTTGCCATTTTGAAAAATGGCAGCTGTGATGAATATCTCTGTGAAAGATTCAGCTTGACTGTTCTGCCTTCTATAAGTGCCTTAAAAGCAAGTCAGAGATCTAAAATAGTGAGACAAAACAATAGCAAGGACATATCATCTGCTTTGGTTGTGGGCAATCCCAAAATCCCTGCTATTGTCTCTGAACAATGGGGCTGGAATGATATTCCACAAGCAGAGCAAGAAGCAAATTTAGTGGGAGAAATTCTGTCCACTAAAGCAATTACAGGAGCTTGTGCCACGAAAGAAAATATTATAAGTGAGCTTTCACAAGCAGAGTGCATCCATTTTGCAACTCACATCTCTTGGAAGCTATCTGCTGTTGTTCTGTCACCTGGTGAATTTATGGAATCTTCTCGGCATTTCACTCATGGTTCACAGTCTGAAACTGGTCACGATGGTAATGATTATTCTGAAGAACCAACATCAGAGCTATCATCTACTGATTTACCGCCTCTGTCAGAATTTCTTCTCACGGCTGCCGATATTTTGAATCTCCGACTATCTGCTCGATTAGTAGTAATTAGTTCCTGCCATACAAAAAATCATCATGGCAGGGCTCATTCTGATGGTGTGGTTGGTCTAACAAGAGCGTTGCTTGCGGCAGGTGCGCAATGCGTCTTGGTATCTCTTTGGCCTGTTCCTGATGCAGCCGTGAAGATATTGCTCAGAACTTTTTATTCTGCTCTTTTACAGGTAATTCAAATCTTGTATCTTTGTTTTAGGTTACTCAATATTTTAAATTTACTATTATAAAAGCAATATGTTACTGTGGGTATGTGAGGAAAAAGTGTTTAAAAGTTTCTTGTAATTTATCTTTATGGCCTATACTAGGGGTGGGCAAATGCAGCTGTTCATTGAGTTAAGTGTGGCTCAAATTGAAAATTTAAATCCGTTTTACTATATTTTTTTGGAACATTTTTCACAAATTTTGTTAAATTGACTAAGTAAATGAAATGTTACAAGTCGTACGTAGTCGTTTCGATAGGTTTTCGGTTGAATCGATTAATGAACTTTATAAGTCGTACGTAATCACTTCCCAAGTAGATCTATGAGTCCTTACAGACAGGCTAGAACATTTGCAAACACTTAATTTGACTTTACTAGGAAAGGAATACAATATTTATTCTTCACAAACTGTATTCAGTTTTAAAGCTAAACTTCACCTTTTTGTGTCTTAGGAACAAATTATTTAATCATTTTCCACAAGTAAAAGCACTATAATGAGAAGAAGAGTAGAAGCCCTTCAGTTTCTGTAGGAAAAAAGCAGATTTCAAGCATAGGTTTGAAGATTTGAAATCTGCATTTGCTTATTTTGTGAACACTTTTATTTATGATATTATTGAAGATGGATTTCCAATTTTTCTGAAATAATACTTATTGATAAACCAGTTGTGGTATTGGTGTTAGTAGAGATGAAAGAGGATCAGGGCATTGCAAATGCAGCACGAATCTACTTCTATAATAGAATTATGGGAACTTGCGTGCCGGAATCAAAGTATCCACACTTAAAGAAAGCTGCATGTCGTCTAATTTCAATTTTCATACAATATATTGTTGTAAATCTTTGTACTCCACATTAAAATTCATGAAGCCAAAATATCATTCACAGTTGACCAATTCAGTTGCGGATGGCTTTAACAAATTTTATGCCAAATTTCAAAAGATTTTAACAAAGGTCTTTGTTAAATGTTATACTTTTTATTAATACATTTTTATATTTTCTTATGAGTATTTTACATAGCACTTAAAACCTTAAGACTTGTGTAGAATATGTAACCATATTAATTAAATTTAAATTTGTGTGTTTAATACTATGTAACTGTAGTGTTGCTCTTTGTAACATATGATAAACCTTAATGCTGCTCTCATTGACCTCATGTGTGCCCACCTTTGGTCTATACTATAGTTTCAGAAACATTTTTTTGTCCTATGTCAATGACAATTTTTTGGTGCCCCCTCTGGAAAACTATCTTAGCTAATAGTAAATTGCAAATGTAACTGTGCTTTTTATTTTTTAATTTCACAAAAACGTTTTTATAGCATAATACATAATTTTAGAATTTCAGAAAGCTAGTTTGTAAATAAAACAACTTGGAACTAAAATTGTAAAGCTATTATATTAAAATTAAATAATAAAATTAATTGTAAATAAACACATTAGATGTGTCACTGTTATTAAAATTAATATCGATAAAATCAGTACAATTTAAAATAAAATCCTGAATGAGAAATATGAGCCTGGTGTTGTGCAACTAATTCAACTATTGTAGGCTTTGTTTTCATCAGCAAAATCCTTAAATTTACAGTTAAATATTTCCACTCTGTTCCTTTTTTAAGAAAGTCACTGAATCGCCGATCAAGTTGTTCTTTTCTTTTATGAACGAAACTATATCTTCATCACTTTGCACATCAGATGTAACCACGTTGTCATCGCAACATTCAAAATGTTCAATTTCGCTGTGAGAAAAGGTATTAACTCTGCTTTTCTAGCTAGCCACTTATTGATCGGTAGGTTAGCATCATCATTAACATTTGATGCATCCCACACTTCCTGTAGACCCTTTGTAAGCCCGGAAGGACAAAAAAGTTTATAATCGTGGATTCGGTGACCAGCCTCCAAGACTTCACCAACAAAACAATTGCATCCAGAAGGGTTATGTCACTGTCCATGTTTTTTTCATAGTATTCCAAATACGTAATATCAACTGCTTCCTGTAGTGATATTTTAGACAGCAGATCACACCTTTATCCATAGGTTGCAGCACTAATGTTGTATTGGTGAGTATAATTCCCGTAGAAGACCTGAAACTAAGCTTGAAAAGTGGGAATTTTGGTTCAGTATATCCGAATTCCTTGCTTTTGAAGATCGCTACAAGCATTTGAAAATGTACATTAATAACATAGAAGTTTGGTTGGGACCATTTGAAAAATTCGTTGTAATGAGGTTTGACTGTAGTGAGTGTTAGAAATTCTGTGACATTTGTTACTTCATTGTCTTATATTCTTATAAAACACTTGTATTTAAAAAAAATATTCTTAATTTTCTCTTATAGGGTAGCAAAGTAAGCATAGCATTGGCAGAAGCTATGAGAACAATACAAACTACCAAGCACTTTGCACATCCTGCTAACTGGGCTAGCTTTGTTTTAGTTGGAAGTGATGTCCATTTAAGTAATCAAGTTGCTTTGATGGGACAAGCTCTATCAGATCTTTTGAAGACTCCTGAAAAGTGTAGTGCAGCATTACGCGTTGTTTTACACTTGGTATGTATTATTGTGCATACTTCAGTCTATATTGTGTACTTAAATTAAATTTACTATTTAACATTTATATTTTTCACTAAAAAAATATTTTCTCGTGCAATATATTTTCTTAAAAATTTTATAGGTTGAAAAATCATTGCAAAGAATTCACCGTGGGCATAAAAATGCAATGTATACGACACAAAAAAGTATTGAAAATAAAGTTGGACCTGTTAATGGTTGGAAAGAACTTTTGATATCAGTTGGATTTCGTTTTGAACCAGCATCCAATGGTCTGCCTGCATCAGTGTTCTTTCCTCAGTCAGATCCAGGAGAGAGGCTGACACAGTGCAGTGCTAGTTTACAAGCACTTTTGGGTAAGTTCAAACTTAATATTAAAACTAGGCAAAGGTTTTTGCATCACAATTGCTATTGAAGGGTCATGGTATGAATAGCATGCATGTTAACTTTTACATAAGTCTTCTGGAAAAACACTTGTTCTCCTATCTTCCAGGAAGAAAAAATATTTTCTGGATTTTCTTTATAGGAAAATTTTTAAAGTTACACCACTTTCGAAGCTTTGTTACATAGACGAGACAGCAGTAAAAGAAAAATATTTTGCATACATTTTGTGCTATTTCATGTGAAGTACTGCCTGTGTCATTCCAAATCAAATCAACCAATCAAAAAATTGTTTGAAGCCTTGACGTTTTTAAAGTGAATCATATTTAGTGATTGTGTACAACTCATCACTGACCAAAAATACAAAGATGTTTTTTTTTTTTTTTTTTTAATCTTTTGTTTTTTGAGTTATAAATTTTTGAAAAATTCAAAAACACCAGTTTTTAGGAACATTTTGATATATTTAAAAGTATGTAACTCAAGAACCGTTTGTACTGAAAGCTCAAATTTGTACCATTCTCTTAAGAATTACAAAAGCTTTAATTTTACATATAGCTTAAGTGTACCACATCTCTATATTTTTTAAAAAATAAAGGTTTTTTTTTATTTAAAAAAAGTTGAAATTTTTAATTTTGATGAAAATATATATATTTTACACTAAACCTTAATAGTAAAGTATGTACAAAGTTTCATGATGGTATTCCAATGGGTGTCATAATATTCAAATAATTTTTATCTGAATTGAGACATGGAAATTCTGTTAATTCGTTACTTGCTACACTAAATAAAAATTAATATCTTAACTAACACTCTATTTTATTTAAATTTCATTTCCCCTATTTTATTTAAACATCAAATTCAACTTACTTTACACTCAAGGAACAGTTATGTCCTTCTTTTAAGCACTTGAAATTAGTAAAGGTTAGTTCTCTTCTTTGCCAAAACTTGTGCTGCTTCGGCCATCTCATCTGCTAGAACTTGGTAGGCCCTACCTGTTGCTGTGGTTGGATGTAATTTGCACAAAATATAGCTCATTGGCAGTGCTAAGGTATCTGCTCTCCTAGGATATGTGAATGTTGGCGATGGTCCTCTTGGGTGAAGAAAGGAACACGAACAAATTTCCTTTTCAACATCGTCTTTTGAGTCAACGTGCGCCAACCACCACTCTTTATCGTAAGCACAAGCAACAAAACCCACAATTTCTTCAAATGGAATTTCTTTATCATCAGGGCTGATCTGTACCCTGTGTGTTTCTGAATCATCAGAAAATAAGTAAATTTTGGTTTTGATCATATTTAGATCTAGAGGAATGAAGGCATAAAATTTCTGGTCCCTGAGACTGCCACAGCTTTTTCAAAGTTTGGATTTAGAATGTTTTCTTCATTTATATTTATACACACCTTACTATTGAGATTTAGTGCAAAATATATTTTTTTCATCAAAATTAAAAATTCCATTTTTTTTAAAAACATAAAGTGATGTGATACACTCAAGCTATATGTCAAATTAAAGCCATTTTAATTCTAAAGAGAGTAGTACAAATTTGAGCTTTCTAGGACAAACGGTTTTTGAGTTATGTCCTTTTAAATATATCAATCGTTCCTAAAAACTGGTGTTTTCGAATTTTTCAAAAAATTTTGTCTCAAAAACCAAAGGTGGGAAAAAATTTGAACTTTTTTTTATCTACTAAGCTAATACAATCTCATATTTAAAAAATCATAAAGATATGAAGACATCAAGTTTTGACCATTGGTTGATTTGATGTGGAATGGCCTGCCTATTGCCAAGTATGTAACTGTAGTAGTGAGTTGAGTATGGTTACAATATTATGCTTTAAATTGCTTTCATTGCCTATTTACATCAATGCATTTTAATTCTGCATTCTATTTATATTGATGACATTAATATATTTACCATTTTCATACTTCAGATAAGTTTCTTTTGTTTTCATGTTGTTTACTTGAAATTTTATCACCCTTTTTTCTTTAGCCTGGTTACTATTCTGATAATTTTTAAATCTTGAATTTTATTGTCTTGCATTTGGTGCAGCTTATACATTTTTGGATATTCCTTCCTTGGAGTTATGTATGTTGGAGTATGTTAACATACTTTTTTATTTGTAGGCCTGTCTCCAGTTTCTTTGAGTGCAATCACTAAACTTCTGTCTAGTCCAGAATATGCAGATGATATCATTCAACTGGTAAGTTGCTTTGTTATATTAAAATGTATTCCTTGTTTTATTCTAGGGATTTAACATTTTATATTGATATTATGTTCAATCCAATAACAAATTGAACTTTTTTAGCCAAATTTATTGACATGCTATTTCCTTGAAAATGACATCTTTATTAGGAAACAATATTTGGAAATGAACAAATCGACTTTAAGAATTGCTTAAATATTTGTTATACTCGATCATTAAGGACAGCAATTTTCAACTTTTTTTCATCTCGTGACAAACTACTTTCTGAAACTCAGCAGTGCACCAAAAAATTTATTGTTTTGCTGATCCTATATTTATTTACAAACTAATAGTAATTACTTAACATTTTTGTTCCAATGTGGCTTTTAAAAATATTTTATAAAATTACCAGCATGGTGTTGCTAGTGAGTTCTTTACATGGGGTCAGGTGTGACCATATTAGCCTAAAGGACAACAGCCCTCTCGGTGTTGCCAAATGCGGCCAAATTCGAATTGCAAAGAGATTCAATCGGCGTGCCGTCACAATGTCTTGCAAAAATATAAATATTTAATTGAAAAATTATGTATTAAAAGAATTAAATGTATTGAGGACATTTGAGGCCCGCAGATTTAACGTGTACACTCCCCCCATACACACACGACAGTAATTGACTGAAACGAAATTTCTAACTCGTAATCCTCCGTTACTCTCCCCAAACGGCGGCCCTCAAAGAAAACCAAAGGTATAAGGTGGTGCAGAATACCTATCTGGTGTAACATTTTCCGCAGATTTCAAATCCGTTCACATTTTTAATCTATCTTTAATGATTCCAATTTTATAAAAAAGAACTAAACAATGCCAGTCAAAAAAAAATTATTTGTTTTCCTTTCCTTGGCTGGAATTGTATGAGCACAGGAAATGGATTTCTCGAATGCGAAAGTTGGCGTGATGTCACAATCTCTTGCAAAAATATTAAAGATATTCAATTTAAAAATTATTTATTTAAAGAAAAATCATATTTTTAGGCATCGATCTAATGTGAAATTTCTGCAGAGTTCAAATCCGTTGAAATTTTTACTAGGAGATAGAAAAAAGAACTACATAACTAAAGTTAAAACTTTTTTGCTTTTTATCATCCACTGAAAAACATTCCTCTGGAAACGGAAAAAATAAATTTAGAATCTGTCATGTCTTATAGTGTTTCCATTCCAAAAAAAAACAATAATAATTCAATTTCCATTAAATTCATTTTTAAATGTTCTAGATTGAATTTTAAAATTCAGATGCAATAGGAAAATCGCCAAAAAAAATCGGACTACCTGTATGAAAAATCCCATTATTGTAAGTGCCATAGATTCGTCAGGACAGTCCGCCCATACAGACAGACACTTACTTTTGTAATAGCAGAGATATCAAATATGTATTACCCAAGAGCAGTAATCCTTATAGCTCTTTCTTGATGCTGAAGTTTCTTGTGCAGTTAAACGTCTGCATATTTAGATGTAAAATATTTCTAATCCAAAAACCATTTTCTTCTTTGAATCAAAGGATCATATATGCACCTGAATTTCTTCTAATCAATATTTATTTCCTTCTAGATTCGTCAAGTGATGTCCCAGTTTTTACATAAGGATCAAGATGCAGATAATATTGAATGCTCTGTCAGTGTTAGACTGTGGAGTATTCCTGGTTGCCATGAACTTCTTGCTTCTTTAGGTATATTTAGAATTCAAATCTGATAGATATATTTTACCATTATTTTTTATTTGATTTGATTGAGATTTTGTCTTTTTCTTATTTTTGTATTCAACACATTGTAGGATTTGATTTGATGGAAGTTGGAAGAGATGAAGTCATGCTCCGCATGGGAAAGCAAGCTAACAGGAGAACAATACAGTTTGCTTTGCAGGCATTGCTTGCAGTTTTCGGTATTTATCATTTTTTCTTTAAATCTGATTGAAACCACCTACCAAATACAGTGGAGCACTTTTTTATGTTTCTCAATTTTCATCGTTAATCGTTTCTGTGCCGAAATAGGTTGGTCTGGGAAAAAGACTTCCATTTAAAATTAAATATTTTGTTCATCCCAATTTTCTATGACATGTAATTTATACAATGCGTTGCCAAGAAACCTGAGAAGGAAATTTTTTTACGCATTCAGCTTTTGAGTCATTGATTTACTAAGAGAGTTTGAAGGTCGATGATTAGAGTCACATGTTTTTGAGAAATCTATTCATTAAATAAGAGGAAGGTTTTAAATGCACTTTAATATCATTCAGCATAAAATTAAGTCAAGTTGGAGACCATCCAGCACTTAATTAAAGCTGGCATTGCTTTCCCAGAGGACGAATCCTCGAACTAGTAGATCTGATATTCTACTAAATTGATGAGTTGATTGCTTCTAAAGTTGCAGGAAATGACAATAGTAACAAGGACAACAGCACCGAAGTTCTGATCCTTCCGTAAACTTTCAAAGCAGCTATTTCTTATGTGTTAACTTTACTTAATTATTTTTTGGGTTAATAAATAGAACACAAAGATCATTTCAACAATGAGATTCAATTGAAAATACATAATTTGAAACTCAAAAATTTGCAGAACAAACCAATGATTTTTTTTTCCTCAATAGCTCTTTGTAGGAAAAATAATTTACCAATTAATGAAATATTTTTATTTCGATGAGTAATTAGGCGAATTGGTGTTTTTCTTAGTAAAGTTAATATCTTATGTACACTGAAAGTTTAAAAAGTCTGATTTCTAATGTCTAAAGATATTTTGATGTTGCTGTTTTTTTACACTGTCCCTTCAGACATAAATAGTGCTTTACTGTACTTTAGATTTTATTTAGTGATTATTTCAATTCTAAAAATTGTTCTGACATTCAGTTTTCCGCAAATATTGAAGTTAACAGATTAGCCTTTTATCCATAAAATTTAATCCTTTTGATTGACCTTTAAACTTTTGAATTTAATAATTCTGTCAAACTAAAGGCTATTTTAATAAATTTTTCCGAAATGTATAAAATTGTTTATGGATATTTAGTCAATTTTTCAACAATTTTGTCACTAAAACATTTGTTTATTTTTTTAGATACTCAAGAAGCAGCAAAAAGTCTTACATTAGAAGATTCAAGCTCTTTAGAAAGTCTTGACAGTGAACCTAGTGATACTAGAACTGTTTCTCCACCTCCAGCAGCAACACCTACCCTAGCATATCCGACTTGGCGTCCAGTTATTGGCAATCAAATTTTGGGTAGGAGCAGTACTGGGGCCTTCAGTACCTATGCTCGCACTCGGGGAGAACCAGACGGACGTACAGCTACAATGGGAAGTGATCAAAAAGGTCGAGAAAGTGATACTTTTACACCAAGTCCTGTGGATACAATGAAACCATTTATAGCCAGTCGTCTTCAAAAACAATCTCCTCAGCCAAGTCCACATTTGGCAATCAATTTATCACACCAAAGTAAAATACGATGCATGTACAATGACAGCCCACCCAGTGACAATAATGGTGCACGCCCCGACAGCTCGTCATCTGCAAGCTCTGCCACTGACTGGGATTCGGGACAGTCAACTGTTAGAAGACAAATTACATCTAGAGATATAGAATCCATGCAAGTGAACGATCCCAACACTTTGCACTCCTATGTTGGGAACAAGAAGGGATTGTATTGCTCACGAAATGACACCCTGAAACAGTCTGCCAGCTCTTTAATCGACGACGACATATCGCAATCTCAAAGCAACTCGGAACTGAATTTTTCAGGAAGCAATTCCGACTTTGGAAACTTCACGCAGCTGCCCAATTTCAATTTTTCTTCTTCTAGCGTGAAGACTGATATGAAGAAAAAGTCATGTTTGTTCTCCTCAGTTGTAAATAAAACAATGAGCAAAGAATTCTGTAGGAAAGGTATATCCAAACTAGATCAAGATAGGAGCTACTATAAACGGGCAGCTACTTTGGGCCACATGGTGGAAACAAAAGCCCAAGTGCATCAAACAGAAGCAGTAAATAAACACTATGCATCCAGTGAAACTGGCATCTATGCTCCCTGCCTTGAAGGCAAGACCCAAGAGAATGTTGATATTTTAGAAATCCGTGTACCTTCAACCATTGGTGTCAATCCTCGAGAAAAATCTTTATATGTACCTCAAGCATTCCATAACAGTTTAACAGGTAAAAAAGATAACAGCAAACACATCCTTAACACACAATTAAGGCATTTGAGTCAGGAGCTACCAGATCTGTACCATGACCGAAATGTTGGCTTGGGTTTGGCACCATCGCTCTCAACAATATTAGCTGCTGATAATATTGGTGCTTTAACAGAAGATCAACATTCTACATCAGAAAGTAGCCATCACTCAAGAGCCATGAATATTAATGGTAATCAAAAACATCTACCACCTCGTCCGAAACCACCATTACCCCCTAAACGTATACCGATACCGTATAATCATTCTCACATAGATCACCGAAATATCATAGATGATGCTCTACAAGGTGAAGCACTGAAAAATTGCATTGCGATTGAAAACTCCATTAATTCGATACACTGTGGTATCAGGGACCAGGGTGATGGTGGATCTTTCACTGATTTGAGCTGTCCTAGCCAAAATCAAGATATGTTCCCTCCTTCTTTAAAAATGTTTTCATCGTTTCTAAACAACATGACAGATAGTGAAGGATCAAGCAATCAGAGTAAAGACAATGGGAAAAAATCCCTATCAGATTGCTCAGTTACTGAAACTTTAGCAGCATTTAAACCTAATGTGATAAGTTCTCATGAATCTTCACCTACAATAGATAATATTCATAAATCGGACAATACTAAAAAATATTACACCAGTGACTTTGATGATCGTGAATCTAGTTCTAAAGTTATGTCCTCGGAACACTTAAGTATTCAGGCAGATGGATGGACGTTAGATACCAACCGAAATCTTTGTACTAGTTCCACTACATCAGACACTGAAGGAAGTGATATGGATAATTCGCCTAAAAATATATCTACTGTTAAGAGAAATCCCAAACATGTGTTATCGTCGCGTAGTAAAGTTCCTGAAAATTCGTCTAAACTTTCGACTTGTCAGTGATGTGTTTCGTTAATTTTTACCATGGTTTTTTTATTGATAAACTGTTTGTATATAATGTATTTTTAATCAAGCTTTTTACAGGCATTTTTACTTACTTTTTATAAATATACAATTTTATACATAAAGCACTGGGCTTGTACATTTGTAATCCTGCTATTTTTACTGAACTGTTGATTGATTCCATCCATTAGGAATGAAGGTTTGTAATTTTGTAAGATTACTGTTTATATTTATTAAACATGTTATTTTTTATTGTGGTAACTTTATTGCAACTAGAATGCAGATATATATCTTGTGTTCTAAGTACATGACAGAAAACAACTGCTTAACAAAGCCCTCAAGTTATTCAATAGGATTATTTGCGATTTTAGGCTATTTATTGACACATTAAAAGATGGTATTTTTACAAGTCCTTTAACCAGAATTTTATCTTTTCTTTTTATCAACTTTTGTTCACTAGAAAGTTTATACAAAAAATACTTTAATATAACATATATAAGGAACCTAGAGCCCTGAAATATTTGACATACAATACTGATTGAGTGAAGTCAGTTTAATTTTCCTTTTACCTAGATATCTTAGAAAATCCTTTCTCAATCTCCATGTAAATTATGTACTATAACTAGTATAGCTACAATATAATTAGAAGCCTTTAAAATAAACCGCACCTAAGTGCAGCTGAAAAAAAGGGAAGTTTTAAAATCGATGTCCTAAGTGGGAACGGGTTATTGATACTGCAATGAAAAGTTTCATCTATCTTTAATGTTTTAAAGAAACTGTTTATCCATAAAATACACTGATATTTTAGCATGTGTGAAGGTTGAAAGAAAATATGTTTGCCTTTTATCAAAGCTCAGCATTCTTTTTGAATTAGGTCAATTAACTGATGAATAAAAATGGCACAAAATTGGAAAATGTGATTTCTATATTGTAGTTAATTTATTGCCCAATGTCTAATCCCTTTTCAAGTGTACAACTGAAAAGTTTCTAAAATATTAGTTTTATACAGAATTTAACTATTTTAAAATCTGCTTTTGTCATGTGGAGGCAGTCCCATATGCACCAATAACGTTAAGACATATTTCAGACTAAAAATAATATAATTTTGTACTATCTGCAAACATTGTTATGCATTACTCAAAACAATAAATCCTCATTACTTTATTAAACACACTGTACAGTAAATGCATTGAAGACAAAACAAACATCCGACAGAGGAATCGTACATATTTCGAAAACTTTAAGTAGTAATTAGTAGGACAAATTTTTCATATTGTAAAAAATTCAATGAATCTAAGTATTATAAATAACAATACAAGTTACCATTAAGTCGCATATTCAGGTAAATTCTCATTAGCATTCAAAGTTAATAGATAAAAACATTTAATAAAAACCAGTTAACAAAGTTTCAAAAAGTAATACATTTCGAAAAAAGGATAACAAATTCTGGACAAACAGAGCAAGATTATTCCCCTTCCAAACATGAAATAAATGCACAATTACTTAAAATTGTAAAATAGTTTTGATAAGTTGATCTATTCAAAGTAGGCTAATTTCATATAAATACGTATAAATTACTAGATATATATGAAGCAAGGGTGAATGATTTAGTTATGCACTAATAAGTTTATTTTTTAATACTTGTGACTGCATAGAACAATAGTTTGAGAAGATTTTAAAGTTCCACTTGATCAATTTAATAAAATAATTGTCTAAACCGCTCTGGTTAATTCATGGCTGCAATCAATTACCTTACAGATCTAAGGCAATCAAAACTAGACATTTTTACACTTATTATTCATATTTTGGAAAAAGCAAGATGGAAAGATATTTATGACATTGAGTTTAATAAAAATGTTTCTTTCAATTTATTAAAATGTAAAATATTAATACTGTTTTGGAAACAAAATGTGAAGTGTTTTTCTTTCAATAAACTTTTGTTCTACTGGTTATAATTTGACAAGGTTTTTACTTTTCTAAATGTTTCTTGAAAAGATTTCTTCTCAAAACAATTCAATAGCCATTGAGAATGTGATTTCTTTATCATTCAGAACTACATTGCCTTGTTTGATTTTCAGAATATGTTATACATGGCAAGTACAAAAATTAGAATCAGCAAAATATGTTAAGTTGGAACAAAAGTACAAGTATTTTACTCATCTGACTTGTAGTATTTATTTTGTCAAGTTCATAAATCTTTACAAGCGAAAGGAATTGTTAAATCATGTTTGAAAGATACTATTAAGAGTGAAGATGTTTCCCATGCCAAAACTTTATCCAACAATAGTTTGTATTTAGAAACAATTTGGTACTGTAAATGTTAATTAGTCAGAAAATAGCAATATGATTATAACTTGATACATAAGTAAATTTACTAACCAAAATGCAATTTATGGGACATGGTGTAAATTTGTAGTCAAAAACAGAAAATTACATTCCATGTTTCACCAGTGCCTAGTTTCAGCGATTATTAAAAATGAGTTTTTGAAATACAATATGAAATTGAAGTATGGTTGTAAAAGTAAATACCTATATACAAAAAATATTCCAGAACTGAAGGAGAGTGGATATTGTATGTGGTCTTTGCAGATGCAACTAAAAATGCAATGCGAGGACACTAAACTTGTCATAACAAATGCATAAAAGCATTTGGATAAAAATTTTGATTGATAATTTAAAAATTATTCAAAACATTTTTTGCTAGTCAGGTTCAAAGAATGGGAATTTCTGAAAAATAGATTTAAAATGCATGTTTGACGGAACTTAGTATTCATAATGAACTTGAAAAATATAAAAAGGATTGAAATATTTTTATTACCTAGTATGTATGCAAACAGTTAAAATCTATTTTTACAATACATTTGCAACTGTATGTAAATTAAGGTCATTTGTACAAAAAGCTATTATGTATTCACATATCCACAAATGTTTGCAATGCTTTCGTTTAAAAAATAAAAGCAGGTGTCAACAATCTAGGCTGACCATACATACCGTTTTGAATGGGACAATATGGTTTTTACCCATATTTCCGTGCTATCATCCCATTACATCAGAAAAATCAATTTTGTTCTGTTTTCAATAAAAAAACGATATACTTTAATATTGATCAATATTAAATTATTATTCATAGCTTATAATCATAGATTGAGACAAAGAGAGTTATGTTAGTTTTAAGACAAAATTGTGTCGGAATGTGAGAAGTTTTATAAGGTGTTGAAGATTAAAATTTGTAGCGCAAGATTATTACATCGGTATAATATACATGATACAATTGTTGATAAGAAGTCCTGTCTACTAAATTTTTTAATGGGTTTTGTCACTGAATGATGGTGAGCACAATATTTTTATGTAATAAACCTCTTTGTCACCTTACTTTTAATGAATACAGAATATTACATATACCCCATCCCATTTTCGTCTCATGGAAATGTGGTCAGCCCACAATAACATGAAAATGTGGGAAAGATCAAAGTAGGCCTAAAAGTAATAGATTGAAAAGAAAGGAAACATGTTGGTGTATTTGTGGTTAATGGTTGAGTCCACAGAATATACCACCTGAATTTCATGGTTAAATGAATTAGAGAACTGAAAATTTGGATAGACAACTTTGCATTAATAAAAAAAATACTTTCTAGTCCTTAAAACCTAATAAAACAAATGATAAAAACGCCATTTGTATAAAAAGGGATTGAAATATTTTATTACCTATTATGATGTTTGCACAACAGTTCAAATCAATTTTTTACAATGCATATACACCTGTGTAAACAATTCAGCTTAAATGTGTTCAAACATTTTCCTATTTGCAATTAAGCTACCATATTTATGATAAAGGGGATTCGGGTTCTATTTCAGACAGGCAAATAATTGATTTTAAGCACCTAAAAACTAGAGCAATCCAAGTATGGGTTGAAAATAAAAAACATTTTATTTTGAGATTTTTTCGGTCAACAGTATACTTTAAAAACAAAATACATTTAAACACCGATAAATCAGAGTATAAAAATAAAATTCAATACATGATTTTAAAACAGTCATGTTAAGTCAGTCAAAAACATAATTGAGAAAAATTCCAAAGTTAACAATTGTAAACGAATAAATAGTTCATACTTTTATTTCCGCACTTATCATGCGCTTTAGATTTCCGTTTTCCAAATTTTTAGTTTGTTCACTGCTCTGAATAAAATACCTTTCTTGCATGATTAACATTAAGAAAACTAAAACATTAAAAAATGGTATTCAAAACACATACAATCATCTTAAGTTTTTAAACTTGCTTTTCCTGTTAGATTTGCTTTTACTTTCTCCAGAAAAATTGCCTTTTCCAAAAAAAGTAAGAAATTTTATAAAAGGGTACAGTATTTCATTTAAGGATATTTTGGCAACAAGTATACATCCAATTTTTTGTAGAATAAAAATTGCACATGTAGTAACAGATTGATCACAACACAATCCTCGCCACAGAAACAGGTAAGTATATTAAATTGAACAAATCAATAACTATGCTTTAAGAAGAAATTGTGTTTCTGCAGTTTAAAGTCCTATAAAAAGTTGAACAAATCTATTGTTCATGCACTTCCAGCTCAAGCAGTTCTTATTGCATCTTAAATAGTCTCACACATGAGGTAACTTTGATATAAATATAACAGACTATTCAGATAGCACATGAAAATTATTTCATTAAACCAGAAAAGATTTATTTCAGTTTATAATACATTAATCACATTTTTGTTACACGAGAACAGTAAAGACAAAAACTTTTATGAAACCACATACATAACTTCAATTAAATAAAGCTCTACATAAAAAAGAAAATAGTTCAATTCCTACTAAATTCTTTCGTAAAACAACATGTAAGCACATGAACGTGAAACTTCTGAAAATGACACTTCTTTCACTTCTAAGTCAGAAGTGTAAAACCACTTCTCAGTCTGTTTGTTGAGACCTATGCGTCTGTATGTAACAAAGTGTCCAGAAGATGCATCTCCCAGATGAACAATCACTGCTTTTAATGAATATACATACTTGAAACATGATAAACTGAAAAATAATTGCACATTAGCATGTATAAATAATAAGCAAAGTTTTAAATGATCTCGTGAAATCCTAAAATGATAGTTTTATCAAATGCAACTTTATAAATTTCACCAAAAAATCTAATAAAATCTTAAGTTACCAATTTCAAACTCTTTTTTCATAATATGAATAAGATGAAGTTTTTCTAATTTTGGAGCGCTGAATTCAAAACTGTAAAAAAAAAAATCACCCATCACATAGTTTTTCTTATCTATTAACGATTGCGATATTTCTAAATATGCATATACAATGCAATATTCACACATCTAGGAAGTCACACATCCAGCCGCCTCTACACCATAAGCTTACAAACATCCATGCCCAGACCCGGATTTGAACCAGGAACCTTCAAATCTAGAGGCTAACACCTTAACCACTATATCGGTTGGTCGGCCGAGATATCTTGGCAAAACTTTTTTTCATTTTTTATCGCTGACTGCTATATATAGGGTAGTCCGGAAGAAAATCCAGATGAAAACCTCGGAATGCATTTTTAATAACAATCGACACCCAATATTGATGTTGGTAGTTTTAGTAGTTCGTAGCGATTGACATGTGTGTAATAAGCTCCTTGCTGTTCAGTATTTCTGCAAAAAAAGAATCACTCGGTAGTTTCCTGATCTGATTTATCTGATAACTAACAGATTCCTTCTGAGTTATGGAAAAATTTTGTTTTCAAGTGCAAGAAACCCATGCAAAATTTGTCCATAGTATTCAAAGTTTTTAATCAGTCATAGTTTAATATGAAGTGCTGAAACAAAAATATTGATCCTGAAGTGATCTGAACAAAACCACATACCTTTCTGCATTTCGGAAAGATAGAACCAAGCTTTTATTTCATAACATGCATACTCTGAGATGTAGGTAGTTAATTTTACTTACACAACAGCCTATTAGCAACAGTTCAGGATATATCCCAAAGGATAAATCTGAGGACAACACCTCATAATTTATGTCAGACAGATGAGGACGTCAGCACCCAAGTTGGCACCTAGCTCTTCAAACTTCCACACCATACCAGCGCAAGGATACGTGAGACCATGACCGATTGAACATGCACCAGCCCCCGTGTACAGGTCTGGGAGGAGCGATTCTCAAACTCACAACCCTTCAGTAGCTAATTAGTGACTATCAACTGGCTACCATGGCCTCTGCGCTAGAAGGCTCGACTCTCGAGGTCTGGAACTTAAAAATTCTGATTTTTGATAAAAAACGTAGGTTTTGAATGAGATCATACAGTACATTTTGGACTTATGTTCATTCTTTGTCAATGAACAACTTTTGAGATTTTAAAATAATCTAAAAAAAAGCAAACAGCTAAACTTATTTAGAACGTTAATACATCAGTGACACTTCCTTTGTTCCATTTTTGTCTAAATTTTGCTCACAAATATGCCCAGCAAGTGTTTATGCTTCAATGAAAAATACATTAGAAATTTGGTTGTACTTACATATCCTCTACCAGTGAAACAATCAGTCTTGCTGCCAATAAATATCATGCACATAGAAAAGTACACTGCTGGCCACCCAAATTGCAACACCAAAAAAGACAAAAGATATCACAACAAAATTTATTTTGTAGATAACATGTTGACCAAGTATCAAATGATTAAATTTATAGACTTCTGTGAAGTATGGTTCCTGCCAAAATCAGTAGCCAGAGTAGTCGCCATTGTTGGAGATCACCGCTGCCATACGCCTCGGCATTGATTCAGAGACTTTGGATGTGTTCTTGGGGTACAGCAGACCAAGCAGCTTCCACACGTTGCCAAAGTTGATCTGGTGTGGCAGCTGGGGATGGAATTTGGGTCAATCGTTGAGCAACCATGGACCACATGTTTTCACAGACGGCGGAGACGTCTGTGGTTCTGCGTCAAGGGTAGACGAAGCAATGGATGTCTTGCGAACAGACCACTCTGCTGTAAACGGCGTCTAATGGTACGTGCAGACACTGGATGATGCGTTACAGACTGAATGTGCTGTGCTATGGTTCGTGATGTGGCTGAGCGATCCGTCACTGCCATACGCACAATATGCCTGTCATCACGTGAAGTGGTGCACTGAGGTGGATGCGATCGAACACGTCGGTCCGTCGTACCCTCCTGCATCCAACGATCACATATCTGTATTACAGTTGTTTGGTTTCGTCCAACACGACTACAGATTTCCCTGAAAGATAATCCACAATCTCGGTAGGCCACTATCCTTCCTGTCGAACTCGGATACTTGATCAAAAGATGATCGCTGTTTTCCACGAGGCATAATTGATCGCTTTTTTTTTTAAATACCACAAGAAAAACACAATTGCTGTACTTGAAATCGTCGAAATCTCCAAGTCTTAAATAGCGCTTTGAAGTGGCGCCAGAAGCGCGCTTGATGTGCGTCTGCGCTGAAATTCTAATCATTTGCATATATCACCTCCGCTAATGCATGTTGTAAATTTCATATTATCTGCATGCTTCCTTCAGGGTGTTGCATTTACGGTGGCCAACAGTGTATTTGAATTTATGCAACACTAGAGCTATGAATTAATGGGCTATTAGCGTTAACAATGGGCTATTAACTAATTTCTAATTCTGAACCAGTTAGATGACAAAGCCAGCATGCGAGATGACAAACCAAACTGCCAGACCACACCAATGGGAAATGGAATATCAGGTGTCAAATATGAAAATAAAGAGATTTAATATCGTTTTACATGACTGTATAAGCACTAATTTTGAAATATAAGATCAAATATTAAATGCACAATAACCAAAAACCTGACATGTTGGCTATTTCTGGATCAGATCTGGAATCAGCAAACAAAATGCAGTTAAAACAGCTAAATTTGTTCATTTTATAATTTTACTATTATTATTTTGCTATTTATTAAGATAAAATATTGAAATTAAAAGTGGTATGATAGAGAAGTGAAATTTTTTTTTAATATTTTTAAATGCTGTGTTTAGTTTATAATGCATCAATAAAATAGCTTAGATTGATATTAATTAACCCTTTGAGCTTCGACAGTGCTGTATTGACGACCTTACATTCTAACACAGTAACTTACCTTACAGTAGCTAATTTTAATGTTCTGAGTGCAAAGGTTTACATGAATTAAAGATACAAAAAACATTAAATAGAGTAAAATTATTAGAAATTTATGAAATTTTTTTTATTTTTCATAACTATTATCTTTGTTGAGGAAAGAATAAACTTAACTTCCTGGCAGAGAACTTCAAAAACCTCTAGCACACCTGTAGGCTGCTGAGTGAATATTTATGAATGTTTTATACTGCATTGTATAAATGAAAATAAAGCCTTCATTTTGATTAAATTGTGAATAGAGAAAATAAATTTCAATTATTTATGGGGTGATGGAAACTAATACTCTATAGTGAAAATACTTTGTTCCAAAATATGTCTGTCCTGATTATACAAGTAAAATATATCTTCATTCGTTTCAACCAGCAAAAAAAGATCACACATAGCTTCTTTCTTTTGTTTTTGGATGCATAAGTCATAAAAACAGTTTTGCAGTTTCAAGCAAAAATTGTACGAAATCAGGTGACAAACCACAAAAACGAAACATAATATTTACTTACTTAATAGTATTTGTAGCGCTTATTGCAGTTTTTGAGGTTTTATTTAGCTCTGGAGGAAGCATTGTTTTGTCAACTGATGGTTTACTTGGACAAACAATTCTGTAATAAAATATATTGATGAATTTTTAACCAAAGCTACTAAATACTGAATTAACAATGTTACACAATAAAGATTAAAATTGGTTAAAAAAAATAACAATACATTTTTTTAATTATAGTTTATTTAAATTGCATCATTTAATATTGTAAATTTAACGAAAAAGTTTATATCTAAGCAAAATCAGTGATAAACAAAGATTTCAGCACTTTTAATAATCTAATTTGAACATAGAAATAGGTTTAAAAGTCAAAATATGCTGATCTATGCAAAGGTATAGAACACTGAGTATAACTTTGTGTAGAACATACAAAATGTTTGTCTTACTACATAATGTTCTAATAGATAAATATCCTTGAGTAGCTTAACAAACTAGTATTGTCATTCACATACAATGTAACATTTACAGATGCATAAAAACTAAATAGGAACAATACAATTTACTATGGTGCTATTTTAGCCAAAAAAGAAGAGTTCCCTATAATCAGCAAAACATCAGTGGAGTAAGAATTGCCTCTTGTGATTTTAGTGCCATAGCCAACATGACAGTACAAATAATCCTCTTCTAAGAAAGAAGTTACCTTATTCGAATATATTTACTGTCCATAATATTTATGGACAAAGCTATACTGAAGAATTGTCAGTATATTTAGAACAGTTTCTACGTATAAGTTTTTTTACTGATACAAAAGTAGAAATATTTCCTTATGCTTGAAATGTATCCTTAATGCCTGTGTGTTTATTTTTAACTAATCTATCACAAAAAAAATTACAAAGGTATTAATGGGTAAAACGAACACTAGCAAAAGTGAGAAGTTGCTGAAGATTAACAATTAAATCTGGTTTTAAAATTTATAAATATCCCTTTGAAATTATAATACTTTTTTAAACAGTCACACATCATAGCACACAAGTATCTGTAAAACAAATATAATTGAACCAATCCTTACTGCTGATTTTTACAAGAACTCCCTCCTGTAAGTCTTAACCTAGTATAGCTGGCACCCAACTTTTTATCCTTTTGTGTATGGTTATGCACAAAGTGATCCATAATTAGAGTTTCAGGAAATAATATATAATCATAGCACTTGACTGATAAACCATTTTTAAGCCAGACTGTTCTTTGAATATGAATGCATAAACATTCTGGCAACTGCAAAAAAATAAAAATATTCTTGAGTTATTTTGGTCAAATTGTAACAATACATTGTAATAAATTCATTACAAACAATATTTTAACAATATTTTAAATTCAAACTCACAAGATATAGAATAAATTTCATTATACATATGACAGGAAGGGGTAATTATAGGAAGCTTTTAATTTTAATTTTTAGTTCAGAAAATTATATTTCTATTCTATCCACATAGTTTTACCTCCTCAAGAAAACAATTTTAAAAATTTAAGAGCCACAACTTACCGTGCTAGCTAAAAGTTGCTATAGTGCATTATTCTGCACTAATATTAGTATATGTGAACAAAAAAAAAATTATTCATTTAAAAGCAAAATTTTTCATTTTCCTTTTTGATGCAATAAAGGAACAGCTAAAACAAAAAAGTAAATTATAGGCTCAATAAAATGTACATTAAGAGTAGTTTGGTGTGCTGCTCCAGTCATTTTTTATTACATAAATGCTAATTAGAACTAGGCATATGATATCGCTTAAAATGTGTATTATAATTAGATTTAAGTTTAGAAAAAAGAAATTACAAAAAATTGTCATTGACTAATAGAACAAGACTAATAGAACAGACCCATCAAACTTTCAAATGTAAAGAAATTTACTAAAACTGAAATTAAGCCCAGTTAATGAGGGTGGTTTTGGTGGGATTTTAAATTTTGTCACCAAACAAATGCCCAATATTTTGTGATTAAAAAAGGCTAAGTCATTTATTTAATGATAAATCTTAACAGTTTTTGCTAACTTGTGATAAGATATTATTAACTGTTTGTATCAACAACTTCATTAACAGTTTGTGAATAAACTTAAGATATGTAATCTGTTAGAAACTGATGTTAATGGTTGATTTAGAGAGTTAGTAATAACTAAATTATCAGTAACATCACCTATTATTGCCTTCAATTAATTTTAATATTTTAAAACTTAATTTACTCCCAATTGTTAATACTTTCAAACTGCTAATTTCTAACATTGTTATTTTAGCTGCTATAGAATTTAGCCATATCTCTAATGTTTAGCATTGCTGATAACATATCAACTTGGTGTTCTTTGGTTACCCCAACATATATTAAGATTTAAACAACTCTTTTTTCAAGATTCAAAACTTACTTTTCCGAAACTAACTTGCTGGCTAAAAGTAGTTTTTGGTTTACAATCAGCTGCTTCATTGTTTCCTTCAACCTTTGGGCACATATCACAAACCACATCTTGAATAAGTTCACAAGATATGAACTTTAACAACAAATCATTTAAAGTAAGTTTTCCCTTAAAAATAAGAAAGTATTATTTTTTAATTACATGGCAAAAATCGTACACAAGATTTGATAATGCTTATCAGAGTAAGATTATTTCTAAGCTAATAAAAATAATAAATTTATTTTGTGCAAAGTTTTCTTATTTTTCATAAATTGTGTGCTTTTGTTGGACTGGAAGTTGAGTAAAATCAAAACATAAATTAGTGAGCCAATGCATTTTATTTTAGCTCATACACACTATCCAGTCAAGCCAACGAGCAGCCAGTCTTGTAATAGTTCACAAGAGTAAAATTTAATTTAAGTATCAAAATCTATATTTAACCGGCAAAATCATCTGTACTTAGTGGACCTCTTTAAATTGTCCAACCTTGCCCTCAGTGGCCTTACAGGCATGACAGGGACCACGTTAATAGTTGTCCTGATCTTAATGAAATCAGTAAATAATACTGCTGACTAAGTTTCGTATTTTATTCTGTTTCTAGGTTACATTAGGTTTCCAGATAAAGACTTATAGCAAAAAGGCTATGGTCTCATGTAGGAAAAAGTTTATATCCTTGAACAAAATAAAAATAAATCAAAAGCCCCCTTTATTGAACTCATTAACAATACTACTCACTAACTTGGAAAACACTGAATTAGAAAATCTTTGCTTATAGTAATCTATTTACAAATCTCAGTATCTATAAGTGCTTCATATTCCTTAAATGAAATAATATTATGTACCTGCTGAGATTTCATTCTGTTTAAAATTTGTTAATTCTATAACTAGAACTTTAACTTTCCAACAATCATGTTTGGCAACACCTACTTTCTCTCAGAAGTCATCCCACCCAACATCTAAGCCTTTTTTTTTGGTTCACTAAAACTTATGTTCCTTCAACTATTTCTATTTACCCTTCATTCATTCAACAGTTCAACAGTTTCATTTAAATGTCTGTCTCCCATTCATGCATTTCTAACATCCTGTAGCTCCATAATTTAAATCAAGATAATCGGTAAAATTTGAAAACATAAAACAAACCTTGTAAATAATTGATTTCATTGACATAATTTGTTGCCCTTCAGAAATAGATGAACAATTGCAATTTCTGTGTCTCATCTGTTAGTAAAATATATAAATTTATTCAATTCACTCAAGATTTCTAAAAATGTTGAAGTGTAAAGAAACTTCCAAAATAATACTTACACTCTATCTGCCCTTATTGATCTTAGTAATAAAATATGTCTTTACTACAGATATCAAAATCAATAATTTCATTATTTTTTAAACATTCATGATGTTTGCTCTTAATTACTGTATAATTTTGTTCATTTATTCTTTAAAGGTCATACAAAAATAAGTTTTAAATTTGTGTTATAACACGTCTACTTTTATTTATTAATGAAACTATAGCAGTAGGACCTCCGATTATGACACCTATTTCTCTAAAATACATTATGAAGTTTTGAATTAATAAACACGCAAAACCCGACCTTAATAAAATGGAATTACAAAAGCATACATACCACACTTGGAGTAGGAATAATCAGTGAAATGCTATCAAATGTGTCATATTTGGCAGGGTGCTAAATCAGAAAAATATACAAATTAATTATAAAAATATGTGACAAAATATAAAGTTTTGTTTATTTGTTATAAAAAACAATCTAACCTTATAATTGCAAGAATTGCATTTTAGCTCATTCACTAATAATCCACGCATAGGGAAGGCAAGTTTAATTGGCAAAGATTTCACAGATGATACAAAGGTTTTCTTTTCTTCCATTATTTCTTCTTTCTTCTGTGAAAAAATTTAAAGTATCAATAAATCCAAAACATTTTAATAATCAATAATATGAAAAACTGGTAATCACATATATAATCATGACCTCAATTAGACAATTCATTAGGGAATACCTATTTTTACATCTTGCACTGCAAAACAAAAAACTTTGGAGAGAGTTGGTTGGGTTTTATAGCAGCCATATTGGCCAACTGCGCCAAAGTAAAGTTAAAAGACACAAACACACAAGGAAAGTTATACTGCCACAAAAGAGAGAAATACAGCCAGGGAGGAATTGAACCTGTGATGCCTATACTCACAGGTTGCTAGAGCAGTGAGAAGGCCCAGTTTAGTAAGGGATTTACTCATAATTACTGCTTTATTGTACAACTGGAAGTTAAAGTTAAAAAAGTCCAGAAGAATGTTTGATTCAATTATTTTATAATTGATGTTTCTAAACTTAATATAAGAAATCTGATTTATTGACATTGCAAAGCATTCAGATAAATAAATACAGAAAATACCTGTTTACAGTAAAAGTTAAAAAGTAATATCTGCAGTTGATTGAAAAACAAGTTCCTTTTTCAAAATACCTGCTCCGAAAATTTTTTCTTGGATTTGTATAAAATTTACAGAATAAAATCAGTACACAGTTATTGAAATCTTCATTTAAATTTATTATAGAAAATCTTTGCCTCTAAAGTTACATAATAGGAAAATACAAAACATTTTTTGCAAAATGTAGGACATTTTTTGCAAAATGTAGGACATTTTTTGCAAAATGTAGGACATTTTTCAGAAACAGCTTTATTTTTCAGATTATATATCATTAGAAATGCCGATATATTTACATTTTTTTAAATAGTTACTCAATCATGCACATATGCAAATTGAAGCACATGAAAATGTTTAAAAACAAAATCAATAGAAAATATTTCATACTCTAAGAAAAGAAATTTAAGGGATATTATAACCAAGTCTAAACTGGTAGTTCATAGAATGTGACACTCTAAGAATACCCTATAATTAATCTTCAATTAACCTTGCATTTGTTTCTAACTATGACACATAGTAATTAAAATTCATTATAAATATAGTAATTAAAATTCTAAATGAACAAAGTTATTTATAGAAAGATACTATAAAAAAACATCCTAACCCTATTTACCTACTGTTGTATAATTATGTATATTATTATTTGCTAAATTTATTATGCTTTTGTAAAACTGGAATCCATAACTTGTTGATTGTATTTACTTCACACTTAAGAAACTTAAATTTCCTCATATCCGTATGTAACATAAAATAGAAAAAATAGCACAATTATAAATAAATGATTCCCAATTACTTTTTCATTTTTATATTCCACATAAATTTTATAGTTTACGTAAGACACTTACTTCCAATTTATTTGCTTCTAAAAGTGATAAGACTGGATTTTGTGATAAAATTTCTTCTTCTATAGTAGTAGTTAAAACATGGAAAAGCTCATGAGCATCCTGTAAAAATAACCAAAGAAACATCAAGACACAACACTTTACTTTTCACTCAAACCTACAATTTATTTTATTCTGAAATAAATCAATCAGTTCTTTTCTAATTATGGTCCTGGAATTTTTAATTACTTTCAAATTTATAAACACATTCATTGATACAAAAATAATTTCCTACTGATAAGTCTCTGGTCAATTAATGTAGACTTAATTTGGATGCTTGTTTGAGATCAATAAATAATCCATTTCCATTCCAACATAAATAGCATAAAAACAGTGTCCACATTCCACCAACCTAATTTCAAAGAACTGTAAAAAATACATATGTAAGTGTTGAATATTGTCACTGAAAATGCAAAAGGTCATGTATGTCTAAAAACTGCATATTTTAGAGCAAAAAATTATTTTTTTTCCCTATGATTTGATTCAACTATTGCATACTTTGGGTTTTGTTCTTAATTCATTGGATCAGCTGATGACATAAGTGATTTTGCCACCAGGTGAAAATTACAAAATGCCATATGCAACAATAATAAAAGAAAATTTGAATTTTTGACATACAACTTTTTGCTCTTTGAGTGACGATAATTTAATATTCAAGACTTTACAAATATCAAGAATTTTCGGGGTCTTTTGTCAGGATGCAATAACATGTTAGTATTTTGTTCATATTCAATAAGCAAAAATGTAGTAAATCTTGTGAATCCAAATGTAACATAACAGACTGGAGCATTGAAAAAGGAAACTTAATATTTTACTTAACATGTGAAACAGTAGAATCATAAAAAGAAGGCATGAGAAACTGACTAATAAACATTATGTACACTGGATAAAGGAAGTGCAATCTTATGTCACTCAATGGACAAATCCTGATGCAATTGAGTGGTTTTGAATATTAATTTTTATTATTTATAACAAAAAAAAAAACTTAACAATCCCAGTCAATATGTATTTTATTTCTTGCTCTCATTCGGGGAAATGGAACAGGAAATGTAATCTGTTACTTTTTTTTAACCCAAAAGGCATAAGATACAATTTTTTTTTTTTTGGAAAGAGAACACAATTTTTTGCGAAAATATAAAAGATATATTCAATTTTAAAATTATTTATTTAAAGAAAATCATATTTTTAGGAATCGATCTAAAGTGAAATTTTCCGAAGATTTCAAATCCGTTGCAATTTTTACTCTATCTTTAACGGTCTAGAAGATAGAAAAAAGAACTACATAAATAAAGTTAAAACTTTTTTTATGCACTGCTGGAAAATCATTAATTTGAGCAAAATGAAAATGGGAAAAATAAATTTAGAATCTGTCATATCTTTATGTGGTTGCCATTTAAAAAAAACAATAATAATTAAATTTCATTACATTCATTTAAAAATGTTCTAGATTAAATTTTAAAATTCGACTCGACCCAAAAAATTGCAAAAAATTCGGACTACCTGTGTGCCAAATCTCATTGCTGTAAGTGCCATAGAATCGTCAGGATTTTGCAACCCCAAACAAACACTGTGACGTCGCAGACACCGCCACTGACCTTCGATTCCAAATTCCTGAAACATATGCCCGAGCCCTGCTGATGAATGTCACAACAGCTGTCCCGTGTGTTTTGGGGTGCCAGTGATTTGTGGCTGGTGGAATGAAGGGTCTGACGACAAAGGCAGATACGTTGCAGAACTCGAGGGAAGTGGAGGTTTTTGTTTTGCGGTGCTCGTTGATGAGGCCGCGGCTGTTGAGTTTGTGCCTGTTTCGCACCACCCATGTCATAGGGATGTAAATCTCTAGTGTACAAAGTGTAAATATAATCCTTTGCAAAATAAAATGCAAGTTATTTTTAAACTAGGCTGTTTCATTTTGTAGAAAGGCACACCACTCGGCCCACTACGTTACAGCCTAGTTAAATTGGAGGCAGCGGTGGAATACACTAATGTGATAATTTTTGGTGCAAGCTATTTTGGTGTTTACTAAATAGTGCCAGAGATTGGCATTGAAGCTGCAATCGGGATAATTTACGGCAGATTTGTGCTTCGCAATCATTCAGTATTTGCGAAGAGGGAAATTGTGGTCAACCTAGACCGTTTCCCTGTTAACAGGAGGTTATTACCTGTGTGCAGTCTCGGGTGGAGTTGCGTTGGTGTTTTAGTGAACACTGGTTCACTGTTGTTTTTTTCCACTGTGTGGTTCGTGTGCTAATGGATTTCTGCAAGTCAACTACAAGGCTGAGAGTTACAATTCCTGTGGAATAGTAGAGCTGAGATCGTGGAGATCTGAAAATAGCAGTCCTGGAGATTTCTTCGTCACCAAAAGGGGTGAGTACCTTTTCTATAACCTTGAGTTGTGACTATGTTTTGGATTTTAGCATAGAGCATTTGCTTGTGAAGGGATTTAAATGTTTACTCTTGTTTATCACATAATTATGTTGTGATTGTGAAGTATTTTGAATATACTGGTTGTTGTGTACTTATATACTTATTGCATTACATATACTTATTGCATTAGTGATTAAGTAAAATATAGAATAAGGACTATTCTGTTTTAAAAAAATGGCATTTTTATTAAAGATAAAAAAAGTTTATTTATATACCCTTGCTTCTGAATTGGGAGAGCAAGTTACGGGGGACATGATGATGATGACACTAAGAGCTATCATTTTGAAAAGCCCCGAATATGACGAAGAATTAGTGAGGAGTTTGCTTGAAAGTATTACTTTGTGGAGAATTGAGAGAGAAAGGGAAGAAAAGGAGGAAAAAGAAAGGATAAGGGAAGATAAAGATAAAGAAAGGGAATATAATTTGGAAAAATTAAGGATTGAGGCCAGTAGTAGAAATAATAATGGAGAAATGTCAGGCTCTCAAAATGTAACCAAATGTTTTGATTTTAAGATTCAAAAATTGATGCAAAATTTTGATCCAAATCTCAGAGATATAAGTTTATACTTAGTGATGTTTGAACGAAAAGCTATTGAAAAATCCAATTGGGTGTCTCATTTATTGGCTCTTTTGCCTGTAGACATTGTTCAATTAATAGCTCGAGAACCCGATGATGTGTCAGATTATTACGATTACATTAAAACATTACTGCATAAGCGTTATAAGTTGAGCCCAGAGAAATTCCGTTCAAAATTTTTTGGAAATCAGAGACGACCGGATTCAACTTGGAAGGATTTCCACTTCGAGTTACGAAATTATTTTGAGGAATGGGTATTGAGGTTGGACGTAAAGGGTTTTGAACAACTGAAGGATCTTATGGTCACAGATCAGTTGAAAAAGAGAGCTAGCTGCGATGCAAAGAATCATTTCTTAAACGATTGGGGGGAAATTACTTCGGCTTCTAAACTATCTGAGATGTTGGACGACTATGGAAATGTGAGAGGGGAAACCAAAAAGAGCATTGTTCCTGCCCCTCAAAGTCAAAGAAATTTTGATCAGGATATGGGGTATCGGAATACACTGAGGAATAATGAATGTAATAAAGATAAATATCTAGGAAATCCGAAGCTTCTGAAAAACAAATATGAATGATATGAAGAACAGAAAGGTCCCCAATGTTATGAATGTGGGTCAGCTAATCATTTAAGACCCCAATGCCCAAAACTAAAAGATAAATTCCCAGCATCAGTAAAAAATGTACAGATATATACCAAAGAAATTCTTGCCCCTTTCATGTTTGATGTGGTAATTAACAATCACCACATAAAATTACTAAGAGATACTGGGGCATCAATAGACATTATCAGCAATAATTACATATGCCCTTCGTGGTTGACGGGTGAAACCGTTTGTCTGAGAACGCTGCTGGACAAAACTCCCACTTGTTTGCCTTTGGTGCAGGTTCAAATCCAAAACGAAAGAGTTCGGTACTTTCAACACTCAGGCTGCTGTCATTCCGGAAGAACTAGACTGAGGAATCTATATTCTGGGAAACCAAACGGCTGAAATGATTGGAGAATTCCAGTTACCTCACTTCGTTAACACTGTTCAGATGTGTTCCCTAAGAAAAGCAGTAGAACATAACCGCCCATCCTGCATACGGGAAACCGAAGTGTGTAAAGATAAAAATGTGATTGCTGAATTAAACGGTGGGTCGAATGAAGGAACAGACGGTGTCCTGGGAACAAAAAATGGGGACAGTTTAGAGTTACCACCCTATGGTGAAATTAAAAATATTGAGTTGCAGGAGAGAGAACTGATAACGGGAGAATTAGTTATTAAGGGTAGAACGAGTAACCCTTGCAAGAGCTCAGAAATGTTGTATGACTTTGAGAAAAATTTGTGATTTTGCATTGAATAACTCAGGGGAAGGTTTGACCCTTAAAGATAAATAAAGCATCGATAACAAGTTGCTATTTCGATATCAGAAAGACTACTTGGGGAATGAAAGGAAAACGTTAGTTGTGCCTGAGGAGTATAGAACAAAAATAATAGTCTTTGTGTCACGAAGAAACCCTGTCAAAAATATTTAGTTGTTTGGGATTTTCACCCACAGAATTTTTATTTTTATTATCTTACCAGTATAATTCGATTTGGTCTGACATTGAGGACTAACCAGTTAAAACATTATTTTAACTACGAATATACTGTAGGAATAGTCGTGAATTATGATTGTTGTGAGATGTATTTAATTATGAATTATGATTACATTATATGAAAATATTTTAACTGTCAGTTATGACTATTTTCTAATTGATTGTACTGTATGAAATGATTTTGCTATGATATAATGGTCATTCCTTTGAATTATAGAAATAACTTATCTGTATTGTGGTTGTTTTAAGGGTTATTCTAAATGTTATTTTGATTATTAATTCTACATACTATATAAATAGTAGAATACTGATTACTTAAATAAAAAGTTATTTTAATGTGTTAAAATAGGTTTTTTGTTTTGGTGTTGGAAAAAAAAAATTTAAGGTTTTAAAATATATAAATGGTTTAATAATTGATTTATTGTATATTTATCCCTTACAAGTAACTGCTCTATAATCTGAATTATAACTTAATTGGATTGATATGAAACTTACTGACTTGAAAGTTTTTATTTAATTATAAGCTTTTAGTAGAATTTTGTTTGAAAGGTTTAACTTTTTGTCTAACCTTAAAAACGACATTATAATAATGTGCTTCAGTGTTGTGAAAACTGACAGTTGTTTTGGAAAAAGAAACTTTTCATCTGTGAGAAAAGTTTCTCCCAGAGAGAGGGAAAGTCTGTGATGTCGCAGACACCGCCACTGACCTTCGATTCCAAATTCCTGAAACATATGCCCAAGCCCTGCTGATGAATGTTGCAACAGCTGTCCCGTTTGTTTTGGGGTGCCAGTGATTTGTGGCTGGCGGAATGAGGGGTCTGCCGACAAAAGGCAAATAAGTTGGAGAACTCAAGGGAAGTGGAGGTTTTTGTGGTGCTCATTGATGAGGCCGCAGCTGTTGAGTTTGTGCCTGTTTCACACCACCAATGTCATAGGGATGCAAATCTCTAGTGTACAAAGTGTAAATATAAATCTTAGCAAAATAAAATGCAAGTTATTTTTAAACTAGGCTGTTTCATTTTGTAGAAAGGCACACCACTCGGCCCACTACGTTACAACACTTCCTTTTATAATAGTAGAGATCATAGCTTGTAACATTAAAACACTTTAGCATGAGCTTTGTTCAGAAAAGTAAATTAAAAACATACATTAACATCGTTTTAATTTTTTAAGTGATTACTGATTAAAAACTTGATGTTCTACAGGCAATTTAAAAAATTCTTGAAATTTTTAAGAGTTGAACAACACATTTTAATTCAATGTTACAGTTGAGATTCGCAACCTGCATTGAAAACGTAAGAATTTGGGTTTCATCAACATTTGTAGAGTACAACAGAATTTTGAATGAGATGACATTTCAACAAAACCAACAAATACGCTAAATATAAGTATGAATTAGCCACAAAATAAATATTGAAGTTTGACAAAAAAAAAATATCTTAGAAAATTAAAAGGCATTGGATCACAATTGTGCAACAGGTACACATTTAAAATGTAATGATAAATTCTTGAACTGTAAAAAGTACATTTAAATAAAATAAGAAAATTAGAACATTAATAATTATTTCAAAAACAAACTTTAACATACATGTTCTTCATGTGAAATGATCCAACGATGATCACGTAATGCTTTTATCACCTCAGCTCCACTACAATTTTCATCACTTTGATTTAAAGCTGTTTGAAAGAGATTAACTTATAAATCTTGTAGGATATACTTATACACTTTTATTTATCAAAAACTGATTTATTGCTTTTGTGTTGATTCAGCTTTCAATAATTATAATGATACTTTTTTTGCATGATAAACTGGCCAATTAGCTATCAACCATGTACTAAAAGTGAATGATTAAAAAATAAACAAACTTTTATATAATCAATTAAAAACTATAAGATGGTTGGCTGGGGGCATAAAGGCCATTATATTATATTATGAACAACACAACAAATGTAATGAATTAGCAATGTTTTCCCATCTTGTCTGTAGATAAGATTAGTATAATTTTAACCTAGAACTGGTGACAGAAAGTTTTCGACCTAAATAAATAATAACCAAACAAATTTCAGAATTTTTTTGCTTCATATATTTTTAACATCAATAAAATGTATAAAATTTCTTTAGCTAATTTATAAGGTAATTTTTATACAAGTGCAACTTGTTTACGGGAAAATATTGTGTCAACAACAGAATTATAAAAAAAAGAATTTGAAACAAATTTAATGAAGAAATTCCTACTTCTCTTTAATTTTTGACTGGCAAAAAGAACTTATTAGTGAAAAAATGTTATTCGTAAATAAAGAGTAAAAGATGAGCAAAAATATACAAGATTTATACATAACATACAGGAAAATGAAGCTTTTTTCAATGAATAACATAGAATAATACATAGCAATATATAGCATTAGTATATAATAGTCATTCACAAGAACATTCCCATTGAGTAAAATTCTGAGCTTGCAATAAAAAAAAATCATCATAATCATTAAAATAGCTTTTAGCTTCAACCTATAACTCAATTATCAGATGAATGAATTAACTTATACATTCCAAACATCAATTCCATAAATGTAGAAGTTATGCTAGCAGTCCTAGGGATCAAAGCATAAAATATCCCAATTATAAAGATTTTTGTGCAAAATTGGAATGCTTTTGTGATACCGCAGATAAATTTTTCATTGACTAAGTGTCTATTTTTTAATAACTGTACAACTCAACTTATTTGATATAGTTCTTCTTGTATATAAATAAAATAACATGCATGTTGTTTGTAATTACTTCAATTTCAATATTATTAAATGTAATACAGAAATAAAACTCAAATTTAAAATTTTTATTTAAATCAATGATTTTTTTAATAAAATCAATTGATGATTTAAATAATTAATTCCCCCTCAATTCCTGCAGTCGGCCTCATAGTGGCGAGGGGGTGCCCCTGGGCGGAACGGGCGAAGTACGTCGGGAGAATTTTCTCCTGGTAGGGTCACCCAAGTCGTGAAGGCCGTTCCATTATGCTCAGCTAACGGCTGCAGGCGTACTCAGAGGTCAAGTCAGTCTTCTGCCCTAGTGGTTCCTCTAAACAAAAAGAAGCTGCAAATCACCCTTAGCCAGATGGACCAGTCGTATTATGATTCTCATACTGCATCGTCCGTCTCGCAGGATAATCCGGGACGCGTTCGGGATTTAGGCAGAGGGTCTCGTCCGAAAAGTAGGTTACAGTCTCCCCACAATTATAATAACTCTACAAAGAATCTTCGTATCATCCAGTGTAATATCAATGGTCTTAGTACTCCTGCAACTAGGCTTAAACTTGATCAGATTTTAGATTTGGCAGACAAATACCGAGTAGATGTAATAGCACTCCAAGAAACTAAGCTCGGAGAGACGCGGCAGTTCAGTGTTAAGGGATATAGTGTACTACGAAAAAATAGAACTGCGGGAGGTGGTGGCCTTATGTTCCTTGCGAGAAATGTGCATTTTAAAACCATTCCCGACGCCATCGAGCCATCAGGTGCCTTGGAATATCAGGGATTGAGGATTCTCTCCAAGGATCGTAATATAGACATTATAAATACCTACCACCCTCCCAATAATTTAGGACTTCCGACTGATATGATTGAAGGTTTTCTTGGAGACAACACACTTGTTCTCGGAGACCTAAATGCAAAACATGCTGAGTGGGGATCCCCTACCACTAACAATAGAGGGACTGAGCTTGTAAATTTGGCAAATGACAAAGCTTTTCTTTTTCTAAATGATGGATGCCATACCTATCACTCGCATAGTTATAATTCGACTGACGCTCTAGATATCTCTATGATCAGTCCCGGCTTGTTTCCTTATTCATCATGGAGAGTTCTAGCCGAGGTGGGAAGTGACCACCTTCCAATACTTATAGAAATCGACTTTAAAGTGAACTACCATGGAGATAGTAGGCTCCGCTGGAACTTTCGTAGAGCCGATTGGTCTTTATTTGAAAAATTGTCAGAGGAGATGTTCGCTCAGAGCTCTCCATCAGAGGACCTGGAGAGAGAATGGTCTGGCCTTAAGTTCATAATGAAAAAAGTCGCAAAGGCCTCCATTCCTCGTGGAAAGTGTAAAGGGAAGAAGCGTTTATTTATTCACGCGAGCGACCCCGTCCAATCGCTCATCCAAAGGAGATCGGAACTTCATGGGGAGGTAGCTCTGAGTTCTCGTATGGACAAAAAGATTGAACTAAACAAATTAAATGCTGAAATCAAAAGACGCTATGTTGAGATAAAGCGTACTAACTGGCAGGACACATGTAGAAACTTAGACCACAGAACCCCAGATTCAAGGCTGTGGAAATTGACAAAATGTCTTGATAAAATGCCGGTCAATAATGAAGATACCAACACTATCGTTGGGGATGACGGTTCAACTGCTGTAAACGACCAAGAGGCAGCCGAGACTTTGGCCAAGCATTATGCTAAGGCGAGCAGAGTGACATTCAGTAGATCGGACAAAAGGCTGTCCAGAATTACAAGAAACCTAGTGAAATCCTGCCGAGATTTGAGGACAGAGAACCCTTTATTTGATGATGATTTCACAGCAGATGAACTATCTTACGCTCTTCAACACCAAAATCTGACCAAGTCACCAGGTCCGGATGGAATTCATGGTCAATTCCTAAGCCATCTGGGTTTTCTAGGCAAAAGTAGGCTGCTTCATCTCTTCAATTTGTCTTGGTCAACTGGGAAACTTCCAAGGCAATGGAAATCGGCCATAGTCATCCCCATTCGTAAACCCAACAAGAAAGCCAGTTCTGTTGACAGTTACCGTCCAATCTCTCTCACCTGTATTATATGTAAACTTATAGAAAGGATAATTTTGAGAAGATTGACACACCACCTTTTGTCAAATAACTTGATTCCACCAGAGCAATATGCGTTTAGAAGAGGCCATGGCACAATGGACCAGATTCTGTTCTTCAGTCAAAGTGTTAGAGATGCCCAAAATTGCAAACCCACAAAACATACTTTGGCGGTTTTTCTAGATCTATCTAAGGCATTTGACAGGGTTTGGAAGTATAAATTACTTAACAAGTGTTACAATGACTTTAACATCAAAGGTAGAGCTCTCCCATGGATCTCAAACTTTCTAAATCACAGAAATTTTTGCGTAAACTTTCAAAATAACCAATCAGGATTTTACAGGTTGTATCAGGGAATCCCTCAGGGTTCCGTACTCAGTCCTACCCTGTTTTCCATGTTTATTGCAGGAATTGAAAAAATTGTATCACCATGCCAGATTGGCATCTTTGCAGATGACATTGTGTTGTGGTCTAGTGGTTCAGACATAGGAAAACTGGAATCTAATCTAAACGGATCCTTAGAAGCTGTCCGTGATTTCTCAAACTCTCACAGGTTAAACTTCAATCCCTCAAAATCAGTTAGTAGCTTCTTCACCACTAATAGACACCTCTACAATTATTCTCCTGCAGTGTACTTTTCTAATCAGTTACTGGACTGTGACAAATATCCAATTTACTTGGGTTTTACATTGGATCCTGAGATAAACTGTAGGAAACATATAGAGAAAATAGCAGATAAAGCTAGAAAGCGTCTACAGATTTTGAAGTATATTTCAGGTAGAGACTGGGGAGCTGATGCTTCCACTCTCAGACTTACTTTTTGTTCCCTCGTGCGTCCCATTCTTGAGTATGGTTACCAGGTATTTCAAACGGCTTCTGCTTCTAACTTAAAGATCTTGGACAGAGTACAATTGAGTGCAGCAAGAATAATCACTGGGTTAAGGAATAGCTGCCCTAGTGAAGTGGTCCTATACGAAGCTGACATTTTACCTCTGACTACGAGATATAGGATTGGTTCTTTTAAATATTTTAATAAATTGTCAAGTCTTGGTGATTTTAACAGGACTGCTGAATTCACTTTGAAGTGGAGGAGTAATCAGCGTTTAAAGAGAGACACCCCGATGGAATTTGTGAGGAAGGAGGGTTTTATTGATTTTGAGGTTATTCCTTCGACCACTTTTAACTGCTTGCCTCCCACGATGTCCCTTGAGAATGTCAGTTTTAATGATGAACTGAAGACTCATGCCAATAAACAGACGGATCACCCAGACCTTTTGAAACAGTTGGCCCTGGAGGTTGTCAATAGCATCCCTTCTGATGCATTGGTCATCTATACGGACGGTAGCAAACTTGAAGACGGTAGAACCGGGAGTGGTGTTTTCATCAACAGCGCTGAGGACAAGGTCAAATGCAGCATCCGAAACCCTGACCATTGTTCAGTCTTTAGATCGGAGATCATAGCAATTGGTGCAGCCCTTAATTATGCACAGTCCACTGATAAAAATTGTATTTGGATTTTGACTGATAGTAGGAGTGCTATACAGTATTTCAAAAATTGGCCACAAATTTTTGACATCCCAGACCAGGATATTCTGAAGCTTCTCTGCGAGATTGGCCTGAAAACACCAATAAGCCTCCAATGGATTCCATCGCATATCGGGGTGTATGGCAACGAGACAGCCGATGTACTCGCCAAGAATGGCTGTGATCTCCCTATGGACTGTTTGAATCGCCTCACTCCCACTGAGGTCCACTCCCTGGGAAAACAACGTTTGCTTTCCTTGTGGCGCCGTACGCCATCCCACCATTGGTATGCTGGCAATCACCCTGGACTCTCAATCACATGCTGTGGCCCTCGGCCTTTTCAATCGGCCATGGCCAGATTTCGAAGTGGCCATCTTAAAAGTATCAAATTTCAGAACGGGGAGAGAATTTTCCCTCCTTGTTCCTGTTCCCTACCTGCCAGTCCTGATCACCTTCTTCTCTGTCTTGGCGCTTCGTATAAGCAGCTGTTGGTTGATCAGGACTTTTTGCAGGTATATGGGGATCTGGCACGACGGGGCCTTCTGGACCTGGTGTAGGCTTTCCTACACCAGGGGGATGTGCAACAACAACAATAATTAATAACAGAAATTTTGTGTAGTGCTTTTTCTGTGCATTGAGTGTTACTTTGCATAAGCATGGGTATAGTTAGAATGTTCAAGGAGATGAGGACAGAGGGAGCCAGTGGGGAGTTCTATGTGGAATGTGACTTGTGTGGGAATATGGTTGAGGCAGGAAAGGGGTGTGTGAGCGGGGTTAAAATGTCAGAGAAGGTTGAATTTACATGCAAGAGTTGTTTAGAGGTGGGTGATTTGAGGAAGGAGCTGGAGGCTTTGAAGGTGAGGGCTGTAGAGGGAGTGGAAAAGGGTGTCCAATGTGTAAACTTGGGGCATGTTGATCAGGGGGATAAGGTAACTAGAGGAGTAGTGGTTGGTGATTCAATGGTCAGGGTTTTGGGAGAAATGGTAGGGCGTAAAAAGCGCAATTTTGCAAGGTGTTGTTTGCCAGGTGCCAGGGTAAAACATGTAGTTGAGGCAGTTAAGGCAGGTGTGGTTAAAGGGGAGGAAAAGGCAGTAGTGTGGGTGGGAACAAATGACGTAGAGAGGACTACAAATGTTGAGTTTAAGAGGGAAGCAGAAACACTTTTAAGAGGCATTAAGTCTCATGGGGCAGAAGTAACAGTATTAGGATTACTACCTAGGTATGGGTTAGGCAATGGGTGGTTAAATCAAAGGGCCAATAAGATGAACGGGTTGTTAAGGGATTTGTGTGAGAGGGAGGAGGTTAGATTTTTAGATGTTTGGAAGGAGTGTAGGAGGGATTGGATAAGCAGGGACAATTTGCATTTAAGCTTGATAGGTAATAGGGAGGTTGGCAAGCGGGTTTTGAATATTCTGGAGTCAAAAAACTAGTATACAAGCAGGGATGGGAAGGACATAGAGGGTTGACAGTACACAGTAATTGCTTAGGAAAACTAACAGGGTCTAAATTGCAGGAGACAAACAATACAAAGGGAAAGTGCAATGTAAGGGAGAAAAACAATACCAAAACAAATAATACAAGGGGAAAGTGCAATCTAAGGGTGAAAAATAAGCTAAAAGTATTTTATTGTAATGCTCGCAGTGTGAGAAATAAAATGGATGAGCTCAAGGGAATTGCACAAGCAGAGGATATAGATATCATTGGGATTACTGAAAGTTGGGCAAGCAGTGAAGATGCACAAATTTTAGAATTAAGTGGATTCACAATGTTTAGGGAGGACAGAGAGAATAGGAAAGGGGGTGGGGTTTTGATTTATGTGAGAGAATTCTTAAACTGTACAGAAATAAAGTTAAATAGTAAAACTGAGGGTATAGAATCAGTCTGGGTGAAACTGAATACAGACAAAGGCAAAGGACTAATTCTGGGTAATATATATAGACCTCCTGTTTGTAGTGAAGAGCAGGAAAAGGGCATGTGCAATCTGATAAACGAAGCATGTCAAAAAGGAGAATTAATTTTAATGGGGGACTATAACTATCCAAATATTGACTGGACAAACAATCTAGCTACAAATGGGAAAGGGGCAGAATTTTTGGAAGTGATACAGGATTGTTTTTTGTACCAGATGGTGTATGAGGATACTAGGGACAATGCAATATTGGATTTGATTTTAAGCAATGATGAGGATAGGGTGCATGATTTGGTTATAGGCGAGCCACTGGGAGAAAGTGATCATAGAAGTATCAGATTAAGTATAAATTTTCAGTCAGCATACACAATCAATAGTAGAATAATTCCAAATTTCAGAAAGGTAAATTTTCATAAGATAAGGGAAGAGTTAAAGGAAACATTCAAAGGGGGATTATTAGCACTGCATCATTCTGAACAATGGGAGGAATTCAAGAATAAGTTAGACATGGTGTTAAAAAAACATGTAACGTTCAGGAAAAAAGGAAAATCTAGAAAATTGCTCCCTATGAGGTTTTCAGGGGAAACACACAAAGCTTTAAAATTAAAACAAAGAACATACAGGGTATATAAAAGCACTGGTAACGACAGGGACATGGAGGCATATCAGAAAGCCAGAAAGGAGTTTAAAACTATTAGTCGGAAGCAAAAGGTGTCCTTGGAGGAAAAATTAGCAAGGGAAATAAATATAAAACCAAAAGAATTTTTTGCATATGCAAGTGGTAAAAATAAATTTAGCACTACACTGGGACCGTTAGAGGGGAAGGGAGGTGAATTAATTCAAGACGAGGAGGGAATGGCAAACGTGTTAAATGACTTTTTTCTGGGGGTTTTCAATGGTAACTATAGTTTAAAAAAGGACCCCAAGGATGGAGCCTTTGCAGGGGGTATAATTAAAGAATGCAAATTCAACAGGGAAGAAATAGTACATCAGTTGAAAAGAATTAAGCCATCTAAAGCACCAGGGCCAGACGATATTTATCCGAGAGTACTAGTGGAATGCGCGGAAGAACTGGGGGAAGTAATTCACACGATATTTAATTCAACATATAGCACAGGTTGGGTGCCAATGGATTGGAAGTTGGCCAACATAACTCCAATTTTCAAAAAGGGAATACAAAGTGATCCGGGCAACTATAGACCAGTAAGTCTAACATCAGTAATTTGCAAAATATTTGAATCTCTGTTAAAAAAGCATATAATGTTATACTTGGAGGAGGAGGGACTGTTATCAGAGAATCAGTATGGGTTTAGGAAGGGCAGATCCTGCTCTACAAACCTTTTGAAGTTCTACGAAAAAATTACTGAGGAGCTGGATAATAAGAGCAGTGTGGATATCATGTACATAGATTTTCAAAAGGCTTTTGATAAAGTACCTCATGAGGCATTACTGTTTAAATTGGAAAGGCTGGGGATTCAGGGAAAAACATTAATATGGATAAAGAACTGGTTATTGGGTAGAAAGCAGAGAGTGCAGGTAAAAGGAAATTATTCACAGTGGACAGAAGTTATAAGTGGGGTGCCTCAGGGATCAGTTTTGGGACCAATTTTATTTATAATTTTCATAGATGATATAGGTCAGGGGATCAAGAATAGAATCAGTATATTTGCAGATGACTTAAAAATATGGGGGACAGTGGATACCAAGTTACAGATAGAAAATTTACAAGGGGATTTTGATAAGATATCCGAATGGGCTGTAAAATGGGGTATGTCGTTTAATGTAGGGAAATGTCAAGTTCTGCATATGGGTTACAGGAATAGTGGAGCCGAGTACTGTCTGCAGGGAGTAAAGGTAAAGGAGGGAGAAACAGTCAAGGATCTTGGGGTGATAATTCACAGGGATTTTAAAATGGGTCACCAATGTTCAGCTGCGGGTAAAAAGGCTAATAGGTTATTGGGGTATATTAAAAAGACTGTAACTTCAAGGGATAAGAATATAATCTTGCCATTATATAAGGGTTTAGTAAGACCACATCTAGAATATGCTGTACAATTCTGGGCTCCATATATGAGAAAGGACATAGAATCAATTGAAAGGGTTCAGCACAGAGCTACAAAAATAATAAAGGGGCTAGCAAATTTCGACTATAATGAACGTTTAAGTAAGCTAAACATGTATACACTGGAAAGAAGAAGAAGGAGGGGGGATTTGATTCAGCTTTTCAAGTTTGTAAAACAAGGGGACACAGAGGGCTTAAATTTCAATAGGGATAACAGAACAAGGGGCCATGGGTATAAATTGAATAAGACACATTTTAATCGGGATTTAAGGAAAAACTACTACTTTAATAGGGTAATAGACAGTTGGAACGCGTTGCCAGAAAATATAGTTAATTCAAAGGGAGTGTACGAATTTAAGACACAAATGGATAGTCAGTGGGAATTGGAGAATTCATAAACAAAGGACCAGCCTTGTTGGGCTTGAGCCTGTAGCTGGTCGTCAATATTTGTATTTGTATTTGTATAAATGTAATTGAAAAGAATGAATGAAATTCATAAGTATAAATATTCACATTAATATCCAACTTTCAAGAACAACAGCATTCATTAATCAGACTACTATACACCAACAGATATTCTATCAAAGCATTAAAAGACAATTTTTGCAATACATGAAACATATTAATAGATTTAGGAAATGTAGTCATCAAATGGAATAATACTCAGATGCTTTGAGAAAAGAAGTTAACAATTACAATGAAAACTGGATATTTGAAAATCTAGTTTTGAAATAGAACCTTCTAAGAATCTAGTTTTGGTCAATTGTATCCATTAATAACTGGTAAAATAGGTAAGGATTTAATCAACATTGCACTAAAGCAACACAACAGGCTATTAGTAACCAGATGAAATATCCAAATATTTTTAGATGAACCTGCTGCAGTCTTTATTTAAGTTGTAGATTTTGGGGATCATAGATTCTACAGCACATAAGGTCTGCCCCTTGATGAAACATTGAAGTTAAACAGATGTAGAGAACAATTTTCAAATAAACCAAAATGAATATTTTTAGTGACATTGATAAAATGTGGAGAAAACCATTTAGTAAATCAATTGTTTTACCATGAGTGGGACAATTTCTGAAAACATTTAAAAAATTTAAAAAGCAGAAAATTAGAAATTAGCTTTCTACAGAGGATGGATTTAGAATAATAACTTGAATTCAATATGGTAACATATTTACTAGTATTCTCGGAAAAAATTTAAATTTGACTTAATTGTCAAACTACTTGTACTAGCTAATTAATACTGGGATAACACAACCATACAAGATAAATTCACACAAAATATACTTTAAGTGTTAAAAGAGTGAGAAACAGTTTTAATAGAATAGCCATTAGATTTTATGCAAATTAAAACTCTCCAGGCTATTGTTAATATTGTGAGTTAAGATAAATATTCTAATGGATTGATTAGTTGGTTGGTCTAGGTTTAAAGACACAAAGGTTGTACCTGAACAAGCTGTGCCAAACACAAGATAGAAAATTTTGAAACATAAATCAATAGATAAGTAATAAATAAAAAATTCAACAACTTACAAGATCAAATCGAAATTAATTTAATAATAAAATTTAAATAAAGCTTATAAAATGGATGTCAGCAATGAATAAAAATAAATCACTGTTATCTTCACACTTTTTTTGCTTACCTGACAAAACTGACAAAATAGCTTTAATGAGCATACAATTGTCACTCTGAGATTCATTAGCTGATACAACAGCTTTAAGCAGCCACTTAGTACATGATGAGCATGATGCCAATGCCTGAAGAACTGCATTTAAGAAACAAGAATTACCCAAATTCTGCAAACCAGGAATGCTGTCTGTAAAACATGATTACACAAGTAAAAAAAGGTGTAATACATATAAGTTAACTCATATTTTATTTAATGAAAACAAAATGGTATTAAAATTAAATGAAATATAGTGCAGTTATAATTTATTTAATCACTTATTTCAAGTTTAAGGATCATTAAATTTGACCAAGACCTTGAACTCCAAAAAGCTTTTTGCAAGTGTCTAAAAATTGCACAAAAGGTACTTTTTGCCTTTGTTTTAATAAAATTTCAAGGTGGAACACACTGGTTTTCATGGGTTCACAATACAAAAATATTCTAACCAAATACAATGCATTTTTTCACTGTTTCTTTGTTTAATCAACTTACTTCTGTAAACCCCATGTTGTACTTCTGTGGTGCATGAGGAATTTGATTTTGTTCAATAATGAAAATATGATGTAATGTAATGTAATGTAATCACTAATCAATTCCCATAAACAACTGTATCGTTTGGCCTACTTATTCAATTGGGTCATATAGGGCATGTTTTGAGACATAAAGTATAACCTTTCTAATGATATATTACATGACACTGTTAATGGTTTTTTTTTATTTCAAAGTACTACTGTTTGATTAACACTTTGACCATGAATCACCCAAATGTTTTTTTTTTTTTTGTAAAAAATATACGTTAAAGATACGCTACCTATATTTCTGTAAGTTCCAAGTTAAGGCGTACTTTGTTCATAGAAAAAAATATAACAAGTTAATTTAATTGTGTAACATCATGAATACCAGTATATTTTGACCTAATCGTCCTATCAAGGTTAAATAGGTTTTGTATTGTAGATAAACAAAAACCTTTATTTTATGGTATTTTTTTATATCTTGATAGATTGCATGATATATTTTTATTTGTTTAAATAAAAAATTAGAAATACAACGATTGATTAAGAAAACATAGAATTTGCATTTTATTTTACAATTCAGGGTCAAAAGTCAAACTGAATCGCACAGAACTTAAAACAATGCTTACAGGAACATGTAATCTTCTGTGAGAACTATCCTACTCGCAGGATCATGGAAAGGTATAACAAAATAGCAACATTTCATCTCAGTTGGACAATCAACTCACAAGATGCAGGTGCTTATGGGTTTTGATTACGTGATTATATTTACTACTAATATTTGTTGCACTAAAAAACAATGAGTCTCTTTAAAACATTTAGAAGGTAACAGGTTTGAAAAAAAAATTAATAAGGTATAGTCCATATCAATTCAGGCAGGGGGTTAACCTTCATAGTCTCATAGTATATGTTTTTTCAATTTAACGCATGTTAGAATTCAGGAAAAAGTAAGAAACCCATATATTTTTGTTTCATTCAGAAAAAATTCCTGGCCAGAGATACACTTGTGATTTTTGGCAAAATTTTAAAACGCTCTCTATGGAACGGTTCAAGATATTTTGTTGTGGTTTTTATTATTGGAAATTATGTGGAAAGATATTATTTTTCTGATTAAAATGACATCCTCCATTTGGAAGTGTGTGTGCGTACGTGCGTATATAGCCTTCTGAATATATTTTTGAAAAATAATATATTTTGGCAATTTTGAAAAAAAATATGTGCAATTTCCAAGACATATTAAGGGTTCCACAGCATACCACTTCTGTACACTCTGCTTAGAACTGAAATTAACAATTAAAGTAACTAAAAATTTGTTCAACTGCATCAGTATCTTTCTTTGATAATGAGTGATGCTTTCCTGTTGAACCAATAGGAACTGGAAAACCCACAATGTTTAAAACATTATGAATTGGAAGTGAGCACAGGTGGTGTTGCTGTCTTGCAGCTGGAAATCTAAATTCAGCAGCCGGTCCATGTGGTAGTATAAAGTTCGCAACGATTTCATTTTACTCTCAACTGATATCTATATAACCTCTACAATCCACCAGTTAGTCATACAAATATCCCACTTTGTAGATTGTGAATCTGAATACTCTCCTGTTGCTTATGAGATCTTGGTTGGACAAATGAAATGTCTTCTTTCTTACTCTTTAAAGTTTGTGCAATATAGGTTCGCCCATCACCAAGTCCACACATCTTTGTTTGGTTTAATTCTTCTTTTTTGGCGGAATTCTTCAACTTCCTCTTTGAGCAACAGGATGAGGGCTGTTGATGTAAATGACTTGTGTAAACCACACTTGAAAAATCCCCGACATTCTGAATTGCAGCAGTACTTGGGATGGAAAGATAATGTTTAGTAGCATGGTGCTTTAGAAGGTCTACACCATCACAGGACCCCTTACCATGACCAGTAACGCTGTATACCCATTCCATTGGCACAAGCAATGTAGTCACTTCAAACAGTTGGTAACGATTTTTGAAGTGACTAGGGGATCTTTGAAGTGACTAAATAATGATCTCTTCTGGCTGTGATCGCAGCTGTTGTTGAATTTTGCATACTGCCAACAATGCATGTTCAGGGTCATGTCCTTTGTCATCTCTAATATTATAAAAGGAAGTGTTTGTCCGTTTTTTTGCACGCAAAGTTCTGACGAATCAATGGCACTTGCAGTAATGGGATTTGACACACAGGTAGTCCAATTTTTTTGCAATTTTAGGGTCATGGCGAATTTTAAAATTCAATCTAGAACATTTTTAAATGAATTTAATTATTATTGTTTTCTTTGGTATGGCAACAACATAAAGGATTATATTCTAAATTTATTTTTCCGTTTTCAATTTGGGGACGGAGGAATGATTTTCCCGCAGAAGATAAAAACAAATAAACTTTTAACTGGAATTATTTTGTTATTTTTTTTTCTATCTCCTAGACCGTTAAAGATGGAGTAAAAATTTAAACGGATTTGTAATCTGCGGAAAATTTCACATTAGATCGATACCTAAAGATATGATTTTCTTCAAATAAATAAAAAAATTTAATTGAATATCTTTTATATTTTTGCAAGAGAATGTGACGTCATGCCACCATTTGTGTTCCAAAAATAAACATATTACATTTCCTGCTCTCATACGATTTCAGCGAAAGAAAGCAAAGAAAATAAAAAAATTTTTGGCTGGCATTATTCAGTTCTATTTTGTAAAATCGGGATCGTTAAAGATAGATTAAAAATTTTAACGGATTTGAAATCTGCGGAAAATTTGACGTTTGATTTTCCTTTAATAATTAGATATACAACTCCTGTAAAATTCCCACATATTTTAAGATTTCTGTTTTTGAGATTAATAATTTTTTTTTTAATGCATAAAGAAATTAGCTACAGAAGTTAAAACATGAACATTGTTTATAAAACATGCTAAACTCAAAAGTTAAAGTTCTCCTTTTCAGAGAATATAATACTTCATATTAGTGATCACCGGGAGAAAAAAAAAATCACAATTTTAGGGATTGGCATTTTTTTTTTAAATCCAGAAGCCCACAGCAACAGAACTTGGACACTTATTTCCAAACGAAGAATATCATTTTAATCAGAAAAATATTATCTTTCAAGTAAAAAAAACCGCAAAAAAATATCTGGAGCCGTTTCAGAGATAAAGCGTTTTAAAATTTTGCCGAAAATCGCAAATGAGAAAAAGCGCCCGAGCCCCATCTTTGGTGGCCTTTATCCCGGGCCAAATAAACAAATAAAAAACAAATAAAAAAACATCAATGTTTTTTTTTTTTTTTTTTAATTTTTTTTTTGTAAAAAAAAAAACGCGCGTTTCTTACTTTTTATTGAATTTTAACATGTTAAATTCAAATACATCCGAGACTATGAAGGTAACCTCCCCCCCCCTTCTCCTCCCCTGCCTGAATTGATATAGGATATTGATAAGAGATCTCATTGAGTATCCTAAAAACCAAAAGGTCATTCAGTGTCCTGCAATGAATCATTCGAAAGGTTATACTACAATCTACAAAATATTCTCTATGAGCCCGATCGAGTGAAAAGGTCAAACAATACAGAAAACTCGTCACCGATTTACTAATTACCAAATTCTATTTACTACGATTTTTTCCCCTTCATGGTTTGATATGGAATAACTCATATTTCCTGTTAGTTAAAGTCAGTTTTACTCATCAATTAATAAAAATTAGAAGTAATTTTCAAGTAAGAAAATTGGAACAGACAGCAATGGGTTTTGTTTTATTCTACACATTGTAGCACAGCATGGAGACACATGCCTACAATCTACCAAAGAGTGCTTACTGGATAGGGTTCGTTGCGCTGATTTATATAATTTCGTCAAAACTGTCCCATGCTAAATTATGCTAAGAATTCTGCAGCTGCTAATCCAGATCCCTTACATTGCGGGGGAAGTGCGACAACCTAGCATATTTCAGATATGCTCAATGGGAGACAGATCAAGGAATCTCTGGCCAAGAAAAGATTGGACACATCGCTGTGATGTCAAGATAACTCGTTCCACCACTAGATAGGACCATAGAGGAGATATATTAGAAGTCTATGGATAGGACCGGTTGTTGCAAGTAATGGCTCCCTACAGCATTACAATTGGAGTTAGTGGTAAATTCAGAATGATAGCACTGGCCTGTCTCCACAAGGAAATGTGGTAGTCTTATGACCTAACGCAAAAGTGGAATTAGTCATTAAAAAGGCTACATTGCCATTCCACATTGTTCACGATTCTTGGTCATGGCACCACTCCAAACAAGGCCGATGCTGAGTCTATCTGCACACTGCCATAACTCCTGTTTAATGGTGAGGTCCCCACTAGTAGTGGTAGGTAGGTTGAGATTTACATAGCGAAAGAATCAAGTTTGGTTTTGCTGTGCCGAAACAAGTTTTAAATTACGTAATAAAAATCCTCTAGCTATAATATGAGGTAGTTTGATAGCACAGCAATACATCACAGATCCTACAATCAGTTGCACTTTATGTCACATTTTCAAGGAATTATTTACTGCCACGATGACACACAAATGACAACTTTCTTGGACAGATCCATCTCCCATTAAGCATGTCTGGGAAATGTGAGGTCGTCAGTTCCACAGTCCACAGAATATAAGATATCTGGAGTTGCAGCTGCACAAATGAATCAAATCAAAGGAAACTCCGTAATGTTTGAAGTTTGGAGGGTTGGGTGCCAGCTCAGGTTTGACTTTTTCATATAACCGTAGATAAAATTATGAGCGTTGACCTCGAATTTCCCTTTGGGATTGATCCCCGACCGTCACCATTTGGAAAAGCTAAATGTAGGTGGTATATTTCTGCGGCGGATATGTGTTTCCTATCTTTTTTATCGCGACATCAGTTGGCTTGGGGTTTTTTTTAATACGATTTCAACACTTAAATTAAAATTTCAAAGAATGAATTACAAATCGATTTATAATAGCTGATCGGTCAATGCTTATCGTCCCAAAACGGTGATAAACTACACATTAAGATAACCTCGCTACATTCCAAGGGAGAGTATAGGGTAGCGGAGGAAAAATCGTCGATTTCGGTCCTGGTTTTTTCACACAAACAAATCTTTCATAAATACATTAAAATGTTAAGAAAAGGCAAGAGAATCAACGTGTAAGTGTTTATCAACTGCAGATCACAATAGTAATATGTTAAACAATCGCTATTGTAGAAACAAAAATAAAAAATTCTAACAGAAAAACAAAAATATACGGAAAATAAATTTTGTAATCGTTCCCGCAACTGGCAACAATATACAACGTTCCTCATCTGGCAACAATAGATATCAGTGTTGGTAAACAAAATAGATTGACAGTGACACTTAAGGACGTACTAATAGAATAAAGGATTTTTCAATTTCAAACAAACGATGAGCTTGGCAGCACAACCAATGACAACAGAATAATATTCTCGCAATTCATGACAAAATGTCGATAAAAAGCACCAATAAAGGTGTAGCATGGTTATACAGCGAAGTATGTGCATTATTAGACATTTGGGCAGATCAAGACATTCAACTACAACTCGCTGGTAGACTTCACAACATGTGCATCTACGAAAAAATATCTAAGAGATTGGCCGATTTAGGCATAGAACGCACAGGTGAACAATGTAGAGAAAAAATAAAGAAATTACGAAGAGATTATAAAACTGTTGTGGATAATAACTATTCACCTGCATTTGCACGCAAATTGCTGGGTTGTTACGATAAAGTGCATGAAATTTTCGGCAAATGCGCTGTTGTTAAACCGTCTTTCGTCATTGAAAGTATTGTTTACAACGACAGCTTAAGTGATGGTAAAGACAAACCATCCAAAACAAAAACAGAGGATTCCGTGTCTTTAGAACAAAGCATTAGACCAAAATACGGAACAAACACCGAGTGTTTAGAAACCACACAAAATGTGCATACAAATTCTAAAACTACAGGAACTAAGTATCCTCAGCCACAAAACCTATGTACAGTAAGAAATAAAAAAAAGAACATCATCAACTGTCATTTAAAAAAACAAACTATTTTACAAAAAAAGTTATATAAACGACAAGCTTTACTGCATAACAAATTTCTTGTCCTGGAAAAAAAGAGGTTTAGCAGTGAATTAATTCGAGAAAGAGAAAAACTAATTATTTTAGAAGAACAAAGACGTAAAGAAAAAGAACATGAAATAAAATTATTTAAATCAATATTGCATACAATTGCAGCCAAACAAGGTATTCAAATATCTCTGCAATAAGAGACAAAAAGAATAATGTACAGTCAAGAGTTGTCACAAATAATGTATTTATTGTTGTATATATACAAACTCAAAATATTGTGAATAGTAGTGGTTTTAAAATATTTAATTGCATATTATCATTTATCCACTTCTCTATTTTTTTTTAATGTGCTTGTAAAGCAGTTCTATTAAATATTGTTTACTGTGAAAAAAACTTAATTATAAAATAATTTCTAATATTGCACCCCGGCAAGAAAAGTGACAACTCAAAATTGCAGAATTTGGGAAACATCAACTTAAAGGATACTATAAAACTTATATTGAAATAGTATAAGCTTCTTTTAAATTTTAGGTAAGTATTTATGGTGGTAACTTCTATTATATTCCATAGAATAGTAATATAACCCTGGGGCACCTCATACATATTTGTCAATGACATAACATCAAAATTTTTATTTATTTTTTACTTGTGTCACTTTTCTTGCCGGGGTGCGATATGTTTAAAAGTAAGATATTCAGACAAGAGGAAAATAAATTGTGTTCCAAATTTATATCAATCACTTTAAAAATTGAAGAGAAAAGCAAAATTAGAGGTGGGCTAATATAAGATAAAATGTATTTTAGAACATTAAAAATGAACTTGACAAATGTACTGTTTGGTGGTATTATACTTGATTCTCTTAGAAAGTGATCAAAATTCTTGGCAGACTAGGCATTTTCAATAGATTGCTGGCTCATGATGTTAATAACATTTATATTAAAACACATAACTAAAAGATTTCTTTTCTCTTATAATCAAGCACATTCTTCAATCCATATTTTACAACTTAACAGCTAAGTCATATACAGTAGAAAATCCCAGATCCGGACCTCAGCCATTTTGGATTTTTCGGATTCTTTGCATTTTTTGTCAAAAAAAATACTATCTAGAGCTTTTATAGTGATTTCCGTGCCTCATGTCTGTCAAATTAATTAAAAACATAAAAATCTGATTTAAATCAAACAAAATCTTTAAATTTAGAAGTCATTTTTTTTCACACTGCGTTTCTACCTTGGCAACTAAGGTGATTTTGTTGCAACAAAATATCTGAGCCCTCAGATCAGTCATCTTTAACCTTGGGAACTGAACTATGCCCTGCCACCTCTTCATAAAATTATTGATGGGGTCAAAATGGCTCAATCCACTAGGACTTGTGTTCATGATTGTGAGTATTTAACATTACAAGTATGGATATTTAGGGATAATGAAGTGACTGCTACTTCAGTGTTTCGATTTTGATATAAAATATTTGCACATTTCTATAGGACGTTCTTTTCTTTAATTTCATTTTATACTCACTAGTAGGTAACTCTGTAGTTACCCATGAGGATGTGGACTTTGAAATTTAAATTTATATTCAGACCTCAAAATAAATGCTGTTTTGTTTCTACTCCAGGTATCTGGTGACTTTTGTCAGTACAGTGTATATTGGTTTATATTATATTATTACTTTTCTGTCTTTTGATTACATATCTGCTTTTTAACAAAACATAAGGGAATTTCCATACTCAGTGGATTTTAAACACCCCTCCCCCTGAAAAGAGTGGAAATTTTGTTTTGTGTACAGAAACAGCACATGAAAACTTTTGCAGCATACTTTAACCTTAGAAGAAAAAAAAAATTCTATCACTTGATACCATAAATAATTCAAGAACAATAGAGTACTCAGTGATTAAGAGTTATCTAAAATATACACTTAGCAATTACTTGGTAGCAGATTTGCTTAATCTTCCACAGTGAGTATTCTTGCCTTTGCAAACGTCATCTCAACACAACATGCTATTGACGATGGTCCAGGATCAATATAACACCATGTAATTTTGAACCACGGTCATATGACGAGTCAACACCTGAGCTGGCACCCCACTCTTTAAATTTTCACACCAACCCAATGTGAGAACTTTCAGCCACGACAGCTTTAAGGTAAACCAGTCGCCTCTACACTTACAAACATCCATGCACTGACCCCGATTTGAAGCATGAACCTTTCAATCTAGAGGCTGACACCTTAACCACATCTCATGGGGGAAATTAGCTCAGAGGCTAGTATAAAACAGAATATTACAGATTATCATTTACCACCCAATAATGTATCTAAACACAAAATCTTCATACTTCTAATATTTTTATTTCCTAATATTCTCTTTGGAGCTAAGCAGTCTGGTGTCCCATTTTGTACTATTTAAAATTGTATCTGAAACAGATAGAAGTTGAAACTCCTGACATTGATAAAAGATAATACTGATTAGAGCTAGTTGATATTACTTAATTGCCAAGAGGTGTCTACTATTACTTCACTACCAAATAAACCACAGCTATTTAGTCAACAGTGCCAAAATGCATAACCACTGTGTTATCAACAATCAATTGCCTAGAATGGTGGTTTTAATTGTGCAAAGTTCATAAAATTCAAGCTGCACAAGCATATGACAATAAAATTGAGAAAATAGATTTAAAAGGCATCAGAATAATAACCAGACCAGTATTAAAAGAGAAGGTGCAATGAATAAAACCAAATAAGTTACATAAAAATTAAACAGTAAGATAAAATTTTAAAATGACAAAAAAGAGAGAAGCCAAGAAAAGAAAGCCATACCTTTTAATAAAATGAGAACTCTTTTGAGGTTATTCCCATCTTAGATGATAAACTTAAATAAATTCAATTAAAAACCTGATCAATTATAATAAATATGATGAATTATAAATATGAACATGGTAAAAATCCTGAATGATGAAGGAAGATAAAAAGTAATAAATAGGGAGGTTGACACAAGTTTGATAAAATTAATGAGGTATTAAAAAATTATGGTGAAAAGGTTAGAAAGACTAGGACAAGAGCTTAAAATATGGCATATGGTACAAAGCTGTTGGTATGATGTTGCAGTTTCCCTCATTAATAAATGTCGATGCATGCCTCTTAAATGGCTGATGCGAAGACGAATAATCAAAACATCTAGCAAGCAGGAGTGAAATTGTGAGTAGTATAACTAGTTCATTACTTGTTTACTCCAGTCTTTTCAAGCCATATGTTCCATACAATGTCCCGTAAAAGGAATCATTGTATGGAATGTGTATATTTAGAGATTACAGCATTTTTTGCTGCAGCATCAGTTAAAATAATTCATTGCCAATAATTCTGTGTCCCTAGAAGGCACTGGCATAACACAATTAGGCATTAAATAAATGTTGCAGGCAATAGCTCATGATTTAAGTATCTTTTGAAAACCAGAAATATATTGAGAAAAAATCTTAGAAATTAAAATAGAAACAAAAGATTATTGCTTCAAAAAAATATTTCAAGAAAATCTTTGGAACTATGTTTAAGCATTGTATCAACACCTGTCAAAACTCTAAAACTATGCAAATGAATTTTTCAATTCTGTAAGAGTGAAGTTGTGTTATAGTAAACATAGTTATGTAAGACATAGATCAATATAAGACCAGTGCATATGCAGCCCTAAACCGTTTTCTCAAAAATAGACTAAACTTAAAATGCAATTCTATTCTCAATCAGCTACTTAAATTTAATTACATTTTATAAAACAATTAATAGAAGTTGAGTTAACATGGTCACATTGTTCATTCAATTTGTTGATATTTCTAAAGTACTGATACATGTCAATGAAAATAAGCAAATGATATCCCACCCAAAACAAGAAATTCTTTAATCCCTCATCATAGACAAAAGGAATTCTCATCCAATATAGGTAAGCAATGTATCTAACCATGCTAGTCGTAGTGAAATTCAAAGAATTTTTATGAGAAAATTGTAAATATTTGCCCTGCTATATTTCTTAAACCCTAAACATAATGAAGAATGTCTGAATTTTGTACTTTAAATTAGTTGAAGTTTGTTAATTTTTATGAACCAAATCCCCCTCAAAAAATGCATCGTAATACATAAATACATTCTACACAAGTTTCGCTTTGTCTTTAGTGGTTCTTACGAAGTCATCCCTTGTGTATGTGGATTACCCATTTCCTTTCACCTTCTTCGCATTAACTTAGATATACATGAGATGCCACATGTGTTTTACAGCCACACTGAGATCTTATTCAAACATCTACAAGTAAGTGCCATTCCCACCAGTCCAGGAGTGGCTGTATAGTGGTAGTACCACCTAGCTCAGCTTTCATTGGCCGATCTACATATGAATTTTCCAGACTATTGCTAATTTGTTATGTAAAAAGATTTATGACAGCTCAGAAAAGGAACTGACAGGTTTCAATTTATTCAATTGAGTAAAACCTAGAAAAATCATCACCTGGATAACTTATCATTCGGATAAGTCCAATTTTCTTTAGTTACGTTTAGCTTTCATAGAGGGCAATGTAATCAAACCTTTGTTTACTCATGGACTGATGGTTCTCACACCTTTATCCAAAAAAAATTCAAGGACTTTTCAAAACCAAAAAAATATTTTTCAAGGACCTAAAATTTTTTATAACTACCTAAAACAAGGCATACACAAAAATTGTCAATTAAAAAAAAAATGTGAAAAAAAAAAGACAATTTTTTAAAACTACTGATGCTCAAAAAAAGGTAGGTTATCATCAATTTTGGTTATAATTTGGATTATTTTTTTCTCCCAGAACCTGTGATTTTTTTTTGTTCTAAATTGGGCTTCTCGTCTCAATGCTAACTATCAGGCTACTTGCACACATATCGATTTCGGTCATGCGATAAAATATTGTACGATAAATTATTTTGGTGCCACGAAGAAAACTATGGGAGCTTGCACACGGTTTGATCTACACGACACAATCTCCATTTTGCTGTCGTACACTACCTACAACATACGGCTGTCATGGTTTATTTTGTTTGAGAAACAAAACAAATCAAAAGTTTTGACTGGTGTTAGGGCTTTTTTATTCTCTAGTCTAAGTTTCTATCTTTGCAATTGTTAAAGATGGAGTAAAAATTTCAAAGGATTTGAAATCTGCAGAAAATTTTACAACAGAAGGATATCTTAAATGTGTTCTTAAAAAATTTATTTTTCAATTGCAACTTTTATATTTTTGCAATGAGAATTTGGCTTTATTTCTTTGGATGCCAATGACGTGCTGACTGCAAAAGCTATCGTTTCCTAAAAAAGCGGTGCAGTTATCTAGCGGCCATAGATATGTCATGATGCGGCAGGCATAACAAGGCGGCCGTCTTAACGGAGACAAGAGGTGTCAACTTAGACAAACAGAATACTATAGAAAATGGACGATCTAGACATAGCATTATTGGTATATCACTTAGTGTCAAAGCGCAAAACACCGGTTTATTCAGAATGACGCACCTGCTGTGAAGGAAAACTAGTCTGGACAAGTTCCAATGCAAGACAAAATTACACGATTATGTACAAGTTTTTTAAAAATCAAGTACTTTCAAGGACTTTTCACCAAGTTCTGTAATTTTCAAGGGCCCCTAGTTAGAAAAAAAAAATTCAAGGACCGTGGGAACCCTGATGGTGAACACAAATGCTACCCCAGATAATTTGTTTCATTGGAAAGGTATTTAAACATGCAGGGTTTGTACCTGATGGCAAACAAAATTAATACTGGTCATGAAATAAACTGTGTTTTGGCAGCACATCTACTTCAGTGCAAGGGTGACACAAGTCAGTTTTATAAAACGTTAAAAATGATGGAAATATTGGAATGCAAGCCAAATCTTCTTCAGATTTGAGTAAAAGTAATTTCATAGGAAACAAGACAAGAAAAGATTTTTTTTTTAACTACAATCATGCAAAAACTGAAAATTCATTTTAACCCTCTGTATACGGCTGACGGCCGAGATATCGCTGACCTTTCGTTACGGAGCAGACGGCCGAAATCCATTACAGTTTCCTTCCCCCTTTTTCTAAGCAACAAAGGGACCTCCTCGTAAATAACCACTTCACTGATGACAGGGGGATACCAGGGGACTTTTTAACCTCAAGCTATTACGATTCGTGAGAGGTAACTTCCCGAGCGCATTTACGAAGGAAGATTGAATAATCTACGAAAGAAATATACACTGTAAATTAGGGGTTCACAACCTTTTTGGGAGAAGGGCCACTCGCACCGTTGATTGAGACATGGGGAGCCGCAATTGAAGTTACAACACAGACACAATGAAAGTGTTACTACCCAATTATGTACAGCTGTTATTACACTTAATATGTATAGTAAAAAATAATCACTTATTTTTTTTAAGATTAAACTTACAAATGTTTTCACAAAAAATCTAGAAGCTTGTTACAGAGCTAAATGAATGATATTGTGAATAGTTTAAAAAAACGAAGTTAATAATCATTTGCAATGATCAATCATTTAGAATTACTTTTAAGAATGTGTCTCAAGAACATCATATGTACTTCAGCAAATTATTTTAGGTTATAAATTTAATAACAGTAATAGTTTAATGATCAATAAATATGAGTATCAGAAATTTTAATGATATCAGTAAAATTAGAAATAAAAATTACAGCAAATATATTTAATATTACAATTTCTAAACTATAAACAATAATTATGCTACAGCTTGCTGATCATGGGATGGCTGATACTGAGTTTTACTAACTAATTTAGGTATTTTAGGTTCAATACTGCTAGTAGAAACTCTTAAGACTGATTCTAAATGTTTGTTAGCCAATTTGCTTCTTAACTTAAATTCCCTAGGAAGTTTAGTCAAAATTAGTTTGCAGGCCGCAAATTGATGATTCGCGGGCTGCATGTGGCCCACGGGCTGCATGTGGCCCACGGGCTGCTTGTGGCCCACGGGCCGCAGGTTGTGCACCTCTACTGTAAATTGTGTCATTAACTATCAAAAAATATGTCCATCCAAACTTTTTTTAAATCATGGTATTCTTAAAAGTTTAGAAAACAATGTTTTTTGCCCAACAAGGAAATAGTGAATGTTGTATAGTACTGCATCGTAAACGTTAGGTAAATAAAAAAAAATTAGAAAAAAACTTATTCTATGAATGTAATTATTACAACCTCCAGAAATGAAGAAAATTTGTCAATAACCAAACATAAATAACAATGCAAGTATCTCAAATAATGTACATAATTTGAAATATATAATTTACAACGAAAAAGTGGAATTTTTTAAAGGTCGTAAACATATAGAAATGTGTAATTAAATTTATTATTATTAACTTCACCCATTTTTAAGAATTGGAAATCTGAAAAATTTGTATGACCTTATATTATTTCTTTTAAAAAGTGCAAATAAAAATGGAAGCTTTCTAAGTTCGTTAAATATTATGTATGTACTCTTAAAATCCGTAAGTATTTTACAGAACAAAAGCATTTTCATTTTAGTATTTATAAGCACTTATATCAGGCCGAGCATGTATAACTTAGATCGAAAGTTTACTATACAACGCATAAGTTTTCAATTATAAAAACTCCATAAAATTAGTGTAATATTTTCAATCAAATTTTATTTTTCTCATTGCGCTCATTTGGTAAGAACAAATCGCAAAAAAAAAAAATGTTCATTTCCTATCATTTTTGAGATTTTCAAAATAAAAAATAATCTTTTACTGGTAAAAATGGGGGAATTTGCAATACATAATAATATTGTTTGTTCTTAAGAATAAAGAAATTAGAATTTTATTTCCGTTAGCAACTTGGGAAAATAGAATACATGCGGAATGATGAAGCTCAGATAGTTGATGGAGGAGGAAATGGTCAGAGAGGTAACATTTATGCAACCTGATATAAAACATTAGTTTTTCATAGAATTAGAATACCACTCCTCTAGATCGGAAGGTTCCTGGTTCGAATCCGGGTCCGGGCATGTATGTTTGTAAGCGTATGGTGTAAAGGCGGCTGGTGCACCTTAAATATGTTGTGGCCGAAAGTCCTCACGTTCGGTTGGTGTGGAAGTTTGGAGTGCCAGCTTAGGCGTTGCTTCGTCATCTGTCCGTGGTGCAAAATTATGAGGTGTTGTCCTCGAATCTCTCCCTTAAGGGATTGATCCCGGACCGTCGTCAAAAGCCCATTGTGTTGCTCTAGTACGACGTTAATTCCAAATTAAAAATTACAAATACATGCAATTAGATAAATTCTATACAGCCAGAATGTTTATTATATTTAATCAATAATTGCAGTGGATTACCATCTTAATAATGTACATCATAAAATAATATTCTTTCAGCTCTTTTATCTGTGGATAGTTAATTAATGATGAATGCATTATGAAAAATGTATGTCTAGAAATATACTTGGGTTTATTTTAAACTTGTGCTAAAAGTATGATGCATCAATGTATATATATATATATATATATTTTTTAAAGCTAAAATAATTTAATATTACTTTTTAAATTTATTTCATCTATGATTTAGTTTGTCGCATTTTTTGGAATCATTATGCTATATTTATATTGGAAAACAGTGTGTCAAACCAATTTCCACATCACCCAAGGGGTATGGTTTATTGACGCATTACCCTTTTTGCAATAAGCTAGGCGGGTTCCCCAGGAGGCATATTTCCTTTCATTTAATTATGCATTGGACAGTGAATGAGGGAAGAATATATTTATTCTTGGAAGCAGGTCTTGCAAAGGCATACTGAACACGCACATTTCACACTCCCACGAACTCTCTACTCTCCGATTGGTAAGAGTTTTAATTCCGTTTTCGTGACATTTTACACAAGTTCTTTTCCTACCATCTATTTTTCTTCTTTAGTGGCTATGTGGAGAGGTGGATGGACTCAAAATACTCTGCCTCTTTTTATTTGAATATTTTTTCTCGATATCTGAAATTACCTCGAGCTTGAAGTCATAGAGAGACTTGCATTTCTTAGGGGCAGGCATGTTTGTTAAAAGCTGTATAATATAGGCGTTGTTCACTGCTGTGTCCAGAAGAAAGGAGAACAAGTATTTCCACCATTTTGAGGATTTTCTAGCATTTGAATAATACTTTCTCCTTTGGTCAGTCAAATCAACTCCACACATGTACTTGTTATATTTGATAACAGGCCGACCAACCTGTCTAGTGGTTAAGGTGTTGGCCTCTGGATCGGAAGGTTCCTGGTTCGAATCCGGGGGCAGGGCATGGATGTAATTGTGCTGTCCTTAGTTAGGGGTAGTGATGGTCGCCCATTGGGTGCCCCTTCACAAATGACCATCGCTTCCCGGCCTTGCAGTGGCCCATAATTAACAATCGAGTGCCCGCCGTAATTTAAAATATATATATATTTGATAACAGAGAGGGGACTGACATGTTTTTGTTATAGATCCTTATCTTCTTTGTACATTCCCTGCTTCATTTTTATTGCCAGTTGACAGCATGAATAAGTTTTTTTTATCCTTCCATGCTGAACATAGTAAATTAGGTTGATTCATGCATTGATAAGTCTTAATAATATTTTCCTCTGTTAGTTTGACAGTTTTAATATTAGGTGGTAAATGCTTTAGGTTTGTGTTTACAGTACCACAACTGTGTTGCCTCATTTTCCACAATTCCAGCATGAGTAGAACACTTGTAAAAAATCGATCGAAACAAATTTCATGCCCCTTTTTTTCTAAAGATTTGGCTAAATGACACATCAAAACCAACTCTGTTTCCAAATTTCTGAATACTACTTCTCTTTCCAGCATATAGTTCAAAATTTTGAACATACCCAGAATGTGAAAAGCAAAGAAGCCACATTTTTAAACCTCGTTTAGTAGGCTTTATTGGCATATACTGCACCATTCCAACTCTGCTCTTGAATTTGATCATTACCTCATCAACACAAACTTCTTTAAACGAGTTAAAATGTCTGGTGCAATTTTTTTTCAGTAAGGAAAAAAGTGGGTCAACTTTCTGCACATAAGAATAGTCCGGATGATCTCGTGTTACTTCCAACTCTCTGTCTGAGACATGAAAATAATGTAAAATTTTTTTAAATCTATCTTGAGGCATAAGTTTTTTTATCATAGCATTTCCCAAAATAGGATTTGGGGACCAATAATCTGTTAGCCTTGGTAAATGAGCTATACTCATTACAAATAACACAAAAAAGAATGTCCAAATTTCAATAAAGCTGGAAATTGGTTGCCACTGAGCATCTTCTGATCCTCTGACTTGAGCACAACGAGCAGCGTACTTATTTGTGTTCTCCTGAACACTTTTATTTAATTGATAAGGAATCAACAATTTCAAGTAATCCAGTGTAGAAGAACCAGTAGGCAAATTATGCATGGGTCCTGAGGCATACGGAAACAATGATGAATTTTGAATTTGTTCATTGTCTGTGTTTTCAGTCCAGTCGATAAAATTAAGTGATGAATCATCACCATATTCTTTACCATCATAATCATCATCTCTCCTATTACTCACGTCGCAAATACTGATTTCTAAATCAGTCATTGTTTGATTTGCAGTATTTGGCCATCCACCGTCATCAGAATCTACAAAATCGGGTTCATCAGTTTCTTGAAACAGAATTTCATTAATTTCTACTTGCGTTAAGGATTGTGGACGAGGCATTTTAAGTTGGGTTTATAAATCAAAAGAAAGAGTCTTGAAAAATACTTTTTTTTTTTAAAGATGGAAATAAATTCACAAGAGTAGAAAGAGCCTGAAATAAGGGAGAAGGGGTAAAGCTTGTCTGATTGATGTGGGCAAACTAAGTAAAATGCTGAATGCAGCTATGGGTAAGCAATTGTTATTTTTTTGTCGCTTTTTCATACAAAGGATCAGTGCTTGAAGGTACAAGAGAGGAATGTTCAAAGAAAAATTTTCACTTTCTGCAACTCTTATAAAGATTTCCCACGGTATAAACAACGCCAAGGATAACTCCAGAATCCTTTGAGTTCAAGTGACCATGTCTTAGTTGTTGCCGCCTTTTCAGTGACACGTGTAAATAATTGCGCCTTACAGGCATACCCCGACACAACAAAAGAGATCCCCAACACTACATGATAAGAATTGACACACGCCTCCTGGGGGAAGGCACTACGTCGGCCGGTTCGGCTGTCATCCCGTAACCAAGTGGGAAAACGATATTTCGACCTTCCGTATGTAGAGGGTTAAGTTATAAGTACATCAATCTTGCATCAAGGATATTATGTATCCTCAACAGGTTACATGAATTGCAGCATACAACATGTATCCTTGGGCATGAAAAGGCTCACAGCAGTAAACTAGTTTTTTTCATAAAAGTTGAGGTCATCTTCACATTGCAAAAGGCTGTGAAAAAAATTATTCAAATTGGATATGTACAATTTTAATTAATTTATTATTGCTATATTTAAACGTGTTTGACATGTGACATGCAAATCACAGTGGAAGCTCTAGATAGTATGTTATATATTAATATACAAAAAGTTTAATATTTATGATAAATATTAATATATATAAGACAGTTAAGGAAATGAAGCAGGACTAATTTTTAAAGTTAAATAACAAATCATTCTTGGACATTGTGTTTATTTAATTTGAATTCAATATCATTAGATAAATCCCCAACACTTAAAATTCTATTTAAAACATTTTATTAAAAAGGACCCCCCAAACATAAAGGAAAAGAATGCAGTTGTTTTATCTGTCTGAGGTTATTTATTAGAAAGGTTACAAGGTTCAAGGGATCAGGAACTTTTTGAGACTAAATACTTTTATAACTGGGGCTCAGCCCTCCCCAACAATGAGATAATACAAATATATTGATCTGTACAGTGAAGTCCCAGATCCAGACGTTTTGCTAACCAGCGTTTTTTTTTTTTCTTCTCTGTTTCCACCTCTCCATCCTTCTGACAATTTTTAAAGAACAAGGCGTTCAACCAGGATCAAATTGATGAAACAACACAAAATAACGTGTTCAGAGAAATACCACATGGAAAAATTACATTTGCAAGTTAAATTTGTTGCATTGTATTAAAAAGGATTTTCTTCCCTTTTTTTTTAAATTATTCCTATTTATATATCTGTTATTTTAGTACTTCAAAGGCTGAGCCGACCAATAGGTATAGTGGTTAAGGTGTTTGCCTCTAGATTGGAAGGTTCCTGGTTCAAATCCGGGTTAGGGTATGAATGTTGTAAGCGTATGGTGTAGAGGCGGCTAGTACACCTTAAATCTGTTGTGGCCAAAAGTCCTCACGTTGGGTTCGTGTGGTAGTTTGGAGAATGAGGTGCCAGCTCAGATGTTGTCTCGTCATCTGACTGTGGTTCAACATTACGTGGCGATACACCCAATGGCTTAGACTGGGGCGGTGGTAACTAGTTGAATTTCAAAGGTGGTCAGGTCCGTAAATAACACACAAACAAATTGATGTGCAAAGGGGTTAGATTAGGGGTTTTTGACAACAAAAAAAACTGCACATGATACGAAATGGCCGAGGTTATTCCACTCCTGAGGATTTTGGACTTATTAATGTGTTAACAAAATAAAGAATTTTAAAACATTTACATGAAGCACATAATTTTTCGAATTTGGAACACATTGCATCCCAACCAATACAATTATCTTTAATGTCCTCAAAGGAGACCAGTAAATGTCAGTTTTAAAAATGATCAATCTGGGGTGTTACGAATAGAATCGAACTTTTTAACTGATTTGTATTGTCCCATAGTTTCTCAGGTTATTTTATTTTCATGATTAAACAAAAAAAAAATTATTTAAAATCACTAATTTTTTAAATAAAAATCACTTTTAGCAAATACTAACTAAACTGTATCATTTACAAAAATAGGTTGATGTTTAAGAAACTAAGATAGAATACTTACACGCTACAGATGATTTCGTAATCAAGCAAGTAATTGATACATCAGTAAACGTTTCACATTAAAAGAAAATAATTAGATGTACTATTGGTTTAAAAATAGTTTTTATAAGCTGTTATTCTAATTTGCTCTCAGATGGGAAATAAGGTGAAGCTACAAAGTATATCTTTATACTCTGCATTTTGTTATTGGATTCGTCTACTGAAGTATGGTATGTCTGACATGGTGAAACTACACTGCTACTAGTATTCATAAATTAAGGATAAAAATACAAAAATTAGATACTTATAAAAAAAAAATTGCACAAAATTAGGATATATGACATTTAACAACTATGCTGCATTAGAATACAATGTGTAAATTTGTGGTGCAGCCTTTCTTGGGAATTTTAAAAAATCGATAACCATTTTGTGGAAATGAGTTTGTGATATCATTGTCCAAAGAATTGCAATGAAATGTCATTGTTCTACAGGGGATAGGTCAGAGAAGTGTGGCTAGATGGCTGAATCCAAGCTATTAAAATACATTTCTTCAGATTCAGTAACTAGAAAGTAGAGCCTCAGAAAAAAAAATTAACCACCTTTCTATTCAAGCAGTTTTAACAGTACACACACACACACACACACACACAAAATAATTAAAAAATTCTAAAAATTAAAATTCACAAAAATTGCATAATAGACTATCTTTATATAATATTGAACATCGACTTCATAGTTTACAATCGAAACCCCCTATTTTGACACAATTTCGAATCCATCAAAATTTAACTTCACATACCAAATGTCATGTTATTAAGTCTCATTGTTTCAAAGTTATGAGTACAGAAGGACTGGAGCTCTTAATGTTAAATAATTTTCTTAGAATTTTATGGATATCTTCCTAAATAATGTATATCGCTGATATTCTGTACCATGTTACTGTTAAACAACCCAAACAAAATCCACTTAATATTTTATTTTAAAAATAGTTTTTAGTATAAATAATTATTAAATTAATGTTCGAAAAAATTAGGAATGGAAACCTTATTATATTTTGATAGAAATAGATTCAAAAAAACTTCTAATATGGGCATGCAAAATCTCAGCTCATTCCGATGATTAGTTTATGCGCTACATTAAATTTTCCTGATTATTGCAATTTTGGTGACAACGAAAAAAACGCAGTTTAATAAACCACGGATAATTTCTCGTATCATTAGAACTTACTTATAACTACAAGCAATTTTCTATTTCAAGATGATCCCTGAAATTTGCAAATTTTAAGATTTAATATCTTACGATATAAAGGTAGTAAAGTCATGAAATTTCATATTTAGACTAATTTAACAATACAGAATATGATTATGGAATCAGAGCATGGTGTTTCCAATAGAAATTTTGTTGTTTGTACAAATTTGGTTATAAACATCCCCTTATGCAATTTTTTTGGATTTGAATTTTGGAATGATATTTTTGAATTTGCTTTAGTATGAATAGTGCTCGAAATAATGGAAGTGGTTCATTTTTTTTCCAGCGACTGTACATCTAAGGAAGGCTTAGAGCTATAACTGCTGTTAATGACCAATAGTTGCAGATAACTGCACAAAGGTAAAGGACCTCTACACCAACACAGTTCAGATCTGCTCTTGCTGCCAATACTGTAAGGCTGATATCAGCTTCAACTGTTCAGAGAAGGATTCATGAAACCGATCTGTATGCTAGATAACCCATAATTTATGTACCCATAACCTCACAGTACTGGAGAGAATGGTTCAGTTGGCCAAGCACGAGTGTCAGCCAGTGCAGGTCTGCACTCTTCACTGACAGATACAGATTAGAGTGATTTCAGATGTGTTTACATCTTAAGAGAATTGGAACACACGATCAACCCAACATCCAAAATAGAGATTATGGCGAAGGCAATGTTTGGCGTTCCGTCTTTCAGTGGACAAACAGACCTCTATGAGCACAAATATGTGGAGACAATGTCCTAAATTCAATTATTCACTCATCCTGAAGAATTCAGTCCATCCAATTATGAAGACTGTAATGCTTGTTCAGAGCTCATCAAGTGGAACGGTCAAACCAAACTACCTCTTTGAAAGGAATTCAGAAGACACATGTGTGGACTCACAGTGATGGACAAACCTATTGCACAAACTTTAAAGAGCAAGAAAAAAGAAATTTCATTTGTCAAACCAAGATCTGTGAAATGACAGGAGAATATTTAGATTCGAATTCAGAATTTCGAGCACAACCTACAAAGAGGGATATTAGTATAACTAACTGGTGGATTGCAGGTTATAGATATCAGTTGTGAGTTAAATGAAATCATTGTGAACTTTATACTACCACGTGGACTGGCTGCTGGATATAGATTTACAGCTACAAGATAACAGCACCACCATTAGTGCTCACTTCCAACTCGCAATGTTTTAAAGATTGTGAGTGCCCTAGTTCTTTTTGGTTTAACAGGAAGACATCACTAGATATCAAAAGATACTGATGCACTTGAACAAATTTTTAGTTCATTGAAATGTAAATTTCAGTTCTAAGCAGAGTACACAGAATTGGTATGCTGTGGAACCTGTAATATACTTTGACAAATGTACATATATTTTTGAGGCTTTAATAAGTTTTGAAAGCGGTGTCTGTTACTTATCTTTATTAAGAATTTAAAATGCTGTGACAAATGACTAGATTTTGATTCCATGAGACCAATATACAAGTATGTGGTAACGGTAACTGGATTAACGTATGGCAAAATTTTCAATTGTTTATAAAACCTGTTAAATTCAAAAGTGTAAATTCTCCTTTTCAGAGAATGAACTGTATAGAACCGATCAACAGTCAAAATATCAAACAATTTTTAATAAATATTTCTTATTTTGCAAAAAACAATTAAGAAGGTTACAGCAAGATAACTTGGACACATATTTCCAAACGGAGGATATTATTTTAATCAGAAACATATTATCTTTCAAATGAAAGAAACTGCAACAAAATATCTTGAACTGTTTCACAAATAAAGCGTTTTAAAAATTTGCCGTAAATCGCAAGTGAGAAATGGCGCCCGAGGCCCCATCTTTGGCGGCCTGTATATCGTGCCAATAATTTTTTGAACCAAACAAAATAATACAGGAAACATACTTTTTTCTGAATTATAACATGTTAAATTTAAAAACATCCGAGACTATGAAGGTTAACCCCCTGCCTGAATTGATATGGACTATACGTCCTCTATTTGAATGAGGAAGTTTGGAAGAAGCTTAAGATGATTGCAGATGACCACTAGTTCAAGAAAACTCCAAAATATATTATACAGAAAGAAAACTGGTCTGGAAAATGCACATCACTCATAATATGTTACAAATACATGAGATAATAAACAAAAAAAATGCAAAATTTTACTTTTCTTTTTCCGCTTTGGCCGATTTGCTGGGCCCCACAAAATGTATGTTCCAGCAATTGCAACAGCAGCAACACTTATATACCACCAAAAACTCATTGCTAATGTAAAAATATGGAAATAATGCTTTCTTAAAGATAATCCCTCCAGCTCTCAAGTATTCTTGTTTACATCTGCAGGAAAACGTGACAAGTAACTATGGTCACAGTGAAAACAGGAACCGATACTGCTCTCAGTATATATTCTCTATGTTCCCTACAGTCTGGAAGAAAATCCCTAACACCAAATGTTCCCTAGTCAAGTATACTTGGCGAGACAAAACAAATTCTTCATTTTCAATTTTATACATACAAAGGTTCATCCACGGTGGAGATATAATGTATTTTTATATTAGAAGTCTATGGGTTCACCGTGTGGATTTTTCTTTTGTTGGATTTGGCGCTATAGACATTGTATATATTGGTATATTGATAGCTAAGCTCGCTACAAACTCCATCTTGATTTGGCGACAAACACGTTTCGGATACTACTCTTTTACTCAAGAACATCACATAGACAAAACTCCTTTGTTCTGTTCTTTTGCTCGATTCTTAGACGGTTTCCAGAGAAAGTACGGATCAGAAAATTACACAATTGACATGGTTTGTTCCAAATTGTACAGAGAACAAGACGAATATGATTTTTTCCGATGTGGTTATTAGTTTAGGGTTTATTAAGTGTCAAAGTTGAAAGAGCGAAATTTCTAACGTGAGTGAGCACAAAAACGTAAAAATTTTCAATCTGTAGCCGTGATTTTTTTATTTAGAGACATCTAAATGTGAATTTTTGCACGACACATAAGGTTTTTTTAGAAATTCAAATTTGGTTGCTGATAGTATATATATTTTTTATTTAATTAGGGGGTTCCGCTCCCCTATTCGCTTACGGTCTCCAACACCCGTTGATTGCAACACAATCCCATTTGGTTAGCTTCGCAAACCAACACTCCTGTCGCAAGTGCTTTCGCTTTTTTGTTCTTTAACACTTAATGCACCCTAAACTAATAACCGCATCAGTAAAACAACTGACTGTTACGCTTTTTCTTTTTGATGGTAGCGTCTGCTCTTTTCGTTCGAATGTCTTTTTTTTTTCTGTTTAGTTTCTTCATTCCCGACTTCCTCAAATTTAGGACCAAGGTGAAATGAGTTTTTCTTCTGAATTCTCGTTTTGTCTGTCTTAGGCCCGGTGCACACATCCGGTGTTTCAACGTGCGACGCCGCTACGGCAACGCAAGTGCGGTCTTGGATACATTAGATCCAATGGAGTATTACACACATGCCTCCGGCGCCGCTGCGGCGACCCACGCTCAACTTGCGTATAATTTGTACCGCAGTTCCCCACGGCGCCGTAGCTCGCCACATGCGCTTCTCCGGTCTCAAGTACCTTGTTTTCATAAATAAATGGAATATAAATCTTGTTCACTGTACAATTTTGAATAAACCATGTTTATCTCGTAATATTCTGATCTGTACTCAATCGGCAAACCGTCTTAAGAATCGAGCGAAAAAACAAGCATGACGTCACAGCGAGTTTCAAGGGCATCTGGCAAACTCGTTAGTCAGAAAATGTAACCTTAATTTCCGTGAATAAGAATGAACACAAAAACACTCCGTAATCTTAAAAATACGAAATTTGTATGATCAACTTTGATAGCATCGAATTTATTTATCAACCGATTAATAATTGTACCGTAAGAAAGAGTACATTCTAAGGTATGCTGCGATGTTTTCGAATTTAAAAACAAGTAGTAATAAGATAAATATGACAGTTTTAACAAAAAAAAATCGAAAATGTCCCGATTTTTCGCGAATTTCAAAAAAATATTATCAGGAACCAAATTGAAATTTCTGAAAAAACTGGACAAGCTGCAAAAATTTATGATGAGAGGAACTCTTTAAAATTAAACCTACGGCGGATGACTCAAAATTTGTATGTGTTTTGCTCACTCGCGGAAGAAATTTCGCTTTTTCAACTTTGACACTTAATAAACCCTCAACTAATAGCCGCATCGGAAAATTATGTTAATTTCGTATTTTTCTGATCCGTACTTTCTCGGAAAACCGTTTAAGAATCGAGCTAAGCAACACAGTTTTCAATCCTGCGATAGCGGCGGTAACTTTTTTTAATATAGAGATTCGGGAAAAAACAGGACATTTTTGCTATTTTTTTGTTAAAACTGTCATATCTATATCTTATTACTATTAGTTTTTAAATTTGAAAACATCGCAGGAAACCTTAAAATATACTCTTTCGTACGGTAGAATTATTTTTTCAAATTGATTAATAAATAAATACGATGCGATCATAATTGGTCATACAAATTTCGGAATATTGGGATATTTTCGTTACTTTATGTTAAAACTGTCATATCATAGCTTAATACTATTATTTTTTTAAATTTGAAAATATCATGTGAAAGCTTAGAATGCACTCTTTCTTACGGTAAAATTATTTTTGAAATTGGTTGATTAATAAGATTGAAAACTCGCTTTTATATTTTGCTCGATTCTTAGACAGTTTTCCGAGAAAGTACGGATCAGAAAATTACTAAATTAACATGGTTTGTTCAAAATTGTACAGGGAACACGAAAAGGGAAATTTTTTTTCCGATACGGCTATTAGTTTAGGATTTATTAGGTGTCTAAGTGAAAAAGCGAAATTTCAAACGCGAGTGAGCAAAAGACGAACAAATTTTCAGTCTTCAGTCGTGATTTTTTAGAGTGTTTCTAAACGTGTATTTTTGCAGCTCGTCGAGCTAGTTTAGAAATTTCAATTTGGTTTCCTGGTAATATTTTTTTGAAATTCGGGAAATACCGGTACATTTTCGTCATTTTTTTGGTAAACTGTCATATCTATAGCTTAATACTATAAGTTTTTAAATTTAAAAACATCGCACTAAACCTCAGAAGTACTCTTTCTTACGGCACAATTATTTTTGAAATTGGTTAATAAATAAATTCGATGCAATCAAAAGTTGGTCATACAAATTTTGGAATTTTGAGAAATTTTCGTCAATTTTTATTAATTGTCATCCATAGCTTATACTATTATTTTTTTAAATTTGAAAACATCACTGAAAACCTTAGAATGTATTCTTTCGTATGGAACAACTATTTTGGAAATTGGTTAATAAATAAATTTTCGATGCGGTTTTAAGTTAGTCATATAAAAATTTCGGGACTTTAAGATCGTAAGTTCCGATACACTAAACTAAAACTGTCGTATGTTAAAAATTTCGTATTTTTTAGATCGTGGAACAATAGCGTTCATTCTTCTTCATGGAAATGAAGGTTAGATTTTCTGATTAACGGGTTTGCCAGACATAAAATTTATCGTTGCAACAATTACCACAGAAACGATTTTTTTATTTGGCAATTAAAAAGGATCGCTTTTTTTCTCTCCATTCTCTGACGGTTTACAGAGGAAGTACAGATAAGAAAATTACGGTATTAACACGGTTTATTTAAAATTGTACAGGGAACAAGATATAGAAGGTTTTTACTTATACGGCTATTTGTTTAGAGTGCATTAAGTGTTAATGGGAAAAAAAGGGAAATCACTTGCGAAAGTAGTCTTGGTTTGCGAAGCAAACCAAATGGGATTGCGTAGGAATCCCCGGGGGTTGGCGAGCGTTAACGAATAGGGGGCGAAGTCCTCGCTGTGACATCATGGACCGGAAAGTCAAATCATGATTATACCAATTATTAAGATAGTTTCGCAGTCGCAACACACAGGAGATTGACTCTGCGAAAGGAATGTCGGTTTGCGAATTAAACCAAATTGGATCTGTGAAAAGAGTGTTTGCTTGCGTAGCAATCCCCGGGATTGTGGAGCAGGGGGGGGGGAGCCCCCTAGTATACTAAATTGTGCAATTGCGATCTGGTGAGTCGGGTTATTTTGACGGCTTTACCTATCTTCACTGTTCGGTCCTCGATAAAATAATAATTTTATAAAAACAGTAGTAAAACGCTATAAATGTGCGTTGAAGCTGTAAATTTGAAAAATTCTCTGTTTGTGTTTGAGATTGGACATTCAGGTCGCATACCTTTTTCAAACATGAACTTAGCGCACTTTGGAACTTAAATATCTAGTTTTTTCAATATACATTTGTTGCGTGCTTGATAGATCACATATTATAGATATTATTTGATAGATCACATATCACATCTCCATCTCTCGATCTTTCTTCCTGTTGACGTTTCTATGACTCTTCTGGTGTTTATTATGCACATTAGGACATTTTGAAAATTTCGCGAATTTCCACATTTTGAAGTTCAATATCTAAACAAGTATTAAATATTTAGGTTTTATTTCTATTATTATTTATAAAGCTCAAAGATGCGAAACAAATAACACTTCAAGCGTCGTGCTCCCACTAAAGAGACCAGAGCTAATTCCTGTGAGCGGAAGTGCCCTTTTTCGTCACTGCGGTTGCATCGGCTCTGCGATTGCATCAGCCGATGATGTCAGCACAAGATCGATGAGCATTTATAACATTGTTTGTTTAATGCTCTTTTGAACGCAATATCGTTCATTTATGTATGATTTAAACCTTTTAAATTGTTAAATTTTTTGCACTTGCGCTTTTTTTTGACATTTACAAATTAAGCGAGGTACCCTGGTTTCGAAAGGTAAGACATTTTCTACGTCAAAAATTTAAACGAAAGTCTTTCAACTAATATTATCAAAAGATCTAATATTCCCAAAGATCAAAATCTAAAATTCGAATACCAGATGATGGGTTTATTCGAATGATCTGATTCATGAACGAATCGAATTTGTTGGCTTTTAATGACGATCGAACCATATTTTAACATTTAATCAAAAGCTTTGGTGTCCATTGTTTTTCTCATAACCTCTTCAACTACTTTCCAATGAGAAAACAAACGCTATACCTGAAAATGTGGTACCTTTACAATAGAAACTAGTAACCGTTTAGATTACCACTTGTAAAAAGATAAAAAAAGAAAGTAGAAGCCTATGGAATCAATTCCGTTTGAAGGGAGGGAACTGAACTATAGTTTACTTTAAAAATTCGATTCAATTGAACAAATCACTCAATCACTCATATTCGTTCCCATCATTTTATTGTAAAAAATTATGCGTTCTTTTATACGCTTAAACATTTTCATTTCGCGGCGTTTCTCTTCGATCAGCGGTGGACTGTCATTTCCCCCGCTTGTTTGGAGTATTTCTCTCTTTCTCTCTCTCTCTCGTAACATCATGAAAAAAATAACCCTTTCATACTAATTTTATTGCTTTCATCCAACACTTTCAATCACAATTTATCCTACGAAGGCAAAGTACTTTTAGTTGTTTAGAATTATCAAAATAAACAAACCATACATTGAAAATAAAAATGAAAAATGCGACTAAACTTTAAAAAAGGAAATCATTCAAAATAATTTGATGTGCATTTAAATGTTTGTCCTTTAATAAGTTAAATTATTTATTTAAAACTTTAAAGCATTGAAAAAAATACAAATAATTTCATTACTCACATTATTCTTTTCCGCATTCGCGAAAAAAAAAACGAACCACCTCCTTTATTTTGAGCACTATTCACACGAAAGTAAATTCAAAGGTATCATTCAATTGGGAATAACATTCTCTGCAAATTCAAATTTAAAAAATTGCATAAAGGTAAGTTTTTATATCAAATTCTGCAGAAACAACGAAATTTTTAATAAAAACACCATATTTTGATGCCATAAACAGATTCAGCATCGTTAAATTAGTCTTAGTATGAAATTTCATGAATTTACTACCTCTATATCCTGAGATATTCCATCCTAAAATTAGTGTCAATTTCAGGGATCATTTCGGCATATAAAGTCGCTATATGTAGATCGAGATTAATTGAAGTTATAGCTACCCGTATTTCATATTTGGACGCTATTTCAAACGTTATTTTTCAGAGAATTATTATATTTATTACGCAAGAGCAAACGATTTGAGAAATACATTATATTTTCTATGCAAGTACAAACGATCAGAGAATTATTATTTCGAGGTGGTCAAACGTTTTTTAAACTTTTGGTCGCCCCCTAAAATCGCAACAATGAGGAAAATTTAATGTAGCTCAAAAATTAAGTATCGGAATAAGCTGAAATTTTGCAAGACTTGTGCTAGAATTCTTTCAAACCGATTCCCATCAAATACAAGATTACAATTCATAGCTTTTTCAAATATTAATTTAATGATTATTATTGCAGACTAAAAACTATTTTTGAAACCCCGATTTAACGTAACCGGCATAAAACGTCATTTTTCATTGGTCCTAAATAATTTCCTATGCTCTTTCAATGTTAACAGTCCGTATTTAACGTTATCACTTCGAAATATTTTCCGCTTTTAACGTTTTTCCAGAGGGGAGACTCTTAAAGAGATTTTCCGAAAATAGTCAGATTCTAGCATGCCAGCACTGCGTTCCCGTGACAGTTCTTTTTCGTGTACTTACTGATACTGAAAACATTAAAAATAAAAACAATTTTAAGAATGAGTCCCACTTCCTCCCGACATAAGACGGGCATCGCAAATTCACATAAAATTTTGTCTACCCGAGGTATCGATCGGGTGTAAAACTTTCCGCAAATTTCAAATCCGTTGAAATTTCACTCTATCTTTAACAATCGCGAAGATAGAAAACCTAAAATAATCATTTTTGTGATCGTAATGAATATCTTCGTCAAATGCAAGCTAGATATACTAAAAAACTTCTATATCTCTTATCTGTGGGGAATGATTTTAATTATTTAGCTAGTAGAAGCAAAACGCAAACCAAAACAAATTTCTTTAAATAATAAACTATTGTAAAGGTAATGGTAATTTTAGTTAACGTCGTACTAGAGCAACACAACGGGCTATCTATTGTAAAGGAAAAAATAAAAGGCATGAAACTTAAATTATTCTTTATTTCATACGTTGTTTTTCTCCTACCCCGATTTAACGTTTTCCGCATATAAGACGTTATTTCTTTCCGGTCCCTTGAAATACGTTAAATCGGGGTTTCACTGTATTAGAAGGATTTTGTTTGGGTGGTTTAACAGTAACATGGTACAAAATATCAGCGCTATAGAAGTATGTATTATTTAGGAAGATATTCATAAATGTCTAAGAAACTGATTTAACATTAGAAGATCCAATCTTTCTGTACTAATAACTTCGACATGGTGAGACCTAATGACATGAAATTTGGTATCTGAATTTACAGTGATATAGATTCGAAATAAAGATATACTCGTACATACACAGTCAAGTCACATTTGACCACCTGTCAAAAGCCAGAATAACCTCCTTTCGCAGAGCGGACCGCTGCGAGACGTGCAGGAAGAGAGTCAATTAGGTTTCTGATGATGAGTGCACCCAGTGAATGCCAGGAAAACATTCCCCAAACCATAATGCTCCCTCCTCCAGCCTGGATCCTTCCGGCAATTGTTGCAGGGTGTTTGCTTTCAGGCGTTTCACGTCGTATACGCCAACGTCCATCTGTTCGATGGAGCATAAAACGTGATTCATCGGAAAAAGCCACCTGTCGCCACTCTGTGGACATCCAGTTGCGGTACTGACGTGCAAATTCCAGCCGTCGCCGATGAACAGCAGTCAGCATAGGTGCATTAACCAGGCGTCTGCTGCGGAGGCCCATGCGCAGCAACGTTCGCTGAACCGTTGTTGAGGATACACTCTTGGTAGCCCCTTGGTTCATCTGGGCGGTCAGTTGCTCAACAGTTGCGCGTCTATTCGACCGAACGCATCTCCGTATAGCCTTCGTTCGCCTCTATCATCTATAGCCCGTGGTGCACCACATGTGCCACGTCGCTGATTTTGGATAGTGCCATTTTGCCATGCACGGTATACTTTTACCACGGCGGGACACGAACAGTTCACAAAATTATCCGTTTCCGAATTGCTTCCACCCTTGGCCCGAAAGCCAATAATCATGCCCTTTTGGACGTCGGATAAATCGCTACGTTTCTGCATTACGCCAACGATTGAAATGCTTTGCGATGCCCTAGGATATCCTTTATATACACTCCACTGCAATGTGCTGCCACCTGCCTTTTGTGATTGGTTATTTCACATTGACGTCGAAAGTAGGTGGTAGTCACATTAATGTGACTGGACTGTGTATATTGATTTAGATAGATTCGAAATTGTGTGTCGAAATAGGGATTATATTTCGATTGAAAATTATGAAGTTGGTGCACAATTTAATATTAAAACAGCCCCATATGCATATTTTAGGCCGAATTTTTTAGAAGACGCTAGGGTTCCTGTCATACGTCATCTTTGAATTTTCTCTACTTATAAAATTGCTTGAATGAAGAGAGGTGGTTCGGGGCTTTTTTTCCGTGACTGTACATACGGATTTATCACAATTGGTACAACTATTCACCGTTTTGTTTGCCTTGCATAAATTTATTTGGCACAGGTGGGAGGATTCCACAATCGAACGGAATTTTTAAGCACTTCTCAATGTAGAATACAATCTGAACATCTCAACTAAAAAGGCTCAAGCTCTTGAAAAACTACATAATTCTTTGTAGGTTTGGACAGAGCTAAACGATTGTCGGCGAATGAATTAGCATAGCCATATCGTAAACGGGAATAATCCCTTATCCAAGCACGTATACCTGGCCTTAGGTTCTAATCCCGATCGCCCCGATCTGCTTCGAAACTACAGCGTTGAAAAACAAATGTGAACACTAGATCTATTTCAAGCAAAATGGAGTCCGCTTTCTAATAAATTTTTTGCTGGAAAAAGATCTTTCCAATACACACACAAAAATGCCAACATGTTTCGAGCACGTGTTTCTGTTTTGACACTATTTCACTCTCCTTTTATTGAAATATGCAATAACTACTGACGCACCATACTTTTCTCACACCTGACTGTCCCCAAGCAGAAGTACAGTGTGAAGACTTTCACTCTATCTTCTCACACCTATCGGAATGCCGAATATATTCTGCTGTTACAACGACTTTGAGTAGAACAGGTGGTGTTCGTCCAAAAGATATCTGATTGGCTCTTGACTCTTACCATTAGATTCTTTTTGAACTGTTGACGAACGACGTTTACAGATACGAGACAGAGCAGGAGAGACGATAAATACAGCTGGAGGCAGAGGGTGACACTGGTGACTACGCTGGAATTTGAGAATACTGATATGCATTTGTGTACTGTAATTAATGGTATGATGTAAATACTGTACATATTCTCAAGTTCTTCATATAATAAGAACTTAAAATCTTAGCTGTTAGTTGTCCTCTCCTTGTGAACGATTCGTACTGTTTTCATGCTACCCTTTGGGGCGACGACACTACAACAGCCAATATCTAATCTCTACTATTATAAAAGGAAGTGTTTGTTTGTTTTATGTTATCAAAGTCCTGACGAATCTGTGGCAGTTACAGTAATGGGATTTGACACACAAGTAGTCTACATTTTTTTACATTTTTGGGTCGCGGTGTATTTTAAAATTTAATCTAGAACATTTTAAAATGAATTTAATGGATTATAAATATTATTGTTTAATTTGGAATGGCAACAGCATAAAAGATGGCAGTTTCTAAAATTATTTTTTCCGTGCTTCCGTTTAATTTTGCAGAGGAACAATTCTGTGGACTTTTTTTTTTTGTTAATGTTTAGATGGTGGCAAAATGTTGTAAGTCTTTTTTCAGTTTATAAGAAAAAAAAAGGTAGGAAAATTGTAATAAATCAAAAACCACAGAACTACATGTTGAATCTTGAATCTTAAAACTGCTGTCACGAAAAATTAAAAAAGTGACAAAAACATTTTGCCATTTGAGCGCAGAATTTGTCAGAGACTAAAAAAAAATAATAATAAAAATTTGTAACTGGAGTTTTGTAGTTCTTTTTCTATCTACTAGAGCAGTGCTCCCCAACCTTTTAACAGCCGGGGACCGAATCAACTTTTGACAATTTTAACGCGGCCCGCTGAAGGGGGAACGTTGATTGTTTATATTTTAGATTGTTTTGATTTAATAATTTTAATTTAATTGTATTTAAACATGTCTTCAAAATAAAATACAGTTATACCAAAAAATGAATACAAAGTGATTTAACATTTTAACTCACTAGAACGCTAAATCAATGAGAACCCTGAGCTTGTTTCTTTGCAACGAGACTGTTTCATCTGGGAGTAATAGGAGACAATTTCACCCGAAGTGTGTTGTTGCCTATGTCCAGTTTATTCCGTTGTTTTGTTTGGGTTGCTGTCACAGCAGAAAACCCAGCTTCACTCAGATAGGTTGTCGAAAATGGCAATAGGGATTTAAGTGCTGTGGTGGCAATCTCAGTGTATTCCGCCATGACTTTAATCCAGAACACCGGCAGAGTTGTTATCTCGAACGTAGTTTTAAGGTCCCCTTCATTTGCAATCTCCAGTAGTTGATCTTCTTTTAGCACAGACATGCTAGATTCGCCTGATTTGTAGACAAATGGGTCTCGGATCCATTCCTTTCTAGTTTGTGGGTCTTTTATGGTTGGGAAGTAGCGCTCGAACTCTTTTAAAAGCAAATACAGGTGATCGTACACCAACTGGGAGAATGAATGTTTAGGCTCAGTCTCGCCTAAAATCACCACTAATGTCTGAAACATGTCCAAAATGCCTCTGTTCACGCACCGTCCCCACAACTTCAGTTTGGCTTTAAATGCAGCTACTTTGTCTGCCAACTTGAAAACAGTTGTCACATTTGTCAAAATTGGAAAATAGAGACATACAGAATTCAGAAATCATAATTGAAGCTCTAGTAACAGAACAAATTTCAAGTTCTGATTTACCGCCTCCTAATTTGAGTGGACATTTCATGGATAAGAACCGCATAAACCCGAGATAAAATACACCATAGTAAATAAAATGGAAATAATTTAATGTTCCTTGGGCGGCCTGGTACCATTTGATCCACGGACCGGTACCGGTCAGCGGCCCGGGGGTTGGGGATCACTGTACTAGAGGACCTAGATAGTTAAAGATAGAATAAAAATGTCAACGGATTTGAAATCTGCGGGAAATTCCACATTAAATCAATATCTAAAAATATGATTTTCTTTAAAAAAATAATTTTTAAATTGAATATCTTTTATATTTTTGCAAGAGATGTGACGTCACGCGGCGTTTGTGGAATAAACAGATTCCATTTCCTGCGCTGATAGGATTTCAGCGAAGGAAATAAAAATAGATAAAGAATTTTGTCTGGCATTGTTTAGTTCTTTTTTGTAAATTCGAGATCGTGAAAGACAGAATCTGCAGAAACGGATTCAACGGATTTGAAATCTGCAGAAAATTTGACACCAAATAGATACCTTATACGTTTGATTTCCTTTTAATAAATAATTTTCAATCAAATATTTATATTATCGCAAAAGATTGTGACGTCACGTCGATTTGATCTCTTCGCAATTCAAATTTGACAATGAGCGTTGCCCGTGGTGGCCGTTATCCAATAGGCTACAAATTCCCATTTGGTTTGCTTCGTTAACCAAATGGGAGTTCGTTTTTAATATAGAAATATTTATTAGTTTTTTTCTCCCTTGAACCAACGTTTTCGACCTTTTTGGAATTGTCATGGGCAACGCCGTGCTGGCCACACAGTGGCTATAGTAAAAGAATATTTCAGAGTCTGGAATTCGCTAAAGAGGAATGTTGGGTCCATCGATAGCTCATAATCATTTCACAAGGCTCTAGTGGACTGTATCTTTATTGCTCATAACAAACTCAAGATTGAGGAAGATGCTCTCATACACCTCCTCGCGGTACATGCTCTAACTCCACTGGCTGGGTGCCAGAATGTACATTTCCATTGTTATACATAGATGGCGCTGGGGCATTACAACATAAGATTTACTCGCTTCAACAAGGAATGTTTGCGGAACAGTTAAAATGTCTAATACACAATAGCTATACAGAGTTACATCAGTAAAAATAATTACGTAAAAAGAATGCGTGTGGAAAAATCAAAAAATGATCGGTGAGAAAATAAAATATTTATGTACAGCAAAAATTATTTTGTGGTCAAAACGAGAGCTTCCGGTGTTAATATGTAAAATGTACTAGTCTTCTCTTCCTTCATTATAAAAATTCATTACGGTTTTAAAATAAGAATAATTAAAATAGTATGTCTTTTGACACGTCGTGGTCAAAATCTGTCCTATAGGAATATATCATAAGGAATTTTGATCCTGGTGAAACTAGTACTTTTTATATATTAAAGCCTAAAAAAATATACAAGTTATATCTGGTGACACTATTGAATGGTCCTACAATCCTCTTCCATTCTACAAATAACTTGAGGAGAGAGAATATCGAGCAAAACGGCGAAATTAGGGAGTCCGCCCCAATGGAAAAAGAGAGGAAGGGGTTAGTGGTCTTTGAGATTTCTGTTTTTCACACTTTTAACAGCGCTTTTCACAAAAATAGTATTCATTTCATTAGTGCGGCTGCATGTGTTAATGCATCATACCGCACCCCGGCAAGAGAAGTGACACGTCAAAAAATAAAAATGTTGATGTGATGTCATTGAAGAACATGCATAAGATGCCCCAGCGTGTTACATTACTATTCTATAGAATATAATAAAAGCTACCACCATAAATACTTACCTAAAATTAAAAAGAAGCTTATACTATTTCAATATAAGTTTTATAGTATCCTTTAAGTTGATGTTTCTCAAATTCTGCCATTTTGATTTTGAGTTTTGTCACTTTTATTGCCGGGGTGCGATATGATCAGCTACTAAATAAAAAAAGGTTTGGAACCCTTCGACGGAAATTATACCCCCCCCCACACACAAAAAAGTCATTTTTTTTGGAGGGGGGGGGGTCGAATTTGTCTTCAGCGAATTTATTAATCCAAGGCGCAATTAGAATCAGTTGTATCGGAAAGGTCTTGGTGCCAGTGGTTGACTTTTCAGACAGTACGTCACGATCACTTTCCTGCTCAGAACACGTTTCGGGCTATTGGAGCAAACCTATTCCCTTTCAACAAACCTTCTCTCCCAGTACATTTCCACCGCAAAGTGGAGTGGAGAACAGCATCGATTTCTTCCTGTAGATCGTGGCTTATAGAAGGGGTTAATATACAAATTAATAAGGTGTTGATATTTAGAGAGGCAGACGTAATCACGCGTAACATGGCGGAATACAGCTACAACCTTTTCTCAGCCAAACGTTGAAATCCTTCGGATATGCTGTTCCATCACTGTTTTATGACGATTTTTTCTCTGCTAGGGTCTGAGAAGGAGAATCTTAAAAAATATTTCTATCAGAAAGAAATCTGCTCCATCTTGTTCCCTCTATAATTTTGAATAAACCTTGCTAATTTCGTAATTTTCTGATCCGTACTCTCTGGGGAAACCGTCTAAGTATCGAGCGAATAAAGCGACTTTTTAATACTGCGACAGCGGTAAATATTTAATATATATATATATATATATACACTCATTGCCATACAAAATTTGCGCAAGCAAGAAACCAAGAAAAAATCGTCAAAAAGAAACGAAATTTTCCACATGTAAGTACTACTTTGATGTAAGTAAGTAATTAGAAAATCAGAGAAAAAAGGATCATTTATTGCAGAAAAAAGTACAAATGAACGGTAGTACTCTGTTGGACCCCATCTAGCGCGAATGCACGATGCGATACGAGCGGGCATTGAGTCATACAAGTTCCGTATGATGTCCTGAGACATCTCGTTCCACAGTTGTTGTAAACGCAGCTCTAGTTCGACCAAACTCGTAGGGTGTCCAACTTGCCGTCCCAAATGATCCCAGATTTGCTCGATTGGTGACAAATCTGGGGATCGAGCAGGACAGGGAAGGGTGGTAATGTGGCGGAGGCAGTCTTGTGACATCCTTGCTGTGTGTGGCCGAGCATCGTCTTGTTCAAAAATGGCTTCTGGGAGCCCTGCCACGAACACGATTGTCATCACTGCTCAAATTAAATCTAGATTCGTCGCTGAAGACGACCTGGTTCCATTCAGTTGCAGTCCAATCCCGTCGTGCGCGACACCACTCCATACGGAGGCGCCGCAATACCAGATGTCCTTCAGCCAGGCGCCTTGCGATGGTTTGGGAAGACACAGGGGCCCGTAGTGAAGGTCTGCCTGTGTCTGGATAGAGGCCAATGAGGCAGTTGGCTCTACGCGTGTGTTTCGTATGATGTGACGGTCTTCTCGACAACTGGTCTGTCGAGGGCGTCCTGAGCCTGGTCGCCGTGTAAATGACGTCTCTTCTGTCCACTGGTCCCAACACCTCCTCACAGTAAAATCAGAACGGTCTACTTGACGAGCTACTCGCCGAGCTTCCATCATCCCGATGATTCTTCCCCTCTCGAACTGTGACAGCTGCTCATATTGTGTTCGATGGCGGCGTAACGGCATATCTACCTCAGCGTTTCCTTTGCAAAATATTAAATACACTCAAACAAGCTCTGCTTACCTGTTTTATACTCCAGGTAGAACAAAGTTCAACGCCTTCTAGTGGCATTACGCAATGCGCAATCACGCTGCATTTCTAATCATTTGCATATCTGGTTAACATGTACCTTCATGCTCGTTTCGTTACAATCCCACAATTATTTCTTGGCGCGCAAATTTTTATTGCAGTGAGTGTAAATATATATATATATATATATATATATATACTATATGCTGTTTTCTACTTGATTGAGCAGAAAAACGCTAAAATATTTTTGTTCATATGCTCCCCCAAACACCATAAAAAGCAAACAAACAAAACAAAACAAAAAATAAGATTAAGAAGAAAACAAATCAAAACAGCGACCGCAGTCGGGAGTTCGGCAACACCAAGACAGAAGACCGTATCAAATGCCGCTACCCACTTCGTACAATAAAACGCCAAGACAAATGACCCAGAGGAAATTACGAAATCGAATTAGTCATTGGTTGCGTAGTTGTTGATACCAATATGTCCTTCACAAAAGTATTAAAGAAAGAATTTCTTATTGAGAAGGGAATTTTACAAAATAATAATAACACATTGACAGAGGAATGCGCATAAGCTGCAACTAACCCTGACAGGAAAGTAATTATAACAAACAAAAATATTAAAACATTTGAAGAAATAAAACGAAATTTAGTTATAATAATTTAAAAAAAATTTCTAATATAATTTAAAGATATTGAGATATTGAATCCTCTACCTCGTGTTTCTTGAAATTGACTTTTTACTTTTATATAGGTACTGATAAATCTATGTGATAGGTACATGAACAAGTAAGGAAAAACAATTTTGACATCAATTAAAATGCCACAATTATTTTTTCTATAATTCGTGATAGTGATTAAAAAAAAAAAGGAAAATACAATACAATATAGAATGCAATTGATTTTGTTATGGTATAGATGTTACTTTATTATTTTCTGTTTACAGTGAAATTTAAAAAATCAGAAATTAACACTTTTGATAATCCCATCTGTCTACGCAACAGCAAACGACGGCCCTAAAATGAACTGATAAAATTTATATTTTTTTATTACCTTTCTTTGAATAAACATTGTATTATTTGTAAACAGAGATAAGAGATAATTATTTCTTCATTTTGCGATTTGTGTGTGGGTAAAAATGTCATTTATTAAAACATTTTATGTAAATATTAAAATTGTGAATACATTTTTAGGTTATTTTCTTAAGTGTACAAAAAAAACCACTTGTTACTTAAATGTTGGACAAAATAAAACGCTTAAAAGAATTACCATCGAATTTTGAATTCAACCCAATGTAATTTACATAAACTATTTTTATAGTTTGAAGTTCATATTTATAGGTGGATTTTAAGTTCCATTTGTCAACAATAGATGACAGCACATCTGCGAATTCTGAAACTGATTTCTTGCACTGATAGCTTCGAACATGACATGCTGCATAGTAAAAGTGTCAGATCCAATGCTTTACGTTCAGTCAACTTAGATTGTATTTAGAAATACAAAACATATGTCGATTGGTATTAGTATACAATTTTTAGATGTCTCGAGAACAAATTTAAAAGCATTGTTTACAAGGATAAGGGGGTGCAAATGACGAAAGAAACAGCAAATAGAATGTGCATATGCTCCATGTGATGGAAGCTCCGCCTTTCAGGTGGTGTGCTAAGTTGCTATTGGTGTTAGGCTTTTAACCCATGCAAACATAATAACGTGGTTTTTACACTTTAGACAGGTCACGAGTAATTTTGACTTTCCATGAGTTTTTGTTTGATATTATTTCTTGTGAACAATGAAATAAGAAGTGAAGTTGCAACAATCGGACAGAGAACCTTTCATTAACCGATTTCCGACATTTATGCACCAGAATCATTGATCCAGGTATTTGCGGTAAATAACACTTTTTCGTCACGCTGCACATACCTTTTGTATTTCTGAGAGCAAACAATAACGTGGATCATCGTAGTTCGCCGAATTCCCCTTCCAAGTTCCCGGATTTCAGTGCTCAGAGTAACAACGAAAAGCGCAGTCAGGCTATTATTTGTAAACAGTATTCGATTACTCAAGCTCTGCGTGAAAAGGAACTAACGTCAATCACGGCTACCACGTGGTGCTTGTATTCTCTGCTTTCTTTTCTCTGGTGAATGTTTTTGATGTCATCCCGCCATCTTGAGATTGTAAAATTACAATGTGCTACAATATAACTCGCAATCAAGAAGTTATGGGCGAGTTATAGAGGCCAAAGGGAGTTTTAATTTGCATGGGCTTCGTATGGAAGAGATGAGCATCGAAACATTACTGGAAGCCGCAAAATATGTAGAATACCGATCCGAAGCCAAAGCACGTGGTAAGTGTCTAATTATTTGTGATTATTACTTTATGCTGTCGAAAACATCTTTTAAATAGTATATAATTTTAATTCTCTTGAAGATTGTTCCTCTTTTCATTGATTCGTCGTTTTTTATGTAGGTACGTTGAAGATGTCCTGTTCTCTAATAACATCTTGATTTGTAAAATGTTCTAATGAGGAAAAGTTATGAGAAAATAGTTTTTGTCAATGTGTTTGGAAGAACATTAAAGAATAACCTTTCATGATTTTCATTTATGTTTTTTTCGAATCCAATTCTCTATTGTATTTACATCATAGTGTGCTTTGAATCATCGGAATTTCCTGCCGATCTGTCACGCATTTCGGATTATTCATCCTGATTTGGTATTTCTGAAAGATTTTTGCAGTTTGTTTAATTTTGATAATAATTTGTGCTCCTCCAATACATGTATAAATTTAAACAAGCGCTATTTATAGAAAAATTTCGTGCACGAGTTTGACCTTCGCAATTTCAATCTTTTTATCTCTTGCCGAAATGTAGGAATCTACTTTTAAATGCTTCTCTAATATGTTAGCGCGCTCATCATATCATTTCTTTATTACATTTGTAAATAGTAATAAGCTTGCAACCGTGACAAATGCGGAATTTTAATATATTTAACCGTCAGATAATTTCTTGAGTCTATACAATTTAGTACAAAGCTTAGTGTTTGAGCTTTCATGTTTTTGTATCTGGATTTATTTATATTAATGGCGTAAGTGGACAACAAAAACCTACAATCTGTTTTTTAAAGGTTCTAAGCATGTTAAGCACAATTCTCATTTTCTATAAAATTGTAAAATTTTGAGTATCAAGTGGGTTAGAAGATTTAGTCAGTAGCATAATAACATTTTTGGAAAAAAAAAATTTTTGTGCACATTTTTATTGTATGGATTACTTTCAATATATTACACACACACGTGTCCTAACACTCTAATCTGTCACATCATTAGGTACTGTAGTATTCTGATATATTGGAAGAAAAATTAACTTATTTCTTTTAAGACAGAATTGACTTGCATGTGTTATAACCTTGGAAGTGTTAGTTTCATTTAGTTTTCCAATCAAGGTGAATGTACTGAATACAGGAACTATATTAATTTACGTGTTTATTTTATTTAGCTTATAGAACAGTAGGCATAAAGGTTTTTTTTTTCCTCTGTTGTCTCACTTCCAATCTAATCACACTACTGCCTTAAATTGCAATCTAAATAAAATTGATGTCTTGTTCTTGATGCATGAAAAAATGTTTCTTATGCCTTTATTCAAAATTAAATTTAAAAAGTGGTTGAAAATTATGTTCTAAAGGTTTTTTTGGAATAATTAACTAAATGTACACAGCATCTAATTTAATTATCTTTTCAACTAGACAACATATTGATTCCCCTCCCTATTTTGAAGTATGACTGCTAATTTAATTTAGATTTGTGACTAGCAATCAACTATGTTTTTCAGGCCTTGGATAAAGCTTTATTTTATATAAAAGTTACTACCAAAAAGTTTATATTTATCTTTGTAGAAAAATTCAGTTAAAATGGGCAATAACTGACATAACTTGACTTAACTGATGATAAAGATGAGTAATTGTCTTGCCCTTGGCTGACATCACCCTTAGTATCTTATCACAGTTCACACACGTTTAAGAAATGAGTTGGCTGTATCATTAAATTTTTAACTGGTCCTTAATATGCAGAAATATAAGGTATAAACAAATAAGTAAAATTAAAATATCTGATTTTAAATTAATCAAGATAGTACCTCTGTTACTGGAAAAAAGCTTACATTTTTGTGAATTCATCTTTGGCTTTATGTTCTTGACCAGGTATTTCTAAAAATGTTCTAAGTGAATAAAGAATGTTCCAAGTTTACTAAGAATAATTGTAAGTGTAATTAAGACAGTATATTTGGAATTCCATAGGTGTTTTTTGACAAAAAAATGCACCTTTTCTGTCTGAAAATAGTCTTATCTGGTATTTCTACTCTGAGTTACTGCAGGTTGAAATACATTAATGCTCTATTTCGGACTACATTAATGCTCTATTTCGGAATTTCCATTAGTGGAAAATTCGTTTTTACCTATCTAGTATTACTTTAAAATGAATTCATTATGGAAATCTGTTTATGAATCAACCTTATCTCAGCTGAGTTTAGGAATGTCACCTTGATAACAAAGTGGTTTGAATAACTTGACTGTTTGCAAGAAAGTTCCTTGACTGTTGTGGTCAGATGCCTAGTTCATGGCTTTGTGTTCTGCATTATTTGGAGTAAAACTGGACTTGGATAGAATATTTTTGTGCCATCATTTCTTGTAACAAGTTATTCTTTGTAAAGATATTAAGATTTGATTGCAATTATGATAGGCTAGAAAAATATGAAACTGTCAAAATGAAAGTTATTCAAGATTTTGTTGATAGTTTCAATAAAAATTGTAAAACACATTAGAGAGAACTTGATCATTGAGAGAAAACTGGAATGATTCTGTGGTCGCATTTACCTTTTGGACCATATATGGCCAAGAAATCGGGTAAATATAAAAATAAAACTACACTTGTTGATGCGCAACTGTTTTACTTTCTGGAAGGATATTTATGCAGAACCGTAACCTGATCTTTTTAAAATAAGCAGTTCTGCAATTAGTATTGTAAAAAGACTTCTCTGTAAAATGGGCTAAGGTTGTAATATATTGCTGGATAACTGGTATAGAAGCTATCCACTAGCAAAAATTAATTTAAGCTATTAAATTTAAGTAATTCCATAAAAAAGGGTCAACTTACATGTATATATATATTTCAAATAATTAATATTAAAAAGGAATGATCCTGTGTTATATGTAGTGAGTGTATTACACCTATTGGTATGATATACCACTCCATGCAAGTGGTAGCATAAGGAAACAGCACACAAGTTCCACCAGGTATATTCGAAAGGTTTTTATCTCTAATATTATAAACTAATTTTCCGTTGCCCGTGGTGTTTGTTTGCAAAGCAAACCATAGTTCATCATTTGGAATTCGCAGGAAATTCATTCCAATAAGTTATGAATTTCCATTTGGTTTGCTACGCAAACCAACACGGGCAATACCATGATGGCTGTTATCCAATAGGCTATGAATTCCTATTTGGTTTGCTTCGTGAACCAAATGGTAGCATTCACGTAGAAATCACTGGGGGGTTAGCGAGCAGTGGTCACACCCGACCCCACGAAACGAACAGTCATTGGCAATGCCATGCTGGTCATGCAGTGGCTAGTTTATAATATTTGCATTAGGTCGGTAAATTTATGTTGTTTAAAAACAACGTAACAGGCTATTGGTGACGATTGTGATCAATTTCAAAGTAAAGTTCCAAGGACAACACTTTAATTTTAAACCAGTCAGTTAACATGTTCAACACTTGAGCTGGCACCTTACTCTCCAAATTTCCCTCCCATGCATATGTGAAGACCTTTGTATTATTGCTTTGGAAGTTAGCACAAAAATATGTGTTCCATGAATATTCACAAATGTGATAAGTGTTTTCTGACACTAATAATCATAAGTATAAAATTCTTTCATAAATACTGGAGTAATACTTGGGATATCCGATCCCAAATCCTGGAGAACGATGTGTGTTAGTTAAAAATCAATGCTCAATTAAAATTGACCGTTGCTGCTGCAAAAAGAATTGGCCGATGCTGCTGCAAAAAGTGACGCCAAGTAGCTGCGTTCCGTATGATGATATTTTGTTTTTTGTGGGGGCATCTTGTGGAACAAACAGCATGAAGACTGGAGTGAGCACATGAATAATAAATTACACAACATATTTCCAACCTTAAATCCTGCCGTCAATACCATCCCAATGTTCTTATTACTCATCCTCGCATCGTCCATTCCAGATGCACACAGACATTTATTTATGGGTGAAACCTCTATCGTGTTGTCATTCATACACCATATTTTAACATCTTTATCGTTAATATTTTAATACCTCATCACCAATTTAAATTTTATAAAATCTGTTGGGTTACCCCCTCATCCATCACTTTTTGCTTTCGTCATTCTGGATTTTTACCACATTTATAATCTATCATTTAAATTGGATTTATTAAGTTTTATCATAAGAGATTGGAATACTCATCTTAATTCTATTTCATCTTAACAACTTTCTACATTTTCTTGTGAATACACTCTTAGTCTCGATTCTCATTATAACACTCATTGATATTTTATTAATTTTTTCTTCCATTTAATATTAATGTCTGGTTTTTATTCTAATTCCTTGACTTTATTTTATTTAATTTTATCATGTGTTTGGCACAGGTTATTCATCTTTGGATCAAAGGCTAGTTTATATTGGGCTGCACAAAGGAAAATGGTCAATACAACCCATTCCTCAACGTAATTTAAAAAAAAAAAATCTTTCGATCTTGCACCATAAATCTTAAATCATTCAATCAAGTCTTGTTTTCATTTCCTCAGGCTAATTTTCACAGCTGTTATATTTGTGTACTTATTAAATTTCAGGTGAAGAACCTCACGATTATAACACTTTCTCCAAACTTTGCTCAGCCAGTAAGGATGGCCAGTATACTCCTGTGGAGCATACACCTCCAAAAAGACCACAGACCATATCAAATTCTCATCCACCGGAGGAAATTAAAGAGAAAAGACGTTCAGTTGTGCCTGTGGCAAAAGATACAGTATTACCTCATGAGCACTCTGGGTAAATAGAAGAAACATTGATAACTTTAGATTATCATATTTTAATTTTCCTGGAATTTAAAAGACTGCATTTGTAAGATATCAAACATAAATAACTAATTGCAGTTTATGTGTTGTTTTCCATGATCAGTTAGTATGCTTTTTTTTAAACATAATTTTTTGATGTAAATCTACTTTGTTTTTCTGAATGTTTAAAATAATGCTTCCAAACTCTATTAAAAATTATAGTTTACTAATGGTATACATGCAAGCTTATTACTTAATAAACCCTAGGGGATATATAAAAGTTGTGCTATTGCTTTTTCTTTTGTATATTAATTGTAAATTATCACAATAATCACAGGTATGGTGTATATACATTTAATTTAAAATTAATAGTTTTGAGTTTTTATTATAATTAACAGGATCTGAATTTTGTTGACTGTACTTTTGCAACTTATAACAAAATTATAATTTATTGATTTATGCTAATCTGCAAAAATCGGAACATGTATCAAAGTAACTTTTTACTTCTCCACCTTGACTACCAGTAATTGTTGCTTCAGTTTAGTAACTAGGTTTTTCTTTTCAGAAACAAAGATCTCATTACGAAACAATTTTAATATGTCTGACGTCTATTTCAGGATTAATTAAACTCTAAAAATTAATTTGTACTTTAAATTATGCAAAGATGTAGCATTTGGAAAAAATTTATTTGAAAATTTGTAAATTTATTCTTAATGGATCTTAATTTAGGAAACAATTTTTTTCAGGACTGGAACCAGAGAAGTTCATAATAAGTTGGAGAAGAACAGGTAATAACTGAAAATTTGCCATTGTATTCAAGTGATTTTAGTATATCTAGCAAAATCCAAAAATGATGTTTTTTAGGAAGTTAATTTTTTTTCTTAATCATACAACTTTAGTATTGAAAATTCCGAACATTCTTTTGTAAATTTTAATGTAAAAATTATTTATATCTGGTTTTTATTACCAAGTGCATACAGGAGCTGTAAAATCTCATGAAGGTGCACGTAATATAAGAAAGTGTTGTAAAATGTTCATTGTGATGTTTCATACCAACAAAATTTAAATAATTCATTGGTGTCCCACAGAAATTACAGTAAAAATGCTGTAATAAATCTATACACATAGTGCAAAAATGTTTATTTTCAGTCCAAACTATTTTTGTGTCATGTAATGTTCAATCACAGTATAACTTCCGAAATTTTATTTCTTTTGTCATTAGAGTACTATGAATTTGAATTGATCTGTATTATTTTTCAACAATATTTCTTTTAAAAGTTTAGTTTGAAGGTTCCTACTCGACTTTTCGAATTTCTTCAAATTAATGTTTGCCTTATAATTTCTAAATTTAGAATTATGTATATCTTGTCAAAGTGCATGGAATTCTTTCAATTGGAAAAAGTAAACTTTAAGAAATGCTATTGTTGATTTTTATTAATTGAATGTACAGGATACTAATCGTTATGTATTCCTTGACATTCAGGCGAGCTCACTTAAAGGAATGTTTCGAGGCTCTAAAGAAGCAGCTTCCAAATATGGATGATAGAAAAACCTCAAATTTGAGTATATTACGGGGTGCCATTAGATTCATTCAGGTGAGAAAATCCTAGTTTCGTGTATATTTGATAGCATTATGTAAGATTTTTGGAAACTTGTTATAATATTAACTTTTTCTTGGTATAATATTAACAAGCAACATGGTATCAAGATTTCTGCAGCATTGTTTTTTTGAATGTGCAAAATTTAACTTTAAATGTTTGCAGTCAGTGTAGAGTTTCAAATCTATCAACTATCTATTTTAGATGTTGAAACAAAGTTTTACTGTACTAAAACCTTACTACTTTGTGAAGCCTTGCTAGTATCGAAGCAAACTGCTGTCTAAAAATATGGACTTGATTTTTAAGAGATCCTGGTAAAATCTAATTTTCTGTATTCTAATATCTAATAACAAAACAAATTTGTATCTGCTTTGTCATTAGAACTCACTAAAGTGCAGAATTTCCAATTTCTTATGGTCAAACCCGAGTTTTTACCACCAGAATTGAAATTGTGATTGAAGCTTTGCATTATGACGATGATTAGCACTAAAAAATCACTTTTGACTTACTGTGAAGAGTAATATATGGTGTAATTTTCAGTTCATCTAGCTGTGTTGGAATGTTAAGTTCAAATAACTTCTGTTGATTTCTAATTTAGTAAAATTTATGGATGATAATTTTTTATTGCATTGCTGCTTATTTATTGCTTTAATAAGGCTAATTAGATGTTACAGAGAACTTCTATTCATAGGAAAATTATTTATTAATTGATATTATTGTTGTTTAAAACAGTTCTTTATTGTTATACACATTTTTTCACTGGTGATGTGTCTTTAAAATGTCATTGTTGAAATATCTATAAAATTTTCTCTTATCTTAAATTTTTTGTTAAAACCTATACTATGTAACCTAAAACATTAAAAAAAAATCTAAAGCAGAAGGTAAAAAAAAATCAGAATTTTAAACTTTTACCATCTGGGTCTTACTAATTAATTACATGCAGGAAAGAGGCTACTTTAACAGCGCTGTGTCATGGATGTAGTTTGATATGGTCAAAACTTTGCATTTTAAAATCTTCTGTTTAGTACTTGTGACTTGAAGTTTGAGAAAACTTGACCAGAATAAAATTTTGGTGAGTAAAACAATATTGTGACTATTGTATTTGATGATATCAGTGTTTTATGCATAGAATTAAACCAGAACACTTATATTTAAAATTCTAGCTATTTTGGATAGAAGTAAGAAATTAGACAAGTTTTATTTTCTACTGCAAAAATAGTGAAGTTAAGGAAAATGGTGTAGGTGCCTGAACAAGGTTATATATAGAGCTAAATTTCTACTGAAGTTCAAAGTCCCATTCTGTGAAAGTTTCATCAAAATCAAAAGGAGTCGATGGAAACCGCTTGACATTGAATTGACCTAATTGGCTGATTGCAACCATTATTTTAATCCAAATTTTGCTTTATTTTCTACTTACATTGTAACCTTATTATAATCTCTACTGTTCATTGTTTCGCAAAGTAAAATGTTCTCAATTATATTTTTAGCTTTTAAAAAGAAAAGAAAGAGAATATGAACATGACATGGAACGTTTGGCTCGTGAGAAAATATCATTCCAACAGAAATTATCGATTTTAAAAAAGGATATATCTTCACAGCTGGACCACATTGATGTGAATAATTTTATCCATCCTCCTGAAGAAGATAATGAAACCACTACTACCGCTTCAGGTATGTAAACAAAACAATAATGCATGCTCAAGTTATTGTAACAAATAGATACATTAAATTTTGTTTCACATTGATGAACTTTCATTGTGTACTTACTTTCATCATAAATTTTGCATCATGCAGGAAATACGACTTACAAATTTTTAAGAGCTATTTTTTTTCTTCTTTCAAGCTGCATATACTCATTTTGAATAAGTTAATTTTTTTATAAAAATTATATTTTATTTCTAGAAATATTAGAAATTGTAATAAATGGAAGAGAAATTTAAAACCTTGCACTATGAATTAAAGTTGAATAATTGTGATTTGGTGACAGTTGATTCCTCAGGCCTTATTTACAATTTTTGAAATGGCATTTAACCCACTTAAATCAAACCAGAGTTTTCTTGATAACATGCTATGATTATATTCCTCAAATACAAATACTCTTGCATCAGATTAATAATTCCCTCATAATCTGATTAATGTTGCTAAAGTGAGAAATAACATTTTTGTATAGAATGTGGTGCATTGAGTGATTTTGAGGATATTGTCCCCAATGATACTTCAACTCTGAATTCCGCTGCAACTTCAGACTTCACCAGTTCATCATCATCATCAACTGCCAGCAGTGTTCTTGTTGGGCCAGTATCGACAACTGGAACATCAATTCTATCTTTGGGTAAGAAAGATAGCTATCATCTTATGACAGTCCTGTTAAAAGTTTGACTTAAAATTATTCTATGTATAAATGTCATGGCATGCATACCTGCTAGATGTAAGGGAATGTCCATTTGTCTCTGAACTATGACGCCTGATAAAATTTGTTCTTTAAGATGATAAGAATTGTTTTACTCATACAGTGTCTTTAGATTTTAATCTTTTTACTTAATATGAAATAGGCTTTCATTTTTTTTGTTCACACTTCACTACAATTAGATATTTTAAAATCGTGAATAAGTTAAAAGTATGCTGTAGGTTCTTAAGTTTCATCTTCATGAAAAAGAA